>JASPKZ010005311.1:787500-1387500 GCA_030220185.1 Diploptera punctata
CACCATAGACTCCGCAAAAACTGCTGAAGAAGCCAGAACTGAACTGTATTACTTCGCCGAAAATATACATTGGGGGAACCGTGGAACTACTTATACCCGCCATATGACTGAATTGTGTACGGAACTGTTAACGATAGAAACATTGTTCTTAGGTAACATCGTATTTTACGGCAAATAAGACTTAATACAAAGTAAGATGGTACCAATAATCAGGAACTTCCTTTATTTCTTACTAGCTAATACCCGGCGTGCGCTGTTACTCATAAATAATAGCTAATATTGTTTACTACCAGCCGTGCACTGTTCGGGAATCTGCTTATCCCGATATTCTTGGCATCAATGAAAGACAAAAATGGTTATTGTGAGTTATCCGTAAGAGATAAACATATGCTGTCGCGGACGTTTTTGTAGAGTTTTTTGAGATGTAACAATTCTGTGTACATTAATTTGGTGTATTTGTCATGGTTTAGGCAGCGTTAGGCATTTAAGCTTCAAAATAGGGAGTTTATTTTACGTTTTTACTACAAAGGGTGATTTTTAGAGGTGTTCATCCCCGGAATCTCCTGAACATTTTTCAAAAAGCCCCATCTCAATCGAATGAACAGTATGGCAGAACACGCTTGTCCAGGAATCGACTTATTCCGATATTCTTGGCATCAATGAAAGACAAAAATGGTTATTGCGAGTTATCCGTAAGAGATAAACATATGCTGTCGCGGACTTTTTTGTAGAGCTTGTGAGATATTCAATTCTGTGTACATTAATTTGGTGTATTTGTTAAGTTTAGGCAGCGTAAGCCATTTAAGCGTCAAAATAGGGACTTTATTTCACGTTTTTCACTACAAAGGGTGATTTTTAGGGGTGAAGGGGTTGAATTCACAACTCTCTTATAGCCTATGTTCATCCCAGGAATCTCCTGAACATTTTTCAAAACACCTCATCAAAATCGGATCAACGGTATGGCCGTGCATAGAATACGAACAAACACACAAACAAACAAACAAGCATTGATTTTTATATATAAGATTTGACAAAAAATGTATATATGGGGCTACCTATGCAGACGATTATTCTTTTCCCGTTATGTCGATAGATACCCATTATTTACGTGCACAATTTATGTTCCATTATTTACGTGCACAATTTATGTTCCATGCTGAATCGCATGTAAATTCTGTTATTTTAACCACATCCTCAATGGCTAATGCAGGATCTTTTCATCAAACTGTTTGAAAACATTCAATAATATATTACGATCCGAGGTTGGGAAGTGGTTTTTACAGAATCGAGGAAAATGTTTAAAAACTGAGCGATAGCGAGGTTATTAATTTCCGAGATTCAGTGCGATGTACATTATTTTTTGCGCGATGGTGTTTTCAGAATAATAAATAATACGGGTGCGAGAAACTTTTTTGGACCAAAATAGGCTTCATTAATTAATTTATTGTAAAAGAAGTTATAAATATCGTCACAATAAAAATACATTAGCCTGTCCTCTATGGAGCTGACGTTTGTTTAGTTGATTGAATTTGGAAAGCGGTCATATTAACCTTAGAACTTTAAACACACAAGGTGAGTCATACACACTATTCACGCTGTGCCTGCTGTGTCTTTATTGGACATATCTTTCTACTGTACTATCATTTAATAACATTTTATCAATGCTGTTATTATCACTATAGAATGTCACATACTCTGAGCTTTGATGATAATTTTATTTTTTATTATCGGTCATGAAACCGATCTAATCAATTTTATAAATAATAATAATAATAATAATAATAATAATAATAATAATAATAATAATAATAATAATAATAAGTCATAGGTGAAGCATTTAGACTCAGAAGTAAAAAGGAAATAAAAATATATACAGACATTCATAGTGATATTAGAAAACGAAGGTTAAAATTTTATGGCCATATTAAACGAATGAACTCAAATAGGCTTACAAAACAGATAATGGAATTCTACGAAAACAGAAGTAAAGCTCCAGTGGATACATGAAGTGGATTGGTGAAGTCAAAAAGGACTTAAAATTGGCAAGGAAAGGCGAATTAACGAAAAAGAAGATATCCCAAACAGAGATATATTTAGAATTAAGGTGATATAAGTTGTTGGCAAGGTGAGCCAAGAGGACAAACCTAAGAAAAAAAACAGGAACAACTTGGACAGATGATAGGAAACAAGCTCATAGCAAAAGAATGAAAGAAATTTGGGCTCAAAGGAAATGCCTCTAAGTACTTTGCGTAGTCCTACATGGGCTCATCCGCAATAAAAAAAATAGTAATAAATAGAGAGAACAGACCATAAAAGGAATTCTGAGATTCTGAAAGAATATTACAGAACAAAATCAGTCATGGAAATATGTACAAAAAGACAGGAAAACAACTCGAGTAGTTTTCACTTATAGTAGAATGAGCAGCACGTTGAGGAATACCACGGCAAATCTTCAATTAGCAGCCACCAGGCAATTGAGATCGTTGGGCAGACCCTTCAACCGTTGGATGGAGGACGCGTAACAGACCACTAGGTCTATCACATGAGAGGAAGAAGAAGAAATAAATAAATAATTATTAGTTATTATGTAATAGATAAATTATATAAATTATTGCTAATTGTTATATAATGAATACATTACAAGTCACAGAAATTGACTTTTTAAGAAGTTCGGAAAGAATATAAAAATTAGACAAAATAATAAATAATACAATAAGAGAAATCATGAATGTACAAAAGGATATTGTACAAGAGATTGAAGAAATCCAACTAAGATGGTATGGACATATAATGAGAAGGAGGGACACAGAAACAAACAAAGAATAATTGAAATGGATACCTCCTGGAAAAGGGAAACGTGGTAGACCAAAGCCTACGTGGATAAAGGGAATTCAAGAGAATATGAAGAAGAGAAATATGACAGAAGCAGACAATCAAGATCCGGAAGTGTGGAAGAAAAAATGGTATATTTTAGTTGAGAATAGGCCTACCTGTGTATATAACAAAAACAATCCTAAAATAAAATAATAATAATGTAATGAAATAATAATAATAATAATAATAATAATAATAATAATAATAATAATAATAATATTGTAATAAAATAAGATAAAAGTTAAAAATTAAAATATAGACCTACCTTGTATTGACGTAGACTTTCACGACCGGAGTTGCTATGATGATCTTGAAGAAGATTTTCGGGCTGTGGGCCGTGGTCGTGAGGCTTGTAGTTCTCCGACGTTTCGCCAGACTGCGTCTTGAGGATGCCAGACGCAGTCTCTGGCGAAACGTCGGGGAACTACAAGCCTCACGACCACGGCCTACAGCCCGAAAATCTTCTTCAAGATCATCATAGGCCTACCTGTTGGCAGGTGCCGTCGTCCTCAACTTTGTTAAAATGGTGTATATAAAATTAACTGGAGGCCTTTCGGAAGTTATCTTCCATCATCGGCAGGTTGAGCTTGTGCTGATGATGGAAGATAACTTCCGAAAGGCCTCCAGTTAATTTTATATACACCATTTTAACAAAGTTGAGGACGACGGCACATGCCAACAGGTACATTTTAATTTTTAACTTTTATCTTATGACTATTCACCTCAACGGAATTTGATATGCATTTTATTAGTACTGATAATAAGACCTCCTGGAGTCAGGGAATATGTTTATAGCCTATATGAAGGAGAAACATCTACAACCAGGAGATTGGATGGACCGACAAAATTGGCTATTAGGAATCGGACGATGTCAAAGACATTAATCAACCGATGATCTATCTATATAATAATAATAATAATAATAATAATAATAATAATAATAATAATAATAATAATAATAATAATGATAAGACTACATAACAATGAACTACATGGTCTTTATAGGAAGCCAGATATAATAAGAACAGTTAAGTCTCGTAGACTGCGATGGGTAGGACATGTTGCACGTATGGGGAATGAAAGACTTGCATGGAAGCTTCTTGTAGGAAAACCAGAGGGAAAACGCCCAGTTGGTAGACCAAGAATGAGGTGGGAGAATAACATTAACTATGATTTGAGGGAAGTAGATTATACAGGGAATGATTGGAAAGCATTACCTCAGGATAGGGATGTATGGAGAGCTTATGTCCGCGCGGCCATGAACCTACGGGTTCGATAATGCCAGTGAGTGAGTAAGTAAGTATAATAATACTAATAATACTACTAATAATAATAATAATAATAATAATAATAATAATAATAATAATAACAATAATAATAATGGCCAAAAATAGATGAACAGATAGGAGAATGGAGAAAACTGCACAATAGTGAGCTACGTTGTATGTAGATGTATAGGAAGCCACATATAATAAGAATAATTAAGTCTCGTAGACTGCAATGGGCAGGACATGTGACACGAAGAGGGAATAAAAGAGGTGCATAGAAACTTCTTGTAGGAAAACCAGAAGGAAAACGCCCAGTTGGTAGACCAAGAATGAAGCGAGAGAATAACATTATCCATGATTGAGGGAAGTAGATTATACAGGGATGATTGGAAAACATTAGCTCAAGATAGGTATGTATGGAAAGCTTATGCAGCGCACGCCGGGTATTAACTAGTATTTAATATTGTATTTGAAAAAAAGAGAAAATGGATATTTTTAGATAGAACTATTGTGTGTAAGGGGGAGGAGGGAGTCAAACAGAGGGAATTATCTGTGAGCCGTTCTATTCTTTGTCTGAAAAGAGGCAGTAGAGAAGCGAAGGGAAGGAGCAGAAAGCAAATAAATTTTAATTTTATTCAGAGAGGCAATCCTTGTGACTACATTTAAACAGACAAGATTCGCAAACACTTCAACTTAGAGTTTCCATGGTAACGCGCGTTCTCCGTCTTCCCATATCCAATTTATATATCGATTGTTAATTATACCTATCTAACATTAAAACAAAGAAACTCAACAATTCCTTTTAAAAAAAAATTCCCCGGATTGAAAAAAAAAAAAAAAAAAGATGTTAGACATTTAAAGTATCAAGACTCTTCTTTTATTCTTATTTGTATATACTTATTATAGGTCTATTTAAGGTTATATTCCATCCATCCATAGTAATTCTGCCCGAAGGCAGCTTTACTAGGGAATTGTAGTTGTGGTAGCTTCCCGTTGCTATCCACACCGGTGAAGGATGATGATGATGATGATGATGATGATGATTATAATGATACGGATGATGATGATGATGATGATGGTGATGGCCATATGATTTCGGGGACCGTTTGGGCCTTAACGTTTTCCTGACATTTGTCTTACAGGTGAGGAAAAACCCCGATATAAACCTCACCCAGAAAAACTGCCCTGACCGGGGATCGAACCCGCGCCCGCTGCGTGAGAAGGCAGCACGCTACCACGAGACCACAGCGGTGGACAAGGTTATATTGCGTCTTTTTAATTTAATTTACTTTTTTATATAGTATGAAATGGTGAATATTCTAAAATGGGTCCTCGTAAAAAAAATTCAAAGCAGCATTTGCATTGATGAGGAAAACTAATTGAAAAAGCCTGTTAGTTTAATAGGAATCGGGATTGAACTTGAGGCCTCCCAAAACAGAGTTTCAAACACTACCTGTCCAGTAACTTAGTAACTTCGTCCAAGTAATGCTTCTTCCAGGCAATTTTTATTCGGGTAAAAATATATTATATGTGTATCCTGTATAATTAGGAAAGGAGATTACGAGTATTTGAGAATAAAGTTTTTAGGAAAAATGTTGGACCAAAGACAGGTGAACAGATAGGTGAATGGAGAAGATTGCTTAACAGTGATCTACATGGTATTTATAGAACGCCAGATATAATAAGAACTGCGATGGGAAGGACATGTGGCACGAATGAGGAATGAAAGACGTGCATGGAAGCTTCTTGTAGGAAACACAGAGGGAAATGCTCAGTTGGTAGACCTAGAATGTGTTGGGAGAATAACATTAACTATGATTTGAGGGAAGTAGATTATACAGGGAATGATTGGAAAACATTAGCTCAGGATAGGGATGTATGGAGAGCTTATGTCCGCGCGGGCATAAACCTACGGGTTCGATAGTGCCAGTGAGCAAGTAAGTAAGTAAGTAAGTATTATTAAGTAGGTTAATTATTTGATAATTTTTGGCAGACTATATTTGGGTATGTTTATAAAAAATTTCATGGTGCGACAGACCTATAAGGTCCTTGGTCTACCTGTCAGTTGCTGGCCTCTTATCTACATATGTTAAACAGGTCAACCATCATCTAACCAGTATTCTGGTAATATCTGGTCGCATGTCGGATTCCCCAGCCTTTATAGAAGGTTTTCTCAACCTGGAGCCGCTCCCTAAATTCCTCACGATGCAGGATGGGCACCGAAATTCCACGAGAAAATTTCTTTCCCTATGTACAGTTTAACAATCGCTTGTCCCGTAGCTCTGCATCTTGCCATAAACTGCTCGGCCACGGCGCGTGACATTAGGACATGTTTAACTGTTATTATTAGGTATATTGTGTTATTCCACACACTAGTTATTTCTATTCTTCTATTTACTTACTTTTTATTTAAAACTAGTTAATATCCGGCGTGCGCTGCTATAGCTAAATGATGTGTTGTTGTATTTAGTTGAATAATTAAAAGGAAAAATAAATATAAATTTATATTTAATACACAAGTGATCTTCTTGGTGATAAAATATTAAAATATATATATATATATATATATATATAGTCAATATGCCCATTTCACCAATTAATGTTTTAAAATGGTCAACAAGTTTCTACAGCCAAGCTGTCATTCTCAAGACCAGATATTGAAATGGGCATATTGACTGTATATATATTTTAATATTTTATCACCAAGGAGATCACTTGTGTATTAAATACATTGGACATCCAGGTCAATTTGATCTTTATTGACTATTGAGTCAATATCTGATCTTGAGAACGACAGCTTGGCTATAGAAACTTGTTGACCATTTTAAAACATTAATTGGTGAAATGGGCATATTGACTGTATATATATTTTAATATTTTATCA
Organism: Diploptera punctata; assembly: GCA_030220185.1. NCBI lineage: Eukaryota > Metazoa > Arthropoda > Insecta > Blattodea > Blaberidae > Diploptera > Diploptera punctata. The sequence continues at coordinate 794,527 of JASPKZ010005311.1, forward strand.
CCAAGAAGATCACTTGTGTATTAAATACATTGGACATCCAGGTCAATTTGATCTTTATTGACTATTGAGTCAATATGTGGTCTTGAAAATGACAGCTTGGCTGTAGAAACTTGTTGACCATTTTAAAACATTAATTGGTGAAATGGGCATATTGACTGTAGCCTATATATATTTTAATATTTTATCACCAAGAAGATCACTTGTGTATTAAATACATTGGACATCCAGGTCAATTTGATCTTTATTGACTATTGAGTCAATATGTGGTCTTGAAAATGACAGCTTGGCTGTAGAAACTTGTTGACCATTTTAAAACATTAATTGGTGAAATGGGCATATTGACTGTAGCCTATATATATTTTAATATTTTATCACCAAGAAGATCACTTGTGTATTAAATACATTGGACATCCAGGTCAATTTGATCTTTATTGACTATTGAGTCAATATGTGGTCTTGAAAATGACAGCTTGGCTGTAGAAACTTGTTGACCATTTTAAAACATTAATTGGTGAAATGGGCATATTGACTGTATATATATTTTAATAAATTTATATCGTTATTACTTTTAGATACCCCGTACTGATTACCCGGCGTTGTCCGGGAATCTACGTATCCCGATCTACTTGGCATACATGAGCTGAAAGACAAAATTCGTTATTTTGAGTTATCCATAAAATAATACCCGCCGTGCGCTGTTATGCTTGCCCGGGAATCTACTTATCCCGATCTTCTTGGCATCAATTAAATACAAAAATGATTATTGTGAGTTATCCGTAAAAGATAAACATATTCTGTCGCAGAATTTTCTGTAAAGTTTTTTTTTTTTTTAGATATTCAATTCTGTGTAGAGCGTAATATAATTTTGGTTTAGGCAATGTAAGCCATTTAAGGGTAAAAAATTGACTTTTTCACGTTTTTCACTACAAAGGATGTTTTTAAGGGTGTAGGAGTTAAGTATCTCAAGTATGTTCATCCCGTGAAACTCCTGAATATTTTGCAAAAAAAAACCTTCACAATCGGATCAATGGTATGGCCTCACATGAAGTACAAACAAACATTTTTTTATATTAGATATTAAATAGATTACATTAAGTGTTGTATCCTGTAGGATACCTTGCCAAATTTAAGGGTTAAAAATAAGTTAGGCCTACTCAATTTGTACTTGCGGCTCATCTTAAGTAATTCCGACAATAGAATGGTTTTCGTTTACCGTTTCACAATCAGAAACAACACAATCACTTGTAATAAGAATGTAAACAAAAATAAATGTAATTTATGTACTACAATTTTATTTAATATGCTAATTCTGTAAGTGAATTTAATACGTGAATAAGTCTTAAATAATAGCTATGGTATACAGGTATGTGAGTTGTAGGAAAGAAAACAAAAGCTTTCTACCGTATCTTATTTGTCTTGTTATTTGTTAAGTATTTAACCACTAAATATTTTTTCAGTCATCGCGAATGTTGGTAAATATTGATTGGAATAATATTTGATTTGTGTCGCTTGAAACAGTAGCTACTTCAGTTTTTATACGCGCTCTTGCCTAACTCCTTCACAAACTGTATCATTCCTTATTTCAACTCACATATTCCTATTGAAACTACGCCCATTTTATCTAGCTACGCCAAACATGTCAGCAGCAGATTCACTTATCCTAGACTCTCATTTTAATTCATAGTTCATTTACTAGGGCGGATCGGAAAGTAACGCACAATAATGTTTTTTAAAGTTTAATAGTAAAAAAAAGGAAAAATATCACAAATGAACTTACATCTTTTACCTACTTTTCGACATAGTCACCAACTTTCTCAACACATTTTTCCCATCGTGTTACCAGTTTCAATGTGCCCTGTTCGTAGAAGTCCGTTTGGTTGGCGGATCGGAAAGTAACGCACAATAATTTTTTTTTAAAAGTTTAATAGTAAAAAAAAGGAAAAAAATCACAAATGAACTTACATCTTTTACCTACTTTTCGACATAGTCACCAACTTTCTCAACACATTTTTCCCATCGTGTTATCAGTTTCAATATGCCCTGTTCGTAGAAGTCCGTTTGGTTGGAGTGTAGCCATCTGCGCACTGCCGGCCGGAGCGTGGCGAATCACTAAGGTTCACGCGTCCCTCTTGGAAGAATGTGCACCACCTGGAGACATTGCTACGGTCCATACAATCATCCCCATACACGCCACGCATGTCCCTGTGAATTTCACTGGGTTTATGCCCTTTGGCCCACAAAAATCGAACAACACTTCTCTGTTCCTCACAGGTGGACGACTGTAGCATGCGCGCCATCTTTGTTGCATAGTTCAAGCTTCTCTCGCAAGAGGTGCACCTGATAAAAAAATGTCATCTGTAGTGAAAACTTCAAACTATATCTCTGTGAAATTTCAACATTCTAGCTGCAATACCAAGGCAGAAAAAAATTATTGTGCGTTACTTTCCGATCCGCCCTCGTATTATTATTATTATTATTATTATTATTATTATTATTATTATTATTATTATTATTATTATTTCTATTTGGCTCAACTGTACTTCTACTAGCACTTGATTTTTCAGTTACATTGTTGTTAACTATAGCTCTTCTTCTGTATTTACTAACATTATTTAATACTTTAAACTCTTTCAACCAATTTTTATAACATTATTAGACAATTTTGAAGTAATTATTTAAATATAAAGTAAAGTAATCCCACTACAGGCCTCAGGAGGCCCTTGGGGCAGTAGGAGGTTAAGGCTCCCACTATTTCTGGACAATCGGCACTTGATGTCAGCCCTGCGTGACGGCCGCCTTTACCCCCAGAACAAGCGTCTGGTACTCATTTCCGTTAGAGGCTGAGTCGACCCCAGGGCCATAGTGCCGCCAGAAGGTTTGGGTCAGTTTAAAAATCCTGACCCCACCGGGACTTGAACCCTCGACCTTCCGGCTTGTAGCTCAGTGCCTTAACCACTACGCTACGGCGTGCCCCAATTATTTAAATATGCAAATCACAATATTATGATACTGTTAGACAATATTGTGATGCTAACTACTATTTTCTCTACAGAGTATATTACTTAGTCTATGATTTTTACTATCGCTGTTTTTGGTTATCGCTGGTTGGATCAGCGTTAGAGAGGGATAAGTAAGTGTACACCCATTTTTAATAAACGTTTGGTAATTTTAATATTATTAATATATTTTTTCAACATAGATTTGGGGAGTTATTGTCGGAAATATTGGGTCATTTAAACTTCATAGCGACGGATATTATCCTCTAGGATGAATACCGCTATGTGGTTAGTTCTTTGTGGGTATCGCTGGCTCTATAAACTCTGGCGCATGCGCACTGTTGTTCTATTGGACTTTGAAAATATTTCACGCTAGTTTAAGTGCAGTTTTTCCTTTTTATTTTTATTATTATTATTTTTATTATTATTATTATTATTATTATTATTATTATTATTATTATTATTATTATTATTATTAAGTAAAGTGATCCCACAGCAGACCCGGAGGCCCTTGGGGTAGTAGGAGGTTAAGGCTCCCCCTTTTTCTAGACAATCGGCACTTTATGTCAGCCGGGTTGTCAGCCCTGCGTGACGGCCGCCTTTACCCCCAGAACAAGCGTCTGGTACTCATTTCCGTTAGAGGCTGAGTCGACCCCAGGGCCATAGTGCCGCCAGAGGGTTTGGGTCAATTTAAAAATCCTGACCCCAACGGGACTTGAACACTCGACCCTCCGGCTTGTAGCTCAGTGCCTTAACCACTACGCTACGGCGTGCTATTATTATTATTATTATTATTATTATTATTATTATTATTATTATTATTATTATTACTGTTATTTTTATTGTTATTTTTATTGTTATTTATATTGATGATCGTCTAGCTCTTTGATTAACAGACGTGGATGTGAGGCCAGCAGCCGGCTGGTAGGCCAAGGGCCGTCTAGGCCTGTCGTGCTTGGAGTAAATAAAACAATAAATTTGAAAGAAAGGAACAATAAATACATATTATAGAGAATTTAAATTCGAAAAAGTTGAGAGTTTTGTATATCTGGGAACCCAAATTAATAACACTAATGAGAATAAAAAGTAAATAAATACGATAATTCAAAATTACAATAAATGTTGGTACGGAATGATAAATAATTTTAAATCAAAGTAGGCTATCTCACTTTTAACACAAAAATCAGATTATGTAACACGTTAATACAGCCTGTGCTAACGTATGGAGTGACATCTTGGATCTTCACTCAAAATACTATTATTCAACTTGGAATTTTTTAAAATAAAAATTCTGAGAAGAATGTGTGGACCCATTCAGAGAACAGGAGAATGGCGAATACGATATAATAAAGAATTACATAACTTGAATAAATCACCAGACATTTCTGCATATATTAAAATATCTCAATTGGGATGGACAGGTTACATCCAGAGAATGGATGACAGTGAGACAACATAAGAAAGGAATGAAAGACCATCCACATGGAAGACTTGAAGCTGGGTGGATGGATGGATGGATGGAGTTTTCGAGGATGTCCAAAAACAAAGTTCGAAATTGGTGAACAGTCGCCAAGAATAGTGATGTCTTTAGGTGAGTACTTAGGGAGGCTGTGACTCCACTTGGGTTATTTGGCCTAACATGATAGACCTAATGATGATTTAGATCGCAAAATAGCAATAAAAAGTTCAGAATATAGGGTTAAATGTGGGATTTTCGAAATACGAGTTCCGTAGATCAACATGGTTCGTTAAGCAGGTTATATTCTTGGATGATTTTAGAGATCATCATCATCATCATCACTCCAAGGAATGAGCAATTACCCGTTCCGACTTCATGATGCATCAGCCCAACGTTTTCTATGTCTTCCGACATCACGTCTTCCTCTTGCTTGATTATTTCTTGCTAGCAGTGGATGTCTGTCTTTACTCATTCCATTCATGTGATCAGTCCAGTTTTGTCTATAATTCGTGACTTTATCTAATAAAGTCTGCACTTTTAATTCTTCCCTATTACTCTCATTTCTAATTCTATCAAGTTTTGTACACCCTTTAACATGTCTCAGGAACCTCACCTCCGCCGTCAGCATTCTATCTTTCTGTTTTCTTCGTTAGAACCCAAGTTTCACATCCATACAATATTCTGGACATTGCCATAACTTTATAAATTTTTATTTTAGTTTTCTTTTTAATTTTATTCTTAAACATTCTTTGTCTTGTTCCACATAACTAACAAACTAACTAACTAACTCACTGGCACTATCGAACCCGTAGGTTCATGGCCACGCGGACATAAGCTCTCCATACATCCCTACCTTGAGCTAATGTTTCCAATCATTCCCTGTACAGTATAATCTACTTCCCTCAAATCATAGTAAACGTTATTCTCCCATCTCATTCTTGGTCTACCAACTGGGCGCCTTCCTTGTGGTTTTCCTACAAGAAGCTTCCATGCATATCTTTCATTCCCCATTCGTGCCACATGTCCTTCTCATCGCAGTCTACGAGACTTAACTGTTATTATATCTGGCTTCCAATAAAGACCATACAGTTCACTGTTAAGCAGTCTTCTCCATCCATATGTTTGTTCATCTGTCTTTGGTCCAAAAACGTTCCTAAGAACTTTATTCTCAAATACTCATAATCTCCTTTCATCCCTTAAAGGAGTAGTCCATGTTTCGCATCCGTATAATGTAACTGGTAGAATAATAGTTTTATATATTTTCAGTTTAACGTTTTTTGAAAGGAGTTGGGATGTAAAGAATCCTTGTAATGCATAATAGCACGCATGTCCAGAATTGATCCTATGTTTAATTTCTTTGTGCATCTCATTCCTATTTGTGATTATTGTTCCTAGGTAGGCCTATTTGAATTCTACCACTTCCTCAAACTTTCACTCATTTGTCATTGGCTGTCCATTTCCATTATATAATGCATTTCTATGTGTGACTATATATTTAGTTTTATTAATATTTACTTCCAGTCCCAACCATACTATCAGAAATGTATTTATTTATTTTGGAATCAATATAATTAGTATAGTGTATATCTATATTTGTCAAATATTTATTTGTATTTGTGCTGGTTTAGTGGAAGAGAAGACCTTATGTCCTTAACTCTACCAGAATATATAAAACATTATTATTATTATTATTATTATTATTATTATTATTATTATTATTATTATTATTATTATTATTATTATCTCTTTCACTTTATTGAATGAGACTAGAAAATAAAATATTTTGAAGTTTTACAAAGTATTGGCAGTTCCATCTCTTATATATGGATGTGAAACCTGGACATTAACAAAGGCAGATAGTAAACAAATAGAGGCTGCTGAAATGAAGATGTTGAGAGCAATAGCAGGATACCAAAGGACCGATAAAAAGAAAAACGAAGATATAACAACACGGCTTAATATATTTAATCTCTGTGAAAGAATAAAATATTATCAAAATGCTTATCTGCAGCACGTATTACGAATGAATGAACAGCGCATACCAAGAAGAATATATAATTATAAACCAAAAGGGAGAAGAATGTTGGGAAGACCATTGAAGAGATGGAAGGACCAATTCGACTTATAATGAGATCGGAACAGGCCGTTGGGCTTAATTCTTGTTGTTGATGATGAATATATTTTTCCATATTGACGCTCATTTGAGCTTGGAATTGAAATTAGGAGAGTATGAATAAAAAAAATTTGAGTAAAATTTTGGACAATCTTGATTAAGGCCCGTGTCGTTTCACCGCTGAGAGCACTTTCATATTGCAGTAAAGAGAGCGGTGTTCTTTTGAAGGCCGACATCATGGTAATTAGTGTTGCTCAAAGGTCTCGCATATGCAATATACTTAAGCTTACTTCTGCCAGTCATTACAATTCCTCGCATGTTAACTGCACATGTACATTTAAAAATATTCACAGGAACTGAATTAACGGACGTTCTCAGGATCTGACATATGGTAGGTCATCGCTGAAGTCAGAATATCTGTAAATACACTTTCTTTCCTCAGTATGTATCTGCATATGTTGACAAGGGAGGTATAGTATCTCATATACAAATTAAACAATTGTATTGTATACTAGCCTATGTCAGATTTCATGTTTTCGTTATTAAAATGAGTGCGGAAAACGAATTATTAAACTTCTCAAAAACTTTACCACACTCAATTTTTGCCAACTAAAATATAACGTGTAGCGATTCATTTTAACAAAAATAATATTAAGAATAATCTTTTTATATAACTTTATGTGAAAGTTTTCTTGGGTTTTCCGCGTGTTGGATTCAAGTTCGGCCTCAGGCCACGATTCCGTCATTTCGGCATGATCCCACATGTCATTATCAAGGAATGATAAGTTCGAGTCACAGGTTTAGGTCTTATATAATAAAACACATAGAGTTTTCGCTGTGGTCCGTTTCCGAAGACTTATCATTCCTTGATAATGGCATGTGGGATGATTATGCTGAAATGTCGGAATCAGTGGCCAGAGGCCGAACTTGAATCCAAGACGCGGAAAACCCTAGAAAACTTTCATATTCATACTTCCTATCCGCGAAAATCTGCAATATAACATATATAGGCCTATATATATATATATATATATATATATATATATAGATGATTAAGGAAGTTTTCTTGGGTTTTCCACGTCATGGATTCGAGGTATGATTCCTTGATAATGGCATGTGGGATCATGCCGAAACATCTGAATCAGTGGCCAGAGGCGACCTTGAATCCATGACGCGGAAAACCCAAGAAAGCTTTCTTAATCATACTTATATCCGCGAAAATCTGCAATATAAAACACACACATAAATATAAATATATATATATATATATATATATATATATATATATAAGAAAAGTGAATGTTTGTACTAGACTTGCTCAGTAGCGTAATCGGTAGCGCACTGGGATATAAATCCAGAGGTCCGGGTTCAAGTCCCGTCCGAGCATTTATTTTTCTTATCGTGTCATATTAAGCTTGCATTGCTCAATGTCAAAAATTTAATTAGGCCTATAACATCGATAAAGTGTCACTGCTATAAAGTAAAAATATTCTCCTTAATTTGCTTACTTGTGATAGGAGCTACTAGGTGGCAGTGGAGACCGAGTTCACACTACATCTAGTAATAATGAGCAAATATATAAGAAAAATGAATGTTTGTACTAGACTTGCTAGGTAGCGTAATCGATAGCGCACTGGGATATAAATCCAGAGGTTCGGGTTCAAGTCCCGTCCGAGCTTGGAAGAGAAAATCTAGTACAAACATTTATTTATGTTTTTATAAATTACTAGCTAATACCCGGAGTGCGCTGCTACGCCTTAATAAATTAAATATTGAGGGTTAATTAATTATATGATATACGTTGATAAAAACCTAACATGGCGGTTGCTAGAGTAAATTTTTAATTTCAAATTTCAGGGAAGCCCCACTTCTAATGGTTGTATTTCACTGATTTTTGGAAAATACGTACCTCGGTTGCAATGGCACGACTTGGTGGCCAGAACTGGGATATCAAACTGTCAACAATCTAATACTATATAAGACGCTCTACCAACAAATCTGCGCCTATGCTGCCTATGGATGGGCACGTAAGCTCAACAACAATCAAAAAAGAAAGCTACTAGTAGCACAACGACAAGTCCTCATTCGGGTCACCAAAGCATACAACACAGTATCGCGAGCTTGCCTACCTGTGATAGCAGGAGTACTTTCCATCGATCTTTATATTGAACGTCGAATACATCGCTGTAGGCTGCGTAGAGGACTCCCAATCTACATTGAAGAGGTAGTTCTCACCCCCCGAGCTTTACACAGAACCAGATGAACGGGACGCAGCCTATAGAATCATCGATGCTCACGTTGAGGAAAAATGGCAACAACAATGGGAACAAGAACAGCATGGTCGTCAAACTCAGGAATTCTTTCCTAGAGTACGGGCGAGAATGCGCATGCCATGGATAGTGCCGAACCACAACGTGACTCAATTGCTGTCCGGGCATTTCAAGTGTAAACTGTGAGAGAGGACTCGCCGAAACAGCAGTGTGCGATTGCAACAACCCTGAAGAGGACACCGTCACTCATGTGCTATATCACAAAGTATGGTCTTTTCAGAAGGGAACTCGAGTTTGCAGCTATGGAGGGAGGAGTCCACTGGCCGCCGCCCCTGGAGTACTGGACAAGGAAGCAACCATACAAAGCAATCAATCACACGCTTCATCGGTAGAGTTCTACGATTAAGAACTGAAGAAGATGGCAGAAGAAGAATGATCCGTCATTAACATTTCCCATCTTCACAATCACACACACACACACACACACACACACATACACATAAACACAATTACTCTCATATCACGTATCATTAAAACAATTATCATTACTTTAAGTATTACGTATATTTATTTTATGTATCACTAAACACAAACTCACAGACACAAACAAACACACAATACTTTTTACTTTATGTAACATCTACACTTCACATACCCGAAATCTGTAGGCCTATGTATTATGTTTATTTATTCAATAAAGATTATATAGTAGTTAGGGGCATAGACCAGACCCGGGGATAAGGGCATTATGCCCGAGGTAACCCGAGTGTGGTGTGGGGCTCTAAATAAAAAAATTAATAAAATACCTCGGTTTATTTTAATACGATATTCCGAGTTTCGTTGTGAAATATCGAAAATTGCGATTGCTAGATCGATTTTTAAAATTTCGTTTCAGATGAAATCCTACACCTAATGATTTTAGAACATAATAGATAACGGCTAACACTTGTCGCATCTGAAATCCTGTAGGCCTACATAAAAATGTTTACGAAGATCGGTTGAACGGTTTAGAAGTCTATAAAGGACAAACAGACATATTCGAATATACAATAGGCCTATATAAAACAATAGAAAAACAAATGAGTAGAAATTACTTACATTTGCATAAAATTACATAATAATGTATAATAATAACTTAGAGTTTTATACGATTTTGTTTTCTTTGCGGTCCGGAATATATAAATAACAGGCAGAATGAATTATTGTTTCGCCAATTTATGGTTAGGCTGATTGGTCCGTATCGCCCTAGTGAGTTAATTGAATAAGACTGTGATAGTTTTGTTAGAATCGACACTTACTATCAGCAAGTCCCAAACACTAAAATTGACACTTTCAAAAACTGAAAAAATTATGGACTCCTGTTTAAATTGACTTTATAAACATAATAATGCCCAGGAAGACATTATTGAAGAAATACTAAGATATGTTATTTTCCAATAAATAGCGTATTTAAATTCAAAATATCCGACCCGCGAAACAAAAACCAGATTGTATAAAACCCTAGCTAACACGCGGCGTGCGCTGATGCGCCGAATAAAAATGAAAATTAATGTGTTCTTATATTTAATTGAATGAGTGAAAGGAAAAAGTAATTACAAATTTATACCGTAATTATTTTTAGATACCCCGAGCAGATTACCCGGCGTTACCGGGAATCTACTTACCCCGATCCTCTTGGCATAAATGAGCTGAAAGACGAAAATTAAAGTGTTTTTATGTTTAGTTGAACAAGTGGACGATACAATTTATTTCGTAATTATTTTAAGATACCTCAAGCTAATTACAGGATGTTGTCGGAGAATCTACTTATTCCAATCTTCCTTGCATAAATGAACTGAAAGACGAAATTTAATGTTGAACAGTCTTACTAATAAAAATCTCTTATACAGGTTTTATCAGTTGTTTACTTATACAATGTATAAGCCTTATGTAGATCATGTATAATTTCCTTACTAATAAACGTTGTGTAGGAGCTATATAGCGATCCAACAGTTACATATTCGTCATCACTATGACGTCAGAACAATGTTACGCGCAGTTTGTAACAGAAATGAAACAACATCAACTAGTGATTAATTGTGTAAGAAATGAGTATGGATAAGAATTAATAGAGATTCCCTAATTGGGCAGATACGGAAAAAATATGTGTGTTTTAATTTATTTACATATTCCTTTAAGCAATGTCAAATATATCGAAGAATTAGTTTCACAGATAATGTGCTGCCATCTAACGTCAAGAATTTCGAACAATTCTTGGAACCTAATACAAGTTTTTCCCATTACTTATGAATTATATGCAGTGTTTTAAGATGCGTTTAGAAAACGTTCAAAATGGTAGAAAATGTTACCGACAACAGAACAATGCTTTAGGCGAAAAAAAAATCATTGCAGTTAGATCGGGCATCGAACCTAGGACCTGACGGACTGTAGTCAGAAGCTCTAACCACAAGACTATCAAGCTAACATGTAGTTTGCTGCTATAATAGCACCTCTATAAGTAAATACATTTTTATATCGGTATGTGTATTATGTATTAATGATGCAAGAAAGTTTTGTTAAAATAATATTATGAAGCATTTAAACTACATTCAGGTTAAATCTTGTCTACAGCAATTATTGTAGAACATATTCTTTTGTGATTCAATGTTCAATTTAAAAATATTATTAGGCCTAATCGAGAATGAGTGTAACAAAAGGCATTTTATGATGCCTTTATTTTCCTACCCAGAGCTTTATTAATATTATTTATGTCCTGTGCATCCATCAAACAGTCGTTAAAGTGTTGCATTTTGCGTTAAATTTAAGGAAACTTTCATCAATATCATAAGAAAACAATCAGTTGATCTTGAAGTCCGACATTTTTTCTAGTTATACAATCCTTAAACAAGGCTGGAGACATGTATAACGATTCCCATGTAAAGTTGTACACCTCTTATACACTGAACAGCTAATACAGTGTTTATTAGTAAGAATTTTCAACTGAGATGTGTATAAACCTTGTATAAAAGTTATATATGGATTATTAGTAAGAGGGTAAATGTTTAGTTAAGTAAGTAAAGGGAAAAATAATTATAAATTTATATCGTAATTATTATTAGATACCCTGTGCTGATTAACCGGCATTGACCGGTACTCTACTTTTCCCGATCTTCTTTGCATAAATGAGCTGAAAAGTGAAAATTAATGTGTTTTTATATTTAGTTGAATAAATAATAGGAAACATATCGTAATTATTTTTGGATACCCCGTGCTGATTACCCAGCGTTGCCCGGGAATTTATTTATTCCGGTCTTCTTGGCATAAATTAGATGAAAGGCGAAAGGTAAAGTGTTTTTATGTATAGTTGAATAAGTGAATGGAAACATTTATATCGTAATTATTTTATATACCCCGTGCAGATTATTACCCGGCGTTACCCGGGAACATTTTTACCCCGATCTTCTTGGCATAAATGAGCTGAAAGACGAAAATGCATGTGTTTTTATGTTTAAGTAAAAGAGAAAAATTTATATCGTAATTATTTTTAGATGCCCCTGCTGATTATCCGACGTTAGACGTTGCCCGGAAATCTACTTATCCCGATCTTCTTGGCATAAATGAGCTGAGAGAAAAAATTCGTTATTGTGAGTTATCCGTAAAACAATATCCGCCGTTCGCTGCCACGCTTGCACAGGAATCTACTTATCCCAATCTTCTTGGTATCAACGAAAGACAAAAATGGTTAGGCTATTTTGAGTTTTCCGTAAAAGATAAACATGTGTTTACGCGGACTTTTTTTTTGTAGATTTTTAAATGTTCAATTCTGTGAACATTAGTTTTGTATATTTGTTTTGGTTTAGGCAGCGTAAGCCACTTAAGCGTCCAAAAAGCTACTTTCTTCACGTTTTTCACTACAAAGGATGATTTTTAAGGGTGTAGGAGTTGAGTAACACAACTCTCCCATATCCTATGTTTATCCCTGGAATCTCCTGAACATTTTGCAAAAAGCCCCATCATAATAGAATGAACGATATGGCAGCGCACAAAATACGAACAAACAAACATTCATTTTTATATATTAGATTTAAAAACGTTTGTACTAGGTTTGCTTGATAGCATAAATGGAGTATCAATCCAGAGGTCCGAGTTCAAATCCCGTCCAAACATTTACTTTTCGCATGATGTCATATTAAGTTTGCATTGCTCAATGTCAAAAATGTAATCATAACATCATAATTGTTATACTGTACGGAATGAATCATAAATATGGCTATACGTGTAATCGCGTTGTGTGATGAAAATATTATCATTACAGGAAATATGAAATTACCGTTGGAAAGGAAATTATTCAAATTACAAAAATGGAATAAAACAAAACAGTGTAGAACTTACGTCATTAGTCAAAATAGTGTTGAATATGCAACAGCAAATTACAATTGCTGCATGGGCAATAACGTATGCTAATGATCGTGAGGCCGCAAGACGGGCAATTCGTGAGTTTAACGTAGCATTGCAGCCGTCGACTGTGGGGAAGTGGAGAAAACGGCTGCTGGAAACGGGAAGGATGCAGAAAATCAAACCTCCTGGAAGGCCTCACAGAAGCAACGAAGTGAATTGTGGAGGCGTTCGACGCTAGCCACTAAAATCAACCCGCCAAGCTGCAACGTGAGCAGTGATAAGTTTTGTTTTGTTCTCTTGTTGTAATTTGAAGGATTCCCTTTCCAATGATAACATCATATTTCCTTTAATAATAATATTTTTGTCACAAAATGCGATCAAACGTATAGCCATATTTCTCAATCACTCGTAGATTTTCGCGGATAAAAGTATGATTAAGAAATGTTATTTAGAGTTTCCGCATCATGGATTCAAGATTGACCTTAGGCCAGTGATTCCGACTTTTCGACATGATCCCACATGTCATTATCGGTTGGGCAACATGGAACGTGGTCAACCCTTGGATGAGTGTCCATTAGTGAAAAAAGGGCATTAATAAATTTGGAAAAACTGCACTTAAACTAGCGTGAAATATTTTCAAAGTCCTATAGAACAACAATGCGCATGCGCCAGAGTCTATAGAGCCAGCGATAACCCACAATCGAACCAGATATCGATTACCATCCTCGATTACTATCCACCGCTCACGCCGTAGCGTAGTGGTTAAGGCACTGAGCTACAAGCCGGAGGATCGAGGGTTCAAGTCCCATTGGGGTCAGGATTTTTAAACTGACCCAAACCCTCTGGCGGCACTATGGCCCTGGGGTCTACTCAGCCTCTAACGGAAATGAGTACCAGACGCTTGTTCTGGGGGTAAAGGCGGCCGTCACGCAGGGCTGACAACCCGGCTGACATAAAGTGCCGATTGTCTAGAAAAAGTGGGAGCCTTAACCTCCTATTACCCCAAGGGTCTCCGGGCCTGTTGTGGGATCACAATAATATGAAATTTAAATGACCAATTTTAGCAATAAATCCCCAAATCTATGTTAAAAAAGATATTAATAATATTAAAATTACCAAACGTTTATTAAAAATGGGCGTACACTTACTTATCACTCCCTAACGCTGATCCAACCAGCGATAACCCAAAACAGCGACAGAAAAATCATAGACTAAATAATACACTCTATGGAGAAAATAGCAGTTAACATCACAATATTGTCTAACAGTGTCATAATATTGTGATTTTTATATTTAAATAAATACTTTAAAAATGTCTAATAATGTTATAAAAATTGTTTGAAATAGTTTAAAATATTTAATAATGTTAGTAAATACAGAAGAAGAGCTATAGTTTATAACAATATAACTGAAAAATCAAGCGCTAGTAGAAGTGCAGTTGAGCCATAAATTTCTTAAAGCCTATTTCGTCTTGCAAAATAAATGGCTGTTAAATACAAGTTTTAATATTTTTTCTTCAAACTCGACAATAAGTTCGGAAAAAAAAACTAGTCAATTTACAGACGTCTGTACGTGTTAAGAATACATATAGTACGTCACTTTGTGAAGAACATAAATTTACATAAGTTATGCGCGCGCACTCAACTCAACAAGTATTTCCTAATATTGACAGAAACTCAATAATTCTATATGATAATTGCTTTATTTCATGCAAAAGCTTAAAAGCAAATTTTCCTTAAGATTGAGTATGATGAAGTAACAGTATTATTGCTTTCTTCGCTCCATCTTAACAACCTTACTTGTATCATACATCGTTAAAGTAACATATACAAGTACAAACTATATTATGGTAATCATACAGAAGTCAGAGGATGATTTACAAGAGCCATTTACACGTTGAATCAAATATGACTCTATTATAATCTCAATGTCTCAACTTCAAAAACTAAAATTATGGCTTTTCAGGGCAAACTGCCAGTCAGAGCAAAAATAGTAATCAATAATGGCCTTTCAAGGGAAATTCCCAGTAAGAAGTAAAATTTGTATTCAGAATTCAATATTAGAGCAAGTTAATTCATTTAAATACCTAGGGTATAATCTAACTTATAATGAGGAATGTGATATATCCTTTAAAATACAAAACTATAATAAAGCTTTAAGAATTATCAACCACGTTTTCAAACCATCAAAAGTGCAGACACACACAAGAATGAAAATCTATAAAATTCTCGCTAGACCCATAATCTGTTATGGCAGTGAAGCTTGGACCATCAGAACTCAGGATGATCGTCATATTACAGCCACGGAGATGAAATTTCTGCGACGAACTGCAGGTTATAGCCTTCTAGACCACCAAAGAAATTCAACAATAGCCAGAGAGTTAAACATCGTACCTATATCTGAATACCTCCAAGAATATAGAAACAATTGGCTAGCCCATATTCAGCGCATGGATCGTCACAGAATACCAAAACAAATTCTTCACTACATTCCCCGAGGCAGAAGATCTGTGGGTTGACCTTTTCGGAGATGGCTGGAGACCCTAACGGGCCACTGCGCCTAATACTTGAAAGGACGATGATGATGATGATGATGATGATGATGATGATGAATGAATTAATAGAACAGATAGCACACTTTAACTATCTTGGTTCATATACAACATATAGCTACGAATGGGATATACGTAATAAATTAAACCGGTATCGAATGATGTGTGGCACCATTAGAAGAACCCTCCGAAAAACTTGAAGAGAAGCTCAGATCAGGTTTTATAAAATTATGGATTTTCCTTTTTTTATTTGGATTTGAATCTTGGGTACTTACAAAAAAAGATATCTCACAGATTCAAGCCGCTGAAATGAATTTTTTAAGATCCGTAAAAGGATGTACACGCATGGATAGATTACACAATGAATCAATAAGAAATGGACTGGAGATATTTTCAATAGCTGATAAACTAGAAGAGCACAAATACCATTGGAAAGAATATTTAAACAGAATGGGCAATACAAGAATACCCAAAAAGATCAACACCTACAAACCACATGGGAAAAATATCTTTGGGACGGCCAAGAAAACGATGGACTTGAGATCGGAACAGGTCACATTGACCTAATCCTGGAAAGGTAGAAGAAGAAGATGTACAAAAACGTACTTTGGAAAAATACATCAGCTTTATTAAAGGTCGCAGAAATGTGCCTTGTTTCCTTAAGTTCAGTATCGACAGATTATACTGTTAGCGAGCCTGTTGGTGGAAGAGAGGCTGCCCAGCCTGGGAACCCAGGTTTTGGAGTCATTATGTGCTTCTATAACCACATTTTTTAAGGGGAGCAAGGGATTAAAATTTACAATTTTTTGTTAAAAATCGCAATTTTTTTTTTTGCAAGAAAAAAGTATGTACCTTTCTTCTCATAGGGCCTATTGCCAAAGTTTCATGAATCTATGACACTTAGTACATAGTATGACGTCATATTTAAATAGCTCTTCTTCTTCTTCTTCTTCTTCCTTTCATGTGATAGACCTAGTGGTCTGTTACGATCTCAATCCAACATTTGAAGGGTCTGCCTAAAGATATCTTGCCTGGTGGCTGGTAATTCAAGATTTGACGTGGTATTCTTGTTCTGCTCATTCTTCTTACGTGAAATGTCCAGTTGTTTCTGTATTTTTGTACATATTCCATGACTGATTGTATTGTATTGTATCGTAAGCCTATATTTTCCCTTTACAGAGATTTAGGCGCTCTCCCCCTACAGGGAAGAATTTGAACCATACTAATTTAGTTACACTTGTTTTCGTATAGATGTCATTTTGAGTGGTACGTGGTCAGCGTTCCGCCTCATACTGACATCTAGGAAGCCAAGGTAGTACTAGGACGGGAAAATTCGGTAAATTTTGCTTAGAGGCCTTTTCATTCAGGCTTAAGGATTTTTTACGAGCCTGAAAATCTTCAGACTCGGGACCCACGGCTTAAAGTCCCTCCCGGAGGACTTGCTCCTTGGATTTTTCCGTCCTAAAAAATCCATCGACCCCGGCCGGGTTTGAACCCCCGACCCTTGTGACCAGAGACAAGGAGCATAACCACTAGTCCACCGCGGCCGACTCCATGACTGATTCTGGTTGTAATTCTTTGAGAATCTCAGAATTCCTTTTATGGTCTGTTCTTGAGTATCCTGCAGTAGGCCTACGTCTCATAAATTTCATTTTTGCCGCAGTTAGTCTTTGTTCGTCTACACTGCAAATTGTCCAGGCCTCACTGCCGTAACATAATATGGGTCAATAAAATAGCTGTGCTATTTAAATCCCCATTACAAGAGCTTTAGCTACAATACTTATATTGTAGTTACAATACTAATATTGTAGTTTATGGGTCCGGCAAGTTTAGTAGGCTATTTTCTCTCATTCTAAATACTTACGGTACCTGATCAGACTTTTTGTAGTCTATTTTCAAATTAATATCCTTAACACACATGAAAGATTTAAAATTCATTCTCTTCATATTTCTATATAGAGCGCATTTAGTTATGTTCAAAATCTATCTTCTCCTATTTATTAAATAATATGTTTTGGAATGGAAACCTGAGGGAAGATGAGGCAGAGGAAGATCTAAAACCTCCTGGAGTTAGGGAACATATTTTATTCATGAAGGAGAAACATCTACAACCAAGAGATTGGATGGACCGACAAAATTGGCTATTGGGAATCGGACGATGTCAAAGACATTAATCAACCGATGATCTATCTATATGGGTCTGAAATTTTTACAGGATGTTCTGTACACACTAATTAATGAAATTAGGTAGTAATGTTTTTTATATATTAAGAATTTATTAAAATGAAAAATTAGACAAATGATGATTTATATTCTATAAAAAAAAAGAATGTCGAATGCATTTATTTATTTGATCTCATAGTAAAATAATGATAATTTTGCATTGAATAGGCTATTTTATAATACATATTTTATTGAATCTAAATATATATATATATATATATATATATATATATATGTATATATATGTATATATATGTATATATATGTATATATATGTATATATATGTATATATATGTATATATATATATATATATATATATATTAACATTTTTACCTCAGATGTGACAATAGAGTTAGATTTTGAAAAATCGTCTTTTGTTAAAACTAAAATCCGAATAATTTAAAAACTATTGATACTATAGAAATCAAACTTAAGCATTTCATTATTTTTACCGACATGGATAAACATGCCAAAAATTAAGTTTCTATCTATAAAATTGTGGAAAATATGAATTTCACCCATTGCCTCCTTATAGACAAATTTGTTTGACGTACCTTTATCATTGGGGCACGCCGTAGCGTAGTGGTTAAGGCACTGGGCTACAAGCCGGAGGGTCGAGGGTTCAAGTCAAGGATTTTTAAACTGACCCAAACCCTCTGGCGGCATCATGGCCCTGGGGTCGACTCAGCCTCTAACGGAAATGAGTAACAGACGCTTGTTCTGGGGTAAAGGCGGCCGTCACGCAGGGCTGACAACCCGGCTGACATAAAGTGCCGATTGTCTAGAAAAAGTGGGAGCCTTAACCTCCTACTACCCCAAGGGCCTCCGGGCCTGTTGTGGGATCACTTTACTTACCTTTATCATTAATCTATGAATATTGGAATGTAATTAGGGAAATTTCAACTGATATGTGGTTCAATAAGAAGATATTTGAGAAATAAGACCACAAAGGAAACTCAACTTAAATTTTACAAAACAGTAGCCGTTCCAACGTTAACATGCGGGCCTGAGACTTGAACTTTAGTGATATCTGATAAAAATAAAATTGAGACGATAGAAATGAGATTCCTGAGATCAGTTGTAGGTGTATCTTGAAGAGGTCAAAAGATAAGTCAAGATATCAGAGAGGAATTACAAATATATAATATAAACGAGAGAATATATAGAAATGGATGTAAATGGTTTGAACTTACACAAAGAATGAAAAATAATCGTTTATCGAAGCAGATATTATAGGCTTCATATTAGCTTGACCTGTATCTGTCTATCTATGTAACGGAATCTTTCAACACGATTTTCACCAACTTAAAAATATTGGATCAACTTCAAACTTTGTATAGCCTACTTGTAAAGGACCAATGACAATACAATAATTTCATAATTTTTTCTAAGGTCTTGGCCAGGTTCTTCAGGACATCAAAAAAATAAAGACCGGTATATATCGACTTTTTTGTCCATCATTGTAAGAAATTAATATTATATCCTCTGGTAGCTCGGTTGGTACAGCGGTGGACTGTAGTGGTATATAATTTCAGTAATCCATAGATCGCTGGTTCAAATCCGGCCCGGAGGATTTTTTTTTAAAAGAGTATAACTTTTAGCTCATACTACAATAGTATCGAATTTAAAGATATTTACATTTTTATCTTATTCTGTAAAATATTAAAACTAAAAAAATAAATAATAGTTTAAAAAACTAAAACAACATGCTTTATTATAAAACCGAACTAAAAAATGAAAAATAATTTTAATTTCCAACACGCTTGGGATAAAATTAAAGTGGTCAACAAAAAAATAATTTCCAACACATCTAGAATAAAACTAGAGTTATCTAAAAAAATAATTTTACCATCAAAAGCGTGGGGTGCTTTTTATGATTTTAACGTTTTCTTCTTAGAGAACTTTACTTTTACCAATATTTGTTTATTCTTCTTCTTCTACTACAAGGTTTAGGCTATGCAGCCTGTTCCGGCGAAGTTAAAAGTGGAGTCCATCTTCTACGTGGTCGGCCAACATCTCTTGTTCCTCTGGGATTGTACAGGAAGGTTCTTTTTGGTATTCTTTCGTTGTTCATTCTCATTAAGTGTTCTGTCCATTTCTTATTATTATCAAATATATTAACTGATATAGAGCACCCCATGCTTTTGATGATAAAATTAGCTTTTTGTAGATAACTCTAGTTTTATTCTAGATGTGTAGAATATGATTTTTTTTTGTTGACCACTTTAATTTTATCCCAAGCGTGTTGGAAATTAAAATTATTTTTCATTTTTTAGTTCGGTTTTCTCATAAAGCGTGTTGTTTTAGTTTTTTTAAACTATTATTTATTTTATTATAGACCTGAAGGAAGAAGAAATGTAGGAAGACCGAAACGACGTTGGAAGAAAGACCTCGTATAATATATTGTGCAACGGGGAGCGAAACGAGCCAATAGATTAGATTAGATTAGATTTATTTAGCCTGGTGGAGTTAAGGCCATGTGGCCTTCTCTTCCACTCACCAGGACAAACATATATTAGATGAGAATATAACAATCTCAGGTCCATACCTTGAAGATGATGACGATGATGATGAATACTGAAATGAAATTTTAAAATAATTATGCTTTATAAACTTGCTTCAAAGGTTAACTCACATGAGAGGACCCACAACTTGACACTGAACGCTTTATGTAGCGTAGTGGTTAAGACATTACGCTATAAGCCAGAAGATTGAGGGTTCGAGTCCCGGTGGGGTCAGGATTTTTAAACTGACCCAAACATTCTGGCGGCACTATGGCTCTGGGGTCAACTCCGCCTCTAACGGAAACGAGTAGACGCTTGTTCTGAGAGCGTTTATTTGTTTACCTTTTTATCTAAAATTATTGGTAATTTTTGTTAGCATTATTGGAGGTCAATTTGGATTTGAAGTTTCTAAGCTGAATGTTGGTAATAGGATCTAATCTTAAAGGCGGCCGTCACGCAGAGTTGACAGCCTGGCTGACATAAAGTGTCGATTGTCTAGAAAAAGTGGGAGCCTTAACCTTCTACTACCCCAAGGGCCTCCTGAGGCCTGTAGTGGGATCACTTTAATTCTATTCTATCTTCGGGTTTTTAGAGCTGCTGCCGTCTTCCCGTGCCAAACCTTCAAATCCTACGATCTTGGGCATCTTCAATGCTTAGCCCTCTTGTTTGCATTAATGTCTTCATGTTTTCCTTTCATGTTAACTTCGGTCTCCCTCTCTTCCTCATTCTGGTCGGATGCCATTGATATAGTTGCTTTTGCCATCGCTCATCTTCCATTCTTAAAACATGCCCTAACCACTTTAATTCCTTCTCCTCAATTCTTTCAATTATGCTTTCTTCTGCTTCCATTTTATTTCTAATTTCCTTATTTGTCACATGTTCTAATTTTGACTTTCTGGCACTTCTGCGTAAATAATCCATTTCTAGAGCTATTAGTCTATTCTTGTAGTAGGCCTACTTATTGATTGCCCATCATGGATCACTTTACTTACCTATGTTATAAATCTATGGTTGTATATTTATGCGAATTCCGAAGGAATGAAGCAATTGAGATTGTTCTCATGTAACGATTTTCTTCTTCTTTCTTTCCTTCTTTCTTTCTTTCCAGGATTAGGTCATTGCGACGTGATCCGGTCTCAAGTCCATCGTTTCCTTGGCGGTCCCAAAGATCTTTTTCCAAGCGGTTTGTAGGTGTTGACCGTTTTGGGTAATCTTGTATTGTCCATTCTGTCTAAATGTTCTTTTCATCGGTGTTTGTCATCATCATCATCATCATCACTCCAGGGATTAGGCAATTGCCCGTTCCGACTTCATAATGCATCAGCCCAACGTCTTCTAGGTCTTCCAACATCACGCCTTCCTCTTGCTTGATAATTTCTGGCTAACAATGGATATCTCTCCTTGCTCATTCCATCCATGTGATCAATCCATTTCTGTCTGTAATTCGTGACTTTATCCAACAAAGGCTGTACTTTCAATTCTTCTCTTATATCCTCATTTCTTATTCTATCAAGTCTTGTACATCCTTTTACTTGTCTTAGGAACCGCATCTCTGCCGTCTGTATTCTATCCTTCTGTCTTTTCACTGGAGCCCAAGTTTCACATCCATACAATATTGTGGGAACCGCCATAACATTATACATTTTTATCTTGGTTTCTTTTCTAATTTTATTTTTGAATGTTCTCTGTATTGTTCCACACACCGTCTGAAATTTATTTATTTTGGAGTCAATATCTCTTTCCACATTGTAGCCAACATCACAGCCCAAATATTTGAAACTAGACACCTGTTCTATACTTTGATTTTCTAAAATAATTTTGGTTCTCACTGGATCTCTTCCTCTAAAAGCCATGGTCTTCGTTTTCCTTACAGAAATTTTTAGATCGTATAATTTACATATTTCATTTAATGCATGCATTGATTTCTGTAAGTCGTCTTCATTTTTCTGTATTATGATTACATCGTCAGCAAATAAAAGATTATTTATGCACATTTTATTATCCATTCTTATTCCTGGATTTACTAAAACTTTCCATTTATTAAAAATATCGTCTATATATATATTAAACAAAGTGGGTGATAAACTAACATCCTTGTCGTAATCCAGTATTTGTTTTGATTGCATCTGTTCTTTTGAATCCGGTATCTATAATTATATTTGTGTCTTCATATAATGTCTTTATTGTTTCAACAAGGCACAGCGGGTATCCTTTCATTCGTAATATTTCCCATAATTTTTGTCTGTTTACTCGATCGAAGGCCTTATCCAAATCTATAAATCCTATGTGAGTTTCTAAGTTATGTTCTCTTCTCTTTTCTATGAGTTGTTTCAGTGTAAAGACATTGTCTATACATGACCTTCCCTTTCTGAATCCACTTTGATTTTCACTTATTATTACTTCTGTTATGTTTCTCAATCTATTATTTATTATTTTCGTATATATTTTGTAGCCAGTATTCATTAAGCTAATCCCTCTGTAATTCTCGCAATTTCTCCGGTCTCCTCTTTTGAATATATTCTTGACAATTGCTGTTTTCCAAGTGGTTGGAATCCCATAGGTCTGCCAACATATATTAATTAGATGAAGTATTCGTAGTTTACACAATATTCCACTATATTTGATTAATTCCATATTTATATTATCTAATCCTGTTGCTTTCCTATTCTTAGTGGTTTTCAAAGCCATTTCTAATTCATTTATGTCTATTACATCAATATTTTCCACTTTTATTTCTTCCTCATTGTTCTCTTTTCCTTCAATTTCCTCCTTTTTCCAAAGTTTTTCATAATGCTGGATCCATTCTTGTTCTGGGATTATATTCAATCTGGCAGAATCTTTCTCAGTCTGATTTAGATGTTTCACTAATTTATAACCTATTTCTTGTCTTCCATACATATCATGTTCTACTGAGCTTATAAATTTATCCCATGACTCCTGATGGGATTTTCTTATAATGCTTTTAGCAATTCTCCTTTTCATTTTATATTCTTCATAAGATTCTTCTGTTTTCAGTCGTAAGTATGTATGATATGCTTTTTGTTTTTCATTCACTGCATTTTGTATATTCGCATTCCAAGTTCTCAAGCCCTTCCTATTCCTTATTCTATTTTTCTTTCCTAATATCTCATTTGCTGTTTTATGTATTACATTTGATATATTTTCCCATTCAATATTTATATCTTCTGACGTCGCTATCTCTGATATATATTTATTCATTCTGCTTTCATAATGTTGTCTAATACTTTGATCTTGTAATAAATATATTTTATATACTTCTTCTTGGTTTCTTTTGTTCTTTATGTTATTTTTTTCCGCCATTTAGCTATTATGTTTATTTTGCTTATCACGAGATAGTGATCAGAGTATATATCGCTGCCTCTATGTACTCTCACATCTTTTACCAAGGCTCCTAGCTTGTTGTTTACGATTAAATAGTCAATTATTGATCTTGAGTTATATCCACTTCTTGTATATTTATGTATGTCCTTTTTTCGGAAATAGGTATTCATTATTTTTAATTGATTATAGGCTGAAAACTGTCTCAAATCCTGTCCATTATCATTTATTGTTATTTCTCCATTATTTCCTATTACATTAGGTATAGGGACATTGCCTACTCTGGCATTTAAGTCTCCACTTATTATTAAATGATGATCTTTTGTATATTTATCAACTAATGTTTGTAATGTTTTATAAAATTTTTTTGTTTCTTCTTTCTTGCCTTCCTCTGGGGCATACACAGCAATTATCATCATATATCCTCTTTCAATTTTAAATCTGGCTATCAGGATTCTTTCATTTATAAACTCATAGCTATTCAATTTGTTCTTCCATTTTTCATCTATTAAAATTGCTACTCCACACTGCGCTCTTGTTGTCTGTTCTACTCCGCTATACAACATAGTATAGTGTTGTAAGTCCTTTGTTCCTTTTAGTTTCTTTTTTGTTTCTGTTATTGTTGCTATATTTATTTCTTTTTTCTTTAATTCTCTTTCTAATTCTTCTTCTTTTGTATTTATTCCCCTTACGTTCCAATTTCCTAATTTCAAAATGTCCTTTATTCCAAATCGTATCCTTTTATCTTGCTTGGGTCGGTTCCTTTTATGACAATCCGGCTGATTTCCATGAAGCTTCTCAGTAAGATAAATGTCTCCTGGAAGCGTTACGAGCGCTTCGCAGGACAAGGATGGTGGAAGGGCTGCTTCCTCTGAGCCTCCAAACATGCTCCTCTGGGTATCCACCCCCCAAGAGAGGGCTGCTTCTTCCGCTCTTCAAGCCCTACAAGTTTAGCTGTGCTATTCCTTGTCGCCCTGTTGACCGTTGAAGACTTGACTTGACGAAGATGTGGCCGCCCAATATGGATACAGACGCCATTCCTTCGTTGTGAGCTATACTTAGTTCCCCTCGCCTCTTACCCACCAGCAAGATTAACCTAAGTCAATCTTCCCCAGTAGAGTCGTCTGGTTCATCGGGTACTAAGCCCCCCCACCACGTCAAGGTGATAGCATCGGTGTTTGTGCTCTTCTAATTTATCGAGTATTAAAAATATCTTCAGTTCATTTCTTATTGATTCATTGTGTAATCTATCCATGCGTGTACATCCTTTTACAGATCTTAGAAATTTCATTTCAGTGGCTTGAATGTGTGAGATATCTTTTTTTTTTTTTTTTGTAAGTACCCAAGATTCAGATCAATGTAAAAGAAAAGGGCAGCCATACTTCTATAAAACGTGAGTTGAGTTTCTCTTCGAGTCTTTCGATTTTTGAAAGAAAAAAAAAGTAGATCTTCACAGATCCTATCTAGTAGGCGTCTAAAATGACCATGACCGAAATGTATATATAATATACCGGACCTCTGGATTGATACTCCAGTGCGCTACTAATTACGCTACCGAGCAAATGTGGTAAAAAAAATTATTTTTTTATATACAGTATATTCTCTATTACAAGAGTAACGGGAACTCGGTATCCACTGCCATCTAGTAGCTCCTATAACAAATAAGCAAATTAAAGAGAATATTTTTACTTCGTAGCAGTGACGCTTCTTTATTTCGATGTTATAATTATTTTTTAATTTAATAAATTGAATTATGGCATCCATATATACAATATATATATATATATATAAACATATATATTTATATATAAATACATATATAAAGACCTAGTATTCGTACTATTTTAGATCTGATGGGAATATTTCTTTGGAAAGGTATTGATTTTATTTTTAGTTATAGCAGAGAAGAAATTTAATTCATAACTTTTAACTCATACATATAATTTCAAAATCTCCAAACTCTTCATTCCTTATCTATTCTTTACAAAGTAGCAGACATTTATAAATCACGTCATTTCATTACATTTCCGACAATATTCCGACACCGTCATTGTCTCGTCATTACGCGGCGTATTACATATCACTCTTCACAATTTTACTTGTCATATCTTCCTCTCTGTGTCAGAGATAACAGAATTTAACACACGTTGAAAAAATAATAACAAATGACACACTGATGATTACACTTCATAATTGAGGCACCGATCGACGCTAGATGTTGTTCACACAGTATAGGACAAATTATTTATAAACTGTTGGAAAGACAGTGCAGTGTTTGAATGTACACTGCCCTTCCAGCTGTTTTCAAATAATCTATACTCTTTTGTACTAGAGCATGCCACCAAATCTTTAGAAGATGAGAAAGGCCTAAAACTCAATGGTATTAATAAGCTGTTATTTATGCTGATAATGTAGTACTATTGGGCGATAACGAGGAGATACTAAAGGACAACACGCACACACTATTGAGTAACACTAAGAAATTAGGACTGGAAGTAAATATCAATAAAACTAAATATATGATCACACGTAGAAATACATTATATAATGGAAATGGAGAGCTAATGACAAATGAACGAAATTTTGAGAAGTGGTTGAATTCAAATACCTAGAAACAATAATCACAAATAGGAATGGCGTGCACAAAGAAGTTAAACATAGGTTCAATTCTGGAAATGCGTGCTATTATGCATTGCAGAGACTCTTGATGTTCCAACTCCTTTCAAAAAACGTTAAACTGAAATTATATAAAACTATTATTCTACCAGTTATATTACATGGGTGCGAAACATGGACTCTTACTTTAAGGGAGGAAAGGAGATTACGAGTATTTGAGAATAAAGTATTTAGAAAAATTTTTAGACCAAAGAGATATGAATAGACAGGGGAATGGAGAAGACTACATAACAATGAACTACATGGTCTTTATAGGAAACCAGATATAATAAGAACAATTAAGTCTCGTAGACTGCGATGGGCAGGACATGTTGCACGTATGGGGAATGAAAGACGTGCATGGAAGCTTTTTGTAGGAAAGCCAGAGGGAAAACGGCCAGTTGGTAGACCAAGAATGAGGTGGGAGAATAACATTAACTATGATTTGAGGGAAGTAGATTATACAGGGAATGATTGGAAAACATTAGCTCAGGATAGGGATGTATGGAGAACTTATGTCCGCGCGGCCATGAACTTACGGGTTCGATAGTGCCAGTGAGTAAGTAAGAGTAAGTAAATGTGCGCAACACCTAGCGTTGATCGGTGCCTCAATTCCGAAGGCTAGTAAAAACTTTTTGAGACGAACAGACAGGTGAAAAAGTAATCAGCAAATTATAAGAACCGAAGATTAGATGGGAAGATTGTGTGAGACAGGGCGTAAGGATCTGTGGAATGGAGCAATAGAGGAGCGCAGGATTTAACAGAAATGAACGACGAAAACCTTCTTAAGAAGTCCAGGACCAATTCATGGATTATCGATCCATTCATGATATATATATTTTCTGACCAAAGGATCTGTGCCCCCGTAAGATATGCGAACTGAACACCGATTCCTTTTCTGCCTCGGTAAATCATTTTCCTCCCTGCATTCCTATCTCTCTCTATCTTTCGCCCCTCCCACTACTTCCAATTTTGAGCCTTCTTGGAGGACAGGTTATTTGCACTTGCAGTCCAGTGTTATCAACTCAACATGAACACTGTAGCACGAAGTGGTAAAATAAATATTATTAAGAAATAATGAAAGTCAATCAGCGCCATTAGACCTACTTAAATATGAATAAGTGATAATTAACCTTACATTATTCGATATTCAAAATCTATTACTCTGTTTGGGGAAAGTTTGGCAACATCCCGACTGGGGAAATTATCGTGGCTGCTGTTTAACATGGAGGGAGGGGAAAGTGCGTGGAATGGTGTGAGTACAGGCGTTATCTTTTCTAAGAACGACAGCAGCGCTTAAGGTGTACAGATCCGTTGGACCGACTATATATATAATGTTTTAAGAAGATCTAGAATGGATAGAATTCGAAATAAAGAAATAAGGGAAATTATGGGTGTACAAGAGGAGCCGGACATCATAGACATTATAGAAAAGAAAAGATTGCAGTGGTATGGCCATGTCAAAAGAATGTCAAAGCAAAGATTGCCTAAAATTGTTATGGAATGGATCCCAATAGAAAGGAGGAAGAGGAGAAGACCGAAGAAAACTTGGATAGAAGGAGTACAAGCAGGGGTGGTGAATATCAGAGGATTGGAGGAAGATCAATGGATGGACAGAGAGGAATGGCGTTTGGTTTCCGGAAGACGGCGGCAGCTGCCATGATACCGGATGATGATGATGATGATGATGATGATGATGATAGATATATGTAAGTAATATCGGTTTTAAATGTAATGTTCTGTGTGTCTGTTGGAATCTTCAAGATGTGATTCACTGGGGAATTCGTTCCAAATGTGTGTGCAGTTGATGCTGATCTTTATTCTGAACAACTGGAACGAGTTGAATTTTTTAGGGTCGCGGGTTCAAACCATGCCAGAACCCATACTGCATGGACAAACATGACAAAATTTCAGGTACTGGAAAGAACTGATCTGCTACTATAGCTCATAACAATGATTAGCACCTTCAGATTACCATCTGTTTCGATCCAAGGCCCATTTCTTCATGAAATATGGATAACACCGAAGTTGTGTAAATGGATCTCACGAATTCTTTGCTTCAAAAAAGAAGAAAAAACAGAGACTGGTACCATAACGGGATAATAAATCTCGCTGAAAGATGGCTCAAGACCATAGAATTTGATGGAATGTACTTTGAAGAGTAGTTTAATTAGGCCTACTTGTCAAAAATTTCCAAATAAAATATTGTTCAAAAAACGACATCAACTATAAAACAGTAGGCTATATATGCAGGTGCCCCAATTATCATCATTATCATAATATATTCACGAATTTAGGTCATTTGTTAACCTGTTTCGGCCTCAAGAGAAATACCATCCAGAAGTATTTTGAGTGGACGTCCTGGTCTTCTTTTTCCTGCAGGTTGATATCTTAACATAATAATCGAAAATTCATTGCTTCTCTTTCGTTTTGTGGAATTATGTATGAATCAAATTCTACTTTTTGTTTGGTTATCCTGTGATCTTCCATTCGATGAACATGTTCCATCCATCTTGACTTATAATCAGAAATGTTGTCTTCTAAAGGTTCCATGTGTAATTCTTCTAAGATGTCTTCATTTTTTTTTGTGATCTAACAGTGTGTATCCTGCAGTCCTCCGAAAGTATCTAATTTCAGCAGATCTAAGTATCTGTATATCCTTCTGTTTCAAAGTCCATATTTCGCTACCATACAAAAGAGTTGGACGAGCCAGTGTTTTATACACTTTTAGTCTTGCATGTTTTTGGACTAACTGTGGCTTGAAGATAGAATTTATTAACCATAAAATTCTTAAAAATTTAGATATTTTTGCATTTACATCCTTTTCTTCTTCATATGAGATAATCCGTCCTAGGTATGTGAAATTATTCACCTACTCCAAAATTTTATTGTCAAGTACAATTTTCAATTTTACTTCTGACAGGATCTACACCTTGAAATGCCATATCTTGACAACCCTAAATAATTGAGTCGTTGCGGATACGAAGGGCGAACTCAACATCGAGTCACAATGTTAAGTTAGCCCTTCGTACCCGCAACGCCTCAATTTTGTACGTAAGTACAAAATGAAAATTTGTTTTATACAAAAGTTGTCCAACTATGAGGACTGATGGTTAGAGAACTTTATAGCTCCATTTATTAACAAAATAGGAATACTAACTTTGATTTTTTAATAGCACTATGTTTATTTTTTTGATACGTTAATTGCACACTACAAGACGTGTTCGAAAATGTATCACAATATGTCATTCTAATAAAGAGAACCTTATTAATGGAAACAAAGTGGGACTATTACTTCCATATAAAGTAAAGTGATCGCACTACATGCCTCAGGAGGCCTTTGGGGCAGTAGGAGGTTAAGGCTCCCACTTTTTCTTGACAATCGGCACTTGATGTCAGCCGGGTTGTCAGCCCTGCGTGACGGCCGTCTTTACCCCAGAACAAGCGTCTGGTACTCATTTCAGTTAGAGGCTGAGTCGACCCCAGAGTCATAGTGCCGCCAGAAGGTTTGGGTCAGTTTAAAAATCCTGACCCCACCGGGACTCGAACCCTCGACCTTCCGGCTTGTAGCGCAGTGCCTTAACCACTACGCTACGGCGTGCCCCCATATAGCAATAGCATCATTTATTAACAAGATTCGAATACTAACTTTGTTTTCTTCAATGGCACTATGTTTTTTTTCGATGCGTTAATTGCGCACTCCAAGACATGTTCGAAAATGTATCACAATGTTCCATTCTAGTAAACAAACCTTATTAATGGAAACAAAGTGGGATTGTTACTGTCATATAACAGTACAATCATATGAGTTATGAACAGTAGAACATTCACATCAAGTGGTCAAACTGGTGACATTTTTCAGTGACACATGTCCAATCGATGAATAAATGAGGAAATTGATTTCTAAAAGATAAAGTGTTGGAACAGGTTTCACACTTCCAGTATTTAGGATTGTGATATAAATTATCAAGAATGTCAAGATATAAATAATAAAATACAGAAATTTCAACATATTTGTGGAACAATCAGACAAACACTGAGGAACAAAGTAAGAAAGGATACGCAGCTAAGATTTTACTCGACGATGGCACTACCAGTGGTGATGTATGGAAGTGAGGCCTAGGTCCTGAAGAAAAAAGAAAAAAGTAAAATTCAGGTAGCGGAAATGAGATTCCTACATGCTGTGAAAGGTTGTACAAGAGAAGAACATATTAGAAATGAGAATATTAGAGAGGAACTAAAAGTACAACCACTTCTTCAACAAATAGAAGAACACAGGAACAATTGGAAGGAGCATCTGCAAAGAATGACAGCGGATAGAATATCAAAGATGGCACTGATGTATAATCCTGTAGGACGAAGATCGGTGGGAAGACCAAGATAGCGTTAGGTTGAACAGATGTGAGATCCGAACAGGCAAAGACCTAATCCGTGAAGGATGATGATGATTTCTAAACTATTACCGGCTGAACGGAATTACAAGCATGCACAAAATGACCCTGAATATTTTCTGGAGTTATCGGAATATCACGATAGACAATATATTTAATAACTCCCCACGGAAAAAGTTCAGTGGGGTAACATCAGGAAATCGAGTGGGCCAATGAACTGTCCCTTCAAGACCATTTTATGTTTCCATTAATAATGTACTATTTATTAGAATGACACATTGTGATAGATTATTGAACAGGTCTCGGAGTGCTTGATTAACGCATCCAAGAAAAAGAGACATAGTGTCATTGAGGAAAGCTAAGTTATTATTCGTATCTTATTAATAAATAAGTCCGCCACTGTGGTCTCGAGGTAGCGTGCTGCCTTGTCACGCAGCGGACCCGGGTTCGATCCCCGGTAGGGGTAGTTTTTCTGGTCGAGGTTTTTATCGGGGTTTTTCCTCATCTGTAAGACAAATGTCAAGAAAACTTCAAGGCCCAAACGGTCCCCGAAATCATATAGCCATCATCATCATCCTTATCATTATCATTATCATCATCATCATCATCATCCTCATCCTTCACCGGTGTGGAAAGCAACGGGAAGCTACCACACCTACAATTCCCTAGTAAAGCTGCAAGCAAATGCTATAATTGCAGTGAAGGACGAGCCTTCGGGCAGAATTAATATGGATGGATTAATAAATACTGTAACACTACAAAGTTGACTAACCATCGGTATTATTTCCTCCTCGTAGTTGGAAAATTTTGTATAAAACAATTTTTTATTTTATACTTACAAGAAAACTACCAACCATTGCATGGCGAAACTACCATGAAATTTCTCTCAAAGAAGCATCCTGACCGTGTCCAAAAATTAGATCTGCCTGTTTAGCTGTAAGGCATAGAATTCGAAGCCAGAATCCATTAATGGTAACCCACTGTGCTAAGCTGATGGATTGTCTGCACGAGTAAAAGGGAGTGCAGTGAGGCGAGACGCGGTGAGGACGACAGGTAGAAGGGTTATCCAACCTGCCTATTCAGGAGTTTTATTAGTTCTTGAGTAACCACATGTCACCCCTACACTGGCTGTTGATCATCTACCTCTGTGATTGACACATGTGGATGTGAAGGGCTAGCAGCCGGCTGGTAAAAGGGCAACCGCTGAAAAGTGGAAAGACCCTCAATCGGAATCGGAGTTTAAATAAGAGATTTGGCGCTGAATTTTAGTGCATTGCAGTTAAAAAAAGACTGATATTTTTTGGACATGCCCTAGGATAAATTTCAAAGTAGATTTGGGCATGCAATGGTTCACAGTTTCCTTGTTAGGTACAAAGCTATTCCAGGTGGCCAAGATAAATCAGAAATACTATATACAGGTTATATTGTAGATTTTCGCGGATATAAGTATGATTGACAAATGTATCTTGGGTTTTCCGTGTCGTGGATTCAATGTTGACCTCTGGCCACAGATTCCGATGTTTCGACATAGTCCCATATGTCATCATCAAGGAATGATGATGTCAAAAGTCGAAAACCATAAACTTAAGTAAGGTTTAACGTGGATTATCGATTACGGGACAGATTCCTCTAAATGGCCAGAGGCCAACCTTGAATCCATGACGCGGAAAAATCAACACACGTTTCTTAATCAAATATATATATATATATATATATATATATATATATATATTATATATATATATATCCAATTTTAGTAATTCTGCCCGAGGGCAGGTCTTTCACTGCAATCATGGCATTTTCATGCTGGATATATATATATATCCAATTTTAGTAATTCTGCCCGAGGGCAGGTCTTTCACTACAATCATAGCACTTTCATGCTGGATATATATATATATATATATATATACAGCATGAAAATGCCATGATTGCAGTGAAGGACCTGCCCTCGGGCAGAATTACTATGAATGGATATATATATATATATATATATATATATGTAATTGATTAAGAAACGTTTGTTGCTTTTTCCGCGTCATGGATTCGAGGTTGGCCTCTGGCCACTGATTTCGACTATTGACATCATCATTCCTTGATAATGGCATATGGGACTATGTCGAAACATCGGAATCAGTGGCCAGAGGTCAACATTGAATCCACGACACGGAAAACCCAAGATACATTTCTTAATCATACTTATATCCGCGAAAATCTACAATATAACCTGTGTATAGGATTTCTCATTTATCTTGGCCACCTGGAATATATATATATATATATATATATATATATATATATATATATATATATATTTATCCATTCATAGTAATTATATATATATATCCATTCATAGTAATTCTGCACGAGGGCAGATCTATCAATGCAATCATAGCATTTTCATGCTATGCTTTATAGCTTTACTAGGGAATTATAGGTGAGGTAGCTTCATATATATATATTTGATTAAGAAACGATTCTTGCATTTTCCGCGTCATGGATTCAATGTTGACCTCTGGCCAATGATTCCGATGTTTCGACATAGTCCCATTTGTCATTATCAAGGAATGTTGGTGTCAAAAGTCGAAATCAGTGGCCAGAGGCCAACCTTGAATCCATGACGCGGAAAATGCAAGAATCGTTTCTTAATCAAATATATATGAAACTATCACACTTATAATTCCCAAGTAAAGCTATAAAGCACAGCATGAAAATGCTATGATTACAGTGAAAGATCTGCCCTCGGGCAGAATTACTATGAATGGATGTATATATATATATATATATATATATATATATATCCATTCATAGTAATTATATATAGGCCTATATATATATATATATATATATATATAAATTCAGCATGAAAATGCTATGATTGCAGTGAATACCTGCCCTCGGGCAGAATTACTATAGGCCTATATATATATATACATATATATATATATATATATATATATATCCATCCAGCATGAAAATGCTATAATTGCAGTGAAATATCTGCCCTCGGACAGAATTACTATATATATATATATATATATATATATCCATCCAGCATGAAAATGTTATGATTGTAGTGAAAGACCTGCCCTCGGGCAGAATTACTATATATATATATATATATATATATATATATATCCATTCAGCATGAAAATGCTATGATTGCAGTGAAAGACTTGCCCTCGGGCAGAATTATTATATATATATCCATCCAGCATGAAAATGCTATGATTGCAGTGAAAGGCCTGCCCTCGGGCAGAATTACTATATATATATATATATATATATATAGGCTATATATCCATCCAGCATGAAAATGCTATAATTGCAGTGAAAGATCTGTCCTCGGGCAGAATTACTATGAATGGATATATATATATATATATATATATAGGCCCTATATTACCATCCAGCATGAAAATGCTATAATTGCAGTGAAAGACCTGCCCTCGAGCAGAATTACTATGAACATATATATATATATATATATATATATGGAGATATGTATCAATTCATAGTAATTCTGCCCGAGGGCAGGTCTTTCACTGCAATCATAGCATTTTCATGCTATACTTTATAGCTTTACTAGGGAATTGTAGGTGCGGTAGCTTACCATTGCTTTCTACAATATATAGGCTATATATATTACGGGATAAATCTCCATGAAGATAATGTGTATTATTTTTTCTGAACTTCAGTTTTGGTTATTATCTGGTTTTCACTCTCGTGTCTTCAATTATAACTTCTTGGAAATGTAGAAAGTTGTCCTGTGGAAATAACATTTTCACTTCACCACAAACATCCAACACATGTTCATAGAAATAAAAAAGACTGATTTCGAAATGCATTGAACGACAAATTTAATTTTTATTTCGAGCGAATTCCAAATTTATCTGAATTATCACAGAATTACAATAAAAGAAACGTGTATCATATATTTATATATAATGCATCTTCTAACGAATATATGGACAATGTTCTTTTTTTCTTATTTTTTTCCAAAAAAAAAAACACTCACAGATCTAGTTTACAGATGTCACCAGACGTGACCATAGTTCGTTATTTAATATAGTCCATTCTCTTCTTTATATATTTTTTTTCTTTCAAAATATCGAGAGCTTATATAATATTTAAAATGCTATTGGGTAAAAAATTAATGTGATATAACAAAAAAACAACGGAGAAAAAACATGCTATAAGTCTATTCAAATGAGATTTCCGACGAACAATGAGTTTTTTCTGTTTTTTTAACTCACACTTCGTATTAGTTTCTCTTCGCACGAGTAAACTTTTGTTTTTTTAGTCCAGTATTTAATAACACAAAAAACACATATTGCACCCGCGTATTTTTTCCACACGATCTTTCTGTCTCATTATTATTTATATATTACTTATTTTAATAAAAACTTTTCTTGAGGAATATTATACGATTAATAAAAATCAGGGCAGATAAAACTGTAGATTTACTTGGAGTAATGTCCATTCGTTCTTGTCTTTTTTTATTTGCAGTGCTCGAAATGGACCCTACACCAGAACGTTTCAACACACAGTAATTTTACCAGAGCTTCAGATTAAGTTGTTACATCTATTTATTTAGGGTAAAGTTTGGTAAGTTGGCAACAGTGTTTAATTCGTGATAAAATATTTAACTTTCATAAATATGTAGTATTAACTAATAATTTCGTAAGTTCAGATTTAGTACATATAAATTATAGTATTCCTTCTTGCTGAACAAACAAAAATGGCAATGAAAAAGTATTATATCATAATGTTTACTTAGTTTTTAAAATATAACTTATCACGAAATAAACTTTGTCACGAAGTTACCGTATATACCTTACATGTATTAAAAGCAAATCAGTGCTTTTGGCAACTTTCGATAAAATAAAACAAGTGCGCTAAAATAAAGCAAGTTGTTACATCAATTTTATTTAGGGTAAAGTTTGGTAAGTTGGCAACAGTGTTTATTTCGTGATAAAATATTGAACTTTCATAAATATGTAGTATTAGCTAATAGTTTTGTAAGTTCAGATTCAGTACATATAAATTACATTATTCCTTCTTGCTGAACAAACAAAAATGACAATAAAAAAGTATTATACCATAATGTTTATTTACTTTTAAAAATATAACTTATCACAAAATAAACTTTGTCACGAAGTTACTATATATACCTTACATGTATTAAAAAAATCAGAGCTTTTGACAACTTTCGATAAAATAAAACAAGTGTGCTGTATTTTATTAAACGTGGATAATTTAAGCAAACTTTTTGCAAAAGTAACTTTATGGTTGATTATGAAAAATCTCACTAATGCTAGCATTAATGCATAATAATCGGGGAATTGATTTTTTATTATAAAAGTTAAGATTGCAACATAGTATAATGAACCCAAAATAGTAAGATTCTTTTTGAGCACCGTTGAGGCAACTATTCAAGTGATATTGACACAAACGTAGCTGAGTGACCCGGTCGTCCTCAAGTACATTTTACTGGGTCACTCAAGTAGTTCGTATCAATATAACTAATGTAATGAGCAGCAAGACTTTTTTTTTTCTATCTAGAGTCAAGATTTTTATGTACTAAAATATAAGATTCCAACATAGTATAATGAGAAGTTAGATGTATGACTATCTTTTGTTTTGGTTTTACATACAAACAAATGAATAGTATAATGAAAAGTAACACTTTTGACTGTCTTTTATCTTAGTTTCACACAAAAACAGTTGAATTACTGTAGTTCTCCGACGAGTTTAGCGCTGGGAGGTTGGTATTCTTGCCACTCGGTTTACTACTCTTGCAGGCAGTTTCTTTTGTTCCTACAGCCAAGTCGAAGGGAAGTATAATTAATTCACAAATATGCAGTTTCAGTTTGTATATTTCTGCGTTTCAAGTCACTTTTACGGAAATATGCCTGGAAAATGTCTTTTCCTATTTGAATTTTAGAATATGAGTAATTGATATCTTGAAAAAACGGATTTTTCTATAAAGTCATGCGGAAACTGTAGGTCCAGAGTATACTGGTTTCGTAAATAGGGCGAATGTTTTCAATATGATTGCACTTCCTTTCTGACTGATGTTGTCATCCAGTATCCATCCCCACACCACATTCCTTTGAGCGCTAAACTTGTCGGAGGATATCAATATGTATATTATCTGTATTGCAAACTTTTATTACATCAAAATCTTGCTCAACTCATATATAAATGACTTGGGAAAGGAAAATTCTAGGAAGATATATGGACCGAAACTTGACAGCGGACAATGAAGAATAAGATAGGTCTACAATATGGAATTGAAAATACAATATAGGCCTACGTTACATGATATTGTAGATGGAATTAAGGCCCGAAGATTGGAATTGTTGAGACGTGTCATTAAGAATGGAAGAGAATCGTATTCCAAAAAGTAATGTTGAATTCAAAACCGGAAAGTCTCTGTAATGTGGGCAACAGAAATTGAGATGTTTGAATAATGTTGAGGCAGATTTGAGAGCTCTAAGAGGTAAAGCATTGAGCAAAAATGCGCAAGGTAGGAGAATTTAGTGAGAATTTAGATGTCCTGTCGTTTTAATAAATATAAGTAGTCTGGCTTTCCCTCCGTCGCCATAATATTATTGAGGAAAGTCCAAAAACAGTTGAATGCCGTGTTTCATATCAATAATATTATTAAACTCTATAAGGTTTTCTCGTCCCATAAAATAATTTAACTAAACAACCACGGGCTGGAATGTGTTAGAGGGTGGGGGTGAAAACATCCAAGTACTCCCAAGAATTCTGACAAAAGAAGACCACTGACAATAAATGTTATAGTTAATATTGTAAGACAAGGACAGCACTCAAGGTCAGAAGAGGATAATATTAACCAAGACAACTAAATCCTCACAGCGTATAAAAGAGCCGTGAAGCCACAGAAGAAGAAGACAAATTTTATTTTTCTTGAATTAATTGAAAAAAATGGTTCGTAGTTTTATGAGGATAACTTTAAAAAAGTCACCTTAACCGTTCAGACAGAAGAAAAATAGAAACTGCAAAAATGAAGTTCTTACGTTCAGCAGCAGGTGTGATAATTTTGGACAGAAAAAGAAATGAAGGTAAAAGGAAAGACTTAAATATTTTTAATTTAACGAATAGAATTGACAACATGAGGAACAACTGGTATCA
This sequence comes from Diploptera punctata, assembly GCA_030220185.1. Lineage (NCBI taxonomy): Eukaryota > Metazoa > Arthropoda > Insecta > Blattodea > Blaberidae > Diploptera > Diploptera punctata. The sequence goes on from JASPKZ010005311.1 coordinate 832,571, forward strand.
ATATGTTAAAAGAATGCCTACAGATAGAATCCCTCAGCTCTTACTAAAAGTACAAACCAATAGGATATAGAAGTGTTGGACGCCCATTTACTAGATGGGAAGGTTCATTATATCCCACTTGATGTGAAAACAGGTCAAAAACGTAATTTCACAAGTAGAAGAAGAAGAAGAATCTGATAGTATTATGTACATATTATACACGATTGTTACATTTGCATTAGAAAAAAGTCATGTTCTATTTGCATACACTTCATACTATTGATGTAATCTATGTTGCAATCTAACTTCCAGTGCTTAAAATATGTTCCATAATAATTAATATAAAATTTTCAATTGCCATAAAGGGTAAACATTGGTTAATTTGTGATTTCTTTTAATTTCCTTTAATTTCTTCAAAACACTGTAGGTCTTATAATAGGACACTTTTCTGTTTTCAGAATGAAGGAATTCTCTATTCTAAATTAAAAATAAACATTTCATTTTCAAAATAATTACCTATTTCTTGAAGAAATTAAAAGTGTATACCACAAAATAATACAATTTTAAGCCTATATTTAATAAAGAGCCACGAATGAATCTAAGTGAGAATTAAATGATTCCATAGACCTTACTTTTCAGACAATTAAATAAAAAACATCATGAAGCTTAAGTTAATTTTATCAAAATATTCTATACCGTGAATTTATAGAAAATGCTTGCAATACTCCGTGATAAGATAAAAACTTAAAATATCTACCTTTTTGGCAGGTGCCGTCGTCCTCAACTATGTTAAAATATTATATTTAAAATATTATCTGGAGGCCTTTCGGAAGTTGACTTCCATCATCAGCAGGATAAGCTTCTGCTACTACTTGTGTTGTTTATGACGATGTAGACTCCAAGTGTCTGTCTCCATATTTTTAAATTTTTATCTTATGACTAGGACTAGGATTTGTATGTAATAAAAGATAAGATTGTAATGCAGATACTATATATTATTCAACTGTTTGTGTGTGAAGCCAAAACAAAAGACAGTCAGAAGTCTAACTTCCCATTGTACTATTCAACTGTTTGTGTGTGAAACAAAAACAAAAGACAGTCAGAAGTCTAACTTCTCATTACACTATTCAACTGTTTGTGTGTGAAACAAAAATAAAAGATAGTTAGGCCTATTACTCTAACATCTCATTATACTACGTTGCAATCTTAACTTTTAGTACATAAAAATCCTAGCCCTACTTATGACCATTCACTTCAACGGAATTTGATACGAATTTTATTAGTATATACTCCGTGAGTAACAAAACATTACTTTCACTGTTGTCTGATAACATTAATAATGTAGTCATTTAAAATTCTCAATGTGAAATTTCTAAAATTTGTAATCTTTTACATTTTACTCTCGCTCATTCAAATATATATAATTTAGGCCAGTATTCAAGAACCAAACTTTCCGTGAAGAGCGACTCTCAGACCGTCTCTCCATGGTTAATTACGTGGGTCATGTAGAACCTATTCTAACTGGCTCACTCTATACAACACCATGAGATGTTTATTTTTAGATACTTATTTTTAAGAAATATTTATTTTTAAACAAGACATTTATTTTTAAAAATAAATTCCGTGAGCACTTGAAAGATCAGAGCCTCACCTTACGGAAGATGGAGATGGCATGGCCTAGAGAGCTTGGTTCCTGAACACCGGCCTAAATGTTTACAGAAGATGCTGAGTAGCTCACAACTAACAAAACCTAATATAAACAATCGAGTTCACATGAAAATTGTGCTATTCTTTTATTTTGCGTCACGAATTCGAAACTCATTATTTAACATTATAACTCTCTCATATAAAATGTATAATTCCCAAAATATTTTTTATACTCGTAATTTTAAAATATGAAATTTGGGGCACCAAGAATTATCTCTCTATGAGTGGGAATGAGTTTGAATCATGTTCCATACAATACATTCTGGGCGTAAACGAGTTAAATGATTAAACATATTTTATTGTGGAGACTGTAGAACAAGTAGTTTTATTAATAATTAATAAAATCAAATTAGACCCACATGAAATATGAGATACTGCATTTTAGAAGTGATTTAAACCAAAAGGAATTACATGATTAGGCCTATTTGTTAGTAGATTGTGTGCCAGAGCAGGCTATATCCTGAAAAAGTATTAAATCTTCTCTTTAGTGTTTAGGCCTAAATATAGACAATCCATAAGTTGCGTTTTATTTATCATAAGTAATGCCACGAGTGATTTCCAATTTATCTAGAGAATTTTGAAATCAAGAATGACATTTGTTAGGACTATTTCAGGAATAAAATTAAGTTGTTTACTCACAAATCATTATTTTAATATAGTTATTTTAAAATATTTATTTATTTAAGGTAAACGGCGATGTTTGAAAACAAATGAGAAGCTATGTTTGAAAACAAATGAGAAACGATAGTTACGCTTGTTCATCACTGCAACCAGATCATACTATTTATTGCCAAAGGAACGCAATATTGTAAGAATGCACCCTAGTGGAGACATTTATAATCAACATTATAGGTATTAATTAATTTCTGATGTTCTATGATGTAAATATGTTAATTCTATTTTACTGCGACGTTATTTTCTGGGAAATAATTCGTTTTAGAAAGTTCAAACAGTGTTTTTTTCTTTTTCTTTTTTTTTTTTTGTATAATCAATTGCTACAAATATTTTTATATTATCTACCGCAAGCACTATCAGCTGACATTCGTGCACTATATATATATAGGCTACAATCTGGTAGCCGTATTTCTTAGAGAGTCAGTCACTGCAAAATAATGCTATGACCTATTCAGAATGTTAAAAAGGACGAGCTTTCTTTAATATGATAAACTTGTTTTATAAATTTGAGGTGAAACACGACTATGATTGGTTGTAATTAAAAATAATTGAAAGGTGATTCATTAATCATTGAGTCCCATTTTGGGCATGAGTTAAATAGTCTCCATTAATATTTTCCAGTCATCCCCTGTATAATCTATTTCCCCCAAACGATGGTTAATGTTGTTCTCCCATCTTATTATTGGTCTACCAACTGAGCGTGTTCCCTTTGGTTTTCCTAAAGAAGCTTCCATGCCCTCTTTCATTCCCCATTCGTGCCACCTGTCCTGCCCATCGCACTCTACGAGTAGCTATCCAAATTACTTACGAGCTGGATGGTCATCGGTCCCATACTGGCCGAAATTCAATGAAAAAAAATTCTTGTGCCACGGGAATTCGAATGAGTTACCGGTTATGTCCCGTAGCTCTAACTAAGGGATGATGCCTTAAATCACTCGGTTAAGGTTATTGAACTAGAAGTCTAAAAATGTACAGTTATTATACATGTACTGTGTTCTGAATGTCAAAGTAAAGAAATTCAAGCAAATGCTGGTAAACTGCGGGAGTTGCTATGGCATGGAATTCAATTTAACCTAATCTTGCGGGGAAAACTCATAACAACCTGGGTTACATCACATGATGGTAATTTTAAATTCTATCGGTTAATAGTTATTTAAATATAAGGTTTAAATTTGATTTGTTAAATCAAAACGTTAATTGTTTTAATATCCAATCAGAATTTAGTTTACATTCATTTAAGAATATGTAGTTAAGCAGGTGTTCTTATTACAGTTATAATAGAAGGATTTATAATTTTGACAACAATGACTTAAAGCAATTTTAAAAGCATTATTTACAAAAACTGTTATGTAGTACAATCTCTTTAATTGTTACGGATACATTTTTATTCAACAATAACCATACTTTATTGTGCGAAGTTTACGATGTAAACTAAATGTACGGTTATAAGAACAGCCAATTGCCTTGTCATCTAATTAGTAATATGCAAGAATGGACTAAAGATAAAAACAAAAACCTTCTTAAGCCATGAACCTAAGGGTTCGATAGCGCCAGTAAGTTAGTTATTACCCGTTTAAGGAGTAAGTGCAGTTGTAGACGGAGGGCACTGCAGTCGTGTTTATACAGGAATAGAACACATTACACTGCTACCTATGAGTGAAGAGGGGAATGGGACGTGGGACGCTGACAGTATACACTGCCTTAAGTGACGTCACGTGTAGCACAAACAGAACTTCGTAATTCTTCCGCCTGCAAAGATATTTTGAATGACTAATAGTTAGTTAGGCTAGAATGTTAGTGGGGACAGAAAAGCATACTTATAGCCCCAAGTAACGCAGGCGGTGTGGTTCGAATATAAGAACAAGCATTTCTCTTAACTCTTTTCTTTGCACAAACTTCGTTCAATTTTGTCTACATATGTATGTAAATTTACTTAAATATTTTTAATAGTCAGGATTCCTACATTTTTTTTATAATTTCGTATCAAATTTTACACTGATATATTTTAAATCCTCTATTATGAATTGAAGGTGTTTATAGGCTACTTGATTACTTTTTAAAATTGTGATCAATAGGTCTATGTGCCATTATCGAAAAAAATATTTTAATTCGAATATAAGTATCCTAGTAAATATAATAATTATTTTTAAATTAATATGAAAGGCAATACGATTTACTTTTCAGCGAGAAATGAAAAATAATTATTTGCTCAAGTAGGGAATAACACTGAGCAATAAAGAATAAAATTTTTTGTCTCAGAAAGAAAAATATGTGATTGTGATAGTATTTTTTCTCCTGAATTCAAATATGATGTCGGTTTTTCTCCATCACGCAATGTTTCCGAGAAACAGGAATTTAATTTCAACACTTTAATATTTTCTACATTCGTAACTACACAATTTTAAAACATTAATTGGCATATTGACTGTATATTTTAATGTAGATTGCCTAAAAAACAAGCTTGTCTTCTTATGTAAACGTTTGTATTTATTTGCATTGTTCGCATATTAATCTTAACAGTGATTAAGACAAAATGGATTAGATTAGTAAAATTATCCCATAGTGATAAGGGATTAAACACAACTCTGCCACGCGACACGCCTTATACTGTAATTTGTAATTTATAATACTATATTTGCAATATTATTAAAATAAAATCCAATCTATATAGGTCAGCATACTTCATACTGTAGCCTCTTTATTTATCTACAGCTTTTTGAAGGTCTCTATCAATACAATAGAAAAACAATTGTGTTGACATTTAAGTTTGCCACTTGATAATCTGTTTCAGACAAAAGATATGATTGACATCTTAATGTCAGATATTTTTAATTATGCTAACGCTATTTGGATCACATTTTTCAGTAACACGAACTTTAATGCATGGAAGTGAAACCTGGACTCTTTCCCAAAATGCTAATAAATAAGTAGATGTATTCGAAAGGAAAATGCTTAGTAAAAAAAACGAAGACATTATTAATCTTTAAACTCCCGAGACTCTAATTTCTTGTGCCAGTTATTTAAACGTGTCGGACCGCACTGAAAACAAGACCATGTAGAACTCTTAAGTTATTACTGTAGAGCTATACTTTATAATTTGACACAATTTTAAATAATTTCTACTCGTTCATTTTTAAATTGTTTTATTTACATTTTTTTATTATTATGGGGCACGTCGTAGCGTAGTGGTTAAGGCACTAAGCTACAAGCCGGAGGGTCGAGGGTTCAAGTCCCGTTGGGGTCAGGATTTTTAAACTGACCCAAACCCCTGGCGGCACTATGGCCCTGGGGTCTACTCAGCCTCTAACGGAAAATGAGTACCAGACGCTTGTTCTGGGGGTAAAGGCGGCCGTCACGCAGGGCTGACAACCCGGCTGGCATAAAGTGCCGATTGTCTAGAAAAAGTGGGAGCCTTAACCTCCTACTACCCCAAGGGTCTCCGGGTCTGTTGTGGGATCACTTTACTTTACTTCACTTTACTTACATTTTTATTATTATAAAAATCGGCCGCGGTGGACTAGTGGCTATGCTCCTTGCCTCTGGTCCCGAGGGTCATGGGTTCAAACCCGGTCGGGGTCGATGGATTTTTTAGGATGGAAAAATCCAAGGGGCAAGTCCTCCGGGATTGACTTTAAGCCTTGGGTCCCGAGTCTGAAATTTTTCAGGCTCGTAAAAGATCCTTAAGTCTGAATGAAAGGCCTCTAAGCGAAATTTACCGAATTTTCCCGTACTAGTAGGCCTACTACCTTGGTTTCCTAGATGTCAATATGAGGCGGAACGCTGACCACGTACCACTCAAAATGACATCTATACGAAAACAAGTGTAACTAAATTAGTATGGTTCAAATTCTTTCCTGTAGGGAAACTCTGTGAAGGGAAACATGGGCTTACAAAAAAAATAGTATAAATTGGAACAGGAGAATTGGGGAGACTAATATAGGCCTACGACTCGGGCTTTAGGCATAAAGTAATAGGTTTGGATGGATATATTAGATCACATTAGATGTCTAGCTTTACTGACAAACGTTTGGAGGGAGTAGACCTAACTTCAAACCCAAGTAGATGTATAATCTGCAGTAAAGAACCAAAGGACAAATAAATTAAAGTCAAATATTAAATTTATTTTTAAAATGGTACATATTGACTTGCACATAACGAACCTATCTTTTAGTAATTCTGCCCTAGGGCAGGTCTTTTACTGCAATCATAGCATTTTCATGCTATGCTTTGCAGCTTTACTAGGGAATTACAGACGTGGTAGCTTTCCACACCGGTGATGATAATGATGATATTCATATGATTTTCGGCGACCTTTTGGGCATCAAAGCTACCTGGCATTTGTCTCACAGGTGAGGAAAACACCTGAGAAAAAAACTCACCCAGGAAGCTGTCCCGAGCGGGAATCGAACCCGGGCTCGCTGAGTGACAAAGCAGCACGCTACCTCGAGACCACAGCGGTGGACACACAATGAATAAATAACCCAATTGTGCTATAATACAATACATTGCACAGCAGAACACGAAGTCCCTACACTGTTATCAACTTGTAAATTTTATGTAGGTAAATTATTATTTTTTGCGCGATAGCGCGTTTTGTCGTAGGCCTACTTACAGCAATGGCGACCATGATTCAAAGTTAAACTTCCTACATTTCGGGGTTGCCAATCTAAATAACTATATTATGATATTTGAAGAGAAAAATTATACGCTCAGACCGGGACTTGAACCCGGGACCCTTGGTTCTCTAGACCAAGTGCTCTACCAACTTAGCTCAGTTGGTAGAGCACTTGGTCTAGAGAACCAAGGGTCCCGGGTTCAAGTCCCGGTCTGAGCGTATAATTTTTCTCTTCAAATATGATTTATCCATCATTGAGATGTACGAAATCAATAATAAAAACTATATTATGATTTGAGGGAAGTAGATTATACAGGGAATGATTGGAAAACATTAGCTCAGGATAGGGATGTATGGAGATCTTATGTCCGCGCGGCCATGAACCTACGGGTTCGACAGTGCCAGTGAGTAAGAAAGTAAGTAATATATATTACAAACCACGTGTGTGAAGTAAAACCACTGCCCTCTATGTAGGCCTATACTACGCAGGGTATAATAATAATAATAATAATAATAATAATAATAATAATAATAATAATAATAATAATAATAATAATAATAATAATAATAATAATAATAATAATAATAATAATAATAATAATAATAATAATATACAAAATTATATCCAAAAGGTAGTGTTAATATACATTAGGCCTATACGAAACAAATCACTGCATTTTAAATGAAATGAACTTTATTTGAAACAATCCATCCATCCATCCATAGTAATTCTGCCCATTAAATTTAACAAGAATAATGAAAATATCTGGAGCTATAACAAATTTTATAACTTTACCACCTACTCTATGTGAACATTTTTAGAATTTTCTCCCCCTATTTTAGGGAAAATTAATCAATGGTGGCAGGTCTTTCACTGCAATCGTAGCATTTTCATGCTATGCTTTACAGCTTTACTAGGGAATTGTAGGTGTGGTAGCTTTTGAAACAATATAAAACAACAAATATGTATGTATTTGCCGCCATTTCATGACTGATTGGTGTCACGGCCTGCTGTAGTTTCAACTAATAAACATTATCCGCACTGTTAATGTTAGTCAGTTGTTTGTAATGAACGCAAACATTTCCAACAAATATGTTATTTTACTATTAGGGCCTATTTATTATTTTGAAAACGCCATCGCGAAAAAAAAAATGTATCTACAACGCACGTTTGTGAAGTGTTTTACAGAATCTCGGAAATTGAAAACCTCGCTAAACTCGGTTTTTAAACATTTTACTCGCTTCTGCAAAAACCACTTCCCATCTTCGCATCATAATAGGGTCTATACTATATTACATCATCATCATCATCATCATCTTCAAGGTATGGGCCCGTTCCGCTCCCCGGTACACTAGGCCTATATACTGCAGGTGCAGGTTGTCTTTCCAACGACGTTTTGGTCTTCCTACATTTCTTCGGCCTAGAGGCCTAAAATGAAACAGCTGTTTAGATAAACCATTATTTGGCATTCTTTGTATATATTCAAACCAAATGTGTGTTATACTATTTTACAATCAAGTAAAATACCGTTACCTATCTACAGCAAGAACAAACAAAACTTTTTTTAATTTTTACACGTAAATTTAAAAATTGCTTTAAATTTTCGTAACATGTTCATTGGAATTTTCTGTGGTTCTGGATGGTGGCGTGCGCATTATTAACGACTAGTGAACAGTTGGAATACAAAATAGAAGCTTTGACAGATATTGATTGCTCTGGAATTGTTTATAGAGTCAGGAGAAATGAGAAATTTACTATGTACAACAGTACATCAATCAATAAGCAAATACATTAGAGCTCCAAATGTTCTGTTGCAATTTCACAACCGGAAACTTTACTCTTCATCATTTCATACCCACCTGCTCACAGTCAACTTTTATTATTTCTACTGCTATTATAATTATTATTTTCATTATTTCTTTATTATTATTGTTATTATTATTATTATTATTATTATTATTATTGTTATTATTACAATGGTGAGAAGTATTGTCACATATGGAGCTGAAGTTTGAAAATTCAACAAAAACTTATGTCGATCAAAATGGATTTCTTGAGGAGAGCAGCAAGATGTTCAAAATTAGAAAAAATAGGAAAGCGAAATAAAAAATGAATATTAGATATTCAATAGTAGATTATATAAGATATAAGCAATTAAATTGGTATGGACATGTACGACGAATGCAAGAAAAATAAATGAATATTATATATTCAATAGTAGATTATATAAGATATCCATCCATAGTAATTCTGCCCGAAGGCAGGTCCTTCACTGCAATCATAGCATTTTCATGCTATGCTTGCAGCTTTACTAGGGAATTGTGTAGGTGTGGTAGCTTCCCGTTGCTTTCCACACCGGTGAAGGATGATGGTGGTGGTGATGACGATGATAATTATAGGCTAATGATAAGGATGATGATGATGATGATGGCCATATGATTTCGGGGACCGTTTGGGCCTTAAAGTTTTCCTGACATTTGTCTTACAGGTGAGGAAAAATCCCGATAAAAACCTCACCCAGAAAAACTGTCCCGACCGGGGATCGAACCCGGGCCGCTGTGTGACAAGGCAGCACGCTACCTCGAGATCACAGTGGTGGACTATATAAGATATAAGCAATTAAATTGGTATGGGCACGTACGACGAATGCAAGAAAAAAGGTTACCCAGGAAAACATTGGAATGACAAGGCAGCACGCTACCTCGAGACCACAGCGTATTTATTTAAATTTACATCAGTTTTTCACAAAAGAGTAAAATATAGGGTTGGTCTACTTTTGTTCTAAACCCTTCCAGGTTGGGGATTTTGGCAACCCATTACGTAAAAAATGAAGTTTTGAGAATTCGCAAAATAAAACCTAGTGAATCTCATTTGTAATAGGAAAATGGAATGTGCTCGCATTATACAGAGGTGGATATGTGGGGAAAAAAAAAAAAAAAAGGCAAAAGATAGTCGAGAATTGGACCGTGTTGTTGAGATGATCACGGCCTGTAACAGGCTGTAGCACGTACGATAATATAATCAATAGGGTTATAACTTTTTGGGCTTTTGTGAAATAAAATATTTCCTGTGCAATGAATGGATGAAGATTTAGTTTAAAACAATTGAAAATGGTCTTCATTTCACTGAGCTTCAAGAAAAAGTCACCCCAAATATATTTATATATCAATATTTAATATTGATTTGGGAGCGACCTTTTCTTGAAGCTCAGTGAAATGAAGGCCTTTTTCAATGGTTTTAAGCAAACGTTCACCCATTCATTGCACAGGAAATATCCTATTTCACAAAAGTCCAAAAAAAGGCATAACCCTAATAATCAATTAATATTCAATTTTCACGCGTTTTCGCATAGGCCCTAGTTAAACGATGTATGGAATAGATAAAAGTGGCCCCACCACAGACACTAGGAGGTCCTTGGAGTAATAGGAAATTAAGAATCCTAACTTTCTAGTCAATTGGCACTGGGTCATTGGGTTATCAGCCCAATGTGTAGACCGACTTTACACTAGAACAGCGGTTCCCAATATTTTTTCCACTCGCGAACCCCTTCCGCAACGATCTAAGTTGGGTGAACCACTGACTTTTAAATATACATACAGTAGACATGTATAAAATTTAATTCCAAGCAAAAGGTTTAATAACCTTAAATTAACTCAACCCTTAACGGTTAAAACCTAAAGACCTAAAGTTACTCTGATTACAGCTTGAAAGTTACACAACGTGTAGGCCTAGTTGTAGGGAAATGAAATGCATTTCTAACGTTGTTACATAACTGTAAATCAGGCATTCGCTATAAATATTAATTTATTGCGTAAATACTGTGATAAATTCCCAATGTTACACATATGTAACAAGGAGCATTATATGGTTAATTTAATATTAAAATTATTATCATCATCATCATCATCATCATCATCATCATCATCATCATAATCATAATCATAATCATCATCATCATCATCATCATCATCATCATCATCATCATCATCATCATCATCATCATCATCATCATCATCATCATCATCATCATCATCATCATCATCATCATCATCATCATCATCATCATCATCATCATCATCATCATCATCATCATCATCATCATCATCATCATCATCATCATCATCATCATCATCATCATCATCATCATCATCATCATCATCATCATCATCATCATCATCATCATCATCATCATCATCATCATCATCATTATTATTATTATTATTATTATTATTATTATTATTATTATTATTATTATTATTATACGAAACTTAAAGTATATAAAACAATGGCTGTTCCTTTGTTGTTGTATGGAAGTGAAAATTGGATAATGAAATCAAGGGATAAAAGCAGGATACAGACTGCGGAAATGCTGTTTTTACGTAATGTGAAAGGATGCACAAGAGCGGATAGAATAAGGAATGAAACTATACGAGAAGAATTAAATATATATAAAATTGAAGATAAAATCAGCGAAAATAATAAGAAATGGACAGAACACTTAATGAGAATGAACAACGAAATAATACCAAAAAGAACCTTCCTGTATAATCCCAGAGGAACAAGAGATGTTGGCCGACCACGCAGAAGATGGACTCCACTTTTAACTTCGCCGGAACAGGCTACATAGCCTAAACCTTGTAGTAGTAGGAGAAGAAGAAGAAGATTATTATTATTATTATTATTATTATTATTATTATTATTATTATTATTATTATTATTATGACAATGCCGCAGAAATGAAGGAAACAATAATAGCCCTATCCTCGAAACCCGCCATTATGGAAAAGTTTTGACGAACCCCTTGAAATATTTTGCGAATCCCTTAGAGGTTCGCGAACCACATGTTGGGAAACAATGCTCTAGAACAAACGTCTGGTACTCATTTACGTTAGAGACTAGGTTGATCTCAGGCCCTCGAAGTTTTAAACCAGTTTAAAAATCCTAACCCCATTGGGACACGAAGCTTGTGGCTTATTGGCTTAACCAATTACGCTAACCGAAAAAAAAAATAAAGTAGAGGGAAAATGAGGATATTTTGTGAGCGTGGCAGGCGACCTTGGAATTACCCTTGTTAGAGAGATATTTTGTGATTGTTCTCGTGTGTTTGTGAAATACTTGAAACCAAAGAATTATTGTAATGACAAATAAGGAATTGTAAAGTAAACAGCGATCAAACGCGCCCCAACACAAGGTGTCAGTTCTGACACGTACCTGCTAATTAGAGCGTGGATGTAAATGCAGCGTTGCATAGGCCAACATAGTAAGGCATCCAGTGATCCTGCACTGGCAATGTTTCTATTATAGGATACATCAAATGGTTTAATTTATCTAATGTTTTTAATAAAACAGAAGAAAACGTACGAGAAAGAATATTTAAATGCGTGTCTAATTACTCAATATACCTAATAATAACAGTTGTGCATGATTTCGTTTTCACTCCGGTCCGACACTTTAAAATAACTGGCCCGAGAAATAAGTCATTCACAAGAAGAAGAAGTTTTTTTACCCATTTAAGGGTTCAAAGTTTCCCTGCATACTAATATATTTCAATCTTCCATTCCCTAAAACGTTTGAAAAATTTCCTTCCTTCTTCATTGAAAAAAATTACTTGTCTTAACTTTGATTGATAGTAGGCCCAGTAGTAGTAATAGTATTAGATTTATTATTAGTAGTTTGATTTACATTTACATTTATTATTATTATTATTATTATTATTATTATTATTATCATCATTATTATCATCATTATTATCATTATTATTATCACTATTATCATTATTATTATCATTATCATTATTATTATTATTAGTATTATTATTAGTATTATTATTATTATTAATATCATTAGGCCTATTATCATCATTATTATCATTATTATCATTATTATCATTATTATCATTATTATCATTATTATCATTATTATCATTATTATCATTATTATCATTATTATCATTATTATTATTATATTATTATTATTATTATTATATGGATGAACGACAAGAATGGAAAAATGTGTTGAAACAAATGTGTAGTTAACTGTGAACATGGGTACCGGAAAAATGTACCTATATTCACTGTAAAAGCCGGAATAATAAAAATTATTATTATTATTACTTCTACATAATTAAATTAGACCTTATCACGTGTTTTCACATTAAGTGGGATTTAATTAATCTTCTCATCTAGTAAATGGGGTCCAACACTTCTATGTCCTATTGGTTTGTACTTTAATAATAGCTGGGAAATTCTATCTGTATGCATTCTTTTAACATGTTCATACCAGTTGTTTCTGATTACCATCAATTCTATTCATTAAATTAAAAGTATATAAGTATTTTCTAATATCTTCATTTCTTTTTCTGCCCGAAATTGTCATAAAATTTAGTGTTACTGCAATCGAGAGCTTATGGCCCCGCGGTCATGAACCTCCAGGTTCCATAGTGCTAGTGACTTAATCATGAGCTGAAATATTAAATCGTCTATAATACAATTTTTAGGATGTTTTATTTTAATTTCTACAACATCTATTAGGCAATAATGAACTACTGTCCAAATGGGAAACGGTCACTTGGTCGACCTATGAAATGATGGCACGAAACCCGCTTTCTCAGGCCGTAACAGTTCTTCTAGGACTAATGCCTGGCAGGATGATGATGATGATTATATTTTATAATGCCATATTTTAATGTAATTTAACTCAGAACGGATGAGGTAGTTCAAAGTTTGCCATTTTCCAGTTTTTAGATTCAAACTGAAAATAATACCAAGAAACAAATGGCTTCCAATTTGTGTGACTGACGAGTATTTTTAGACACTGTGTACGTAACTCCATGTGAAGAGCAGCTTTCTTCATAATGGTTTTCCGTTATTGAGCGTCCCGTACTCTGCCTGCACGCGCAACCCATATTAACTGATTCAACATGGCGGACTAGCTTCACTCGAGCATTAATAAAAAAAAAGATTTCACTCGAATATCCCAACAGATAGGCTGTGTTACAATTATAACTTTATTTTATTTATTTTATTTAAATTATAAAACGATAAAGGGGGATATGAAGGGATCAGGAAAGAACCGACCTGCTTAGAGCTTTCAGGCAAATTTTTATATGCAAACATTTTCTCTCTTATACAGCTCTATAGTAAACTGCACTTGTTTTGCAGTTCTTTCTTCTTTATTTTTTTAACAGTGCGAAATATCAAATCTTTAGGCCTATTATCATATTTCGGTAAATAAACTAAGGTCTACAGCTTTCTTTCTATTAATCTTTATTTATAAGGTTAATAGTAAAAATTTGGTAATTTGATAACAATGTTTAGGGGTCTATTTGGTGATTTTTTATTTATAAAATAAATAACTTAACGATTATATAGTAGATCTATCATTTTCTGTACATAAAAGGAAATAGTTTCTCATCCTGAACGAAGAAGCTAAATTACAATGACAACATTATTGTATTTTTATTATATTTTTAAAATATAGATTATCACGAAATAAACAAAATTATAAGATTACCTATATTTACCATAATATAGTATTAGGTCATTATTATGATTATTATTATTACTATTATTATTATTATTATTATTATTATTATTATTATTATTATTATTATTATTATTTTTATTATTATTATTATTATTATTATTATTATTATTAGTGGTAGTAGTAGTAAAAGTAGTAGTAGTAGTAGTAGTAGTAGTAGTAGTATTCATAACTAAATAACTCACTGACACTATCGAATCCGTAGGTTCATGTCCTCACGGATATAAGCTCTCCATATATCCCTATATCCCTATCCTGTGCCAATGTTTTCCAATCATCCCCTGTATAATCTACTTCCCTCAAATCATAGTTAATATTATTCTCCCACCTCATTCTTGGTCTACCAACTGGGCATTTTCCCTCTAGTTATTATTATTATTATTATTATTATTATTATTATTATTAACTAGAATGATATGGTCATATACGTAGGATGCCAGAGAAAAATTATCCAGACAAGCTTTGGAATGGATTCCACCTGGGAAAGGAAAGAGAGGTTGACCTAGATTTAAATGGATGGATGATGTAAGAAGAGGTATGAGGGAGCTAGATCTGGAAGAATTGGAATGTGAAGATAGAGAAGAATGGAGAAAAAAGATAAAAAATTGAAAAGGTTTGGGCACAGGAAGATGTTTTATTAGATTTTTAATTTCTTTATAAATAAGTAAATATATTAATAATAATAATGATAATCATAATAATAATAAGAAGAAGAAGAGGAGGAGGAAAACATTCTTTGGGTCTGCTCTTTAAGAGGTAGAAAGAGACCGTAACAGGCCACTAAAACATAATATTTTATTTATATTATAATGATGATGATTTTTAGGCCTAAAATCATGCTAAGCTTCGAACATGTTTTCATATATTATCACCAATTATTGTGAAGCTTGGTGGAAAATATATTTAATTCAAATTCTGAGCATTAGGGCTTACACATAGGTCCCATAGGCCTACCTACCTACATATTAACTTTTCACAACGATTAAATACAAGTTATATTTATTTGGTTATATCACATCTTGAACTTTTATCAGTAGCTTCTAGACTATTGATTACATTTCACTAAATATAATTTTTAATGAATTAATTGTGATTAACGATAAGATGGATAATGGTAATCAGAATGTAATCTCTCATTTGTCTGGAGACGACTGAGGAAAATTACGGGAAAAAATTCAGATTCTTCGGCAGTAGAATATCGCGTCAAAAGGTTTCATATTAATTTCAATTTGACCCTTAAATTGGAAAGACGCTATCTTCTCGTGTCAGTTATTTAAACGTCACGGACCGCAGTGAAAACGAAATCACGTATAACCGTTATTATTTAGGTATATTGTGCAATTTAACACAAATTTAAATAATTTCTATTCTTGCGTTTTCTTTTTTTATTTATTAAAGATAAACACATTTCAGGAAGCGGCCACAGTTTTAACAATAACGATAATTGGCTACAACGTCAATTATACAAAGAGAGAACAACAAACACAAAATTACCATCCTAGAAGAAATCGAAATTATCAAGGAGGCCAAGAATACAAACATTCTCAACCAAATATGCCTATTGAGCAAAACTCTACTAGACATAGGCCTATACAGGTAAGTCAATACTACTACAACAACTCCAGAAGATGAAGCATGCTTCGAAAAGCCTAGAGAGAAATCAACAAAATTTTAGACAGAAACATTATAGTTGAGGATGACAGTAGTATACAAGGTAAGAAAAATAATTTAACATTGTTAATAAAACCGGGAAGCTCAGGAATGACAGATTCATTATATTTTTATTTAGGGCCCTATTCTAAAAAAAAGCATGACTATTAAAAAACCTAATTTTTATATATGTAAATTATTATGTATTTAGCTACTTGAAATCGCATGGTATTTGTTATTCAAATATTAATGTTGGGCAACCTAAATTTTTCAATCTGTGACAATTATTTAAGTGTAATAAAAAAACTTATTTAACTAAAAAAAAAGCAGTCATCTAGACTAAAGAGATGTTTACCAAGTGACATCCTTATCAGCCACACTCGAAACATCATCATCATCATCCTTCATGGATTAGATATTTGGACCAAAGATGAACAGGCAGGTGAATGGAGAGGACTTCATAATTATGAGCTTGTACATAGGGCCTATATGATCTTTAGAGGAAGCCAGATATAATAAGAACAGTTAAGTCACTTAGATTCCGATGGGCAGGACATGTGTCATGAATGAGTAATGAAAGAGGGGCATGGAAGCTTCTTGTAGGAAAACCAGAGGAAAACGCCCAGTTGGTAGACCAAGAATGAGGTGGTAGAATAGCATTAACAACGATTTGAGGGAAGTAAATAAAGTATTCCCACAACAGGCCCGGAGGCCCTTGGGGTAGTAGGAGGTTAAGGCTCCCACTTTTTCTGGACAATCGGCACTTGATGTCAGCCGGGTTGTCAGCCCTGCGTGACGGCCGTCTTTACCCCCAGAACAAGCGTCTGGTACTCATTTCCGTTAGAGGCTGAGTCGACCCCAGGGCCATAGTGCCGCCAGAGGGTTTGGGTCAGTTTAAAAATCCTGACCCCACCGGGACTTGAACCCTCGACCCTCCGGCTTGTAGCTCAGTGCCTTAACCACTACACTACGGCGTACCCCCGATTTGAGGGAAGTAGATTAACTTACACAGGGAATGATTGGAAAACATAAGTTCAGGATAAGGATGCATGGAGTGTTTGTGTCCGAGCGGCCATGAACCTACGGGTTCGATAGAGCCAGTGAGTGAGTGAGTTAGTTAGTTAGTTAGTTAGTTAGTTAGTTAGTAGACCCGCTATTGAACTCCAATTTTAATACGTAACAATCGAAATCTCACAAACGTGCATTCAGTCAGGCTCATAGGTTACTATTGACTACTATATTCATTCAATGATTTTGTTCTTTTTCTGCTTTCACTGCCCGTTTCATCACATAGCTTGCATGTGCATTCCGGTGCGGTTCGTGGAAATCGATTCTCTTACATAGTTTGTGGTGAAAGCCTGTTTAGCACGGCGGAGCTCGATGTTTGGATCAGTCCAGCTTCTGATGATCATAACTTCAATGTTTGCAGAAAATCATCATCATCTTCTTCTTCAAGGTATGGGCCTGTTGGCCCGTTCCACTCCACGGTGCACAATATGCTGCAGGTGCAGGTCGTCCTTCCAACGTCGTTTTGGTCTTCCTACATTTCTTCGGCCTCGAGGTTTATAATGAAGCAGCTGTTTTGATAAACGATTATTTGGCATTCTTTGTACATGCTCCAACCGATCCGATTGAGGGGTTTTCCACTTTTCAGCGGTTGCCTTTTTACCAGCCGGCTGCTGGCCCTTCACATCCACATGTGTCAATCACAGAGGTAGATGATCAACAGCCAGTGCAGGGGTGACATGTGGTTAGCATGTCGAGTCCCCCAGCCGTAATAGCTGATTCCTCAACCTGGAGCCGCTACTTATTGTAGTACCCAATTGCCTCACGATGCTGGGTGGGCACCGGTCCCATACTGGCCGAAATACCATGAGAAAATTTCTTCCCTCATGGAGACTCGAACCAGCGCAAGTCCCGTAGCTCTGCGCCAAGGCTTCCTACCTTAACCGCTCGGCTACGCCGCGGGACATGCTCCAACCAATTATATTTATTTCTGTATATTCTCTCGTTAATATTATATGTTTTTAATTCATCTCTGATATCTTGATTCTCTTTTGGTCTCTTAAAGATACACCTGCAACTGATCTCTGAAATCTCATTTCTATTGTCTCAATTTTATGTTTATCAGAGATCGTTAAAGGCCAAGTCTCAGGCCCGTATGTTAACGGCTACTGTTTTGTAAAATTTCAATTGAGTTTCCCTTGTGGTCTTATTTCTTAAATAGCCTATCTTCTTATTGAACCACATATCTGTTGAAATTCCCCTAATTTCTTCTCAATGTCTAAATTTTTCAGGTACGTCATGCATCCTAGATAATTGAAACAAATTAGGCCCTACTTGTTCAATTATGTTTGCTCCAATTACAATTTTGTTCTTTTTATGCTGAGTTCCAATAAATTCCATTCACTTTGTTTTCTCTGTTGATATCTTTAAATTATAATCGTTTATTAGTTTCCATAATTTATAAACTGATTTTTGTAGTAGATTTTCTAAGGAAGCTACAATGATCTGGTCATCTGCGAATATAGCAGAATATTTTAGACAAAATTGAATTCGTATTTCAACTTAAAATTTCCGAAGAATGGCGGTATATATTTGTATGGAGTTACTAATTCGTGTCTACACTACAGGGCCGGCCCCAAGCAACGCAAGAATAATGCGATAGTAAGAGAAGACGCGGGGAAGACATGTTTTCAGTCCAAACTTCATTCCTAAAATTAATTACACGCAGAGCTGTCTCTTTCCGGGCCAAGTGAGTACATTCTCTTGCAGAATTAGGCTGTATTAAGGCATATCATATATATATATATATATATATATATATAAGGGTTATAACTTTTTGGACTTTTGTGAAATAAAATATTTCCTGTGCAATGGATGGATGAACTTTCACTTAAAACCTTTAAAAATGCCTTCATTTCACTGAGCTACAAGAAAAGGTCACCCCGAAATATATTTATATATCAATATTTAATAGTGATTTAGGGGTGACCTTCTTGAAGCTCAGTAAAATGAAGGCCTTTTTCAATAGTTTTAAGTAAAAGTTCACCCATTCATTGCACAGGGAGTGTTTTATTTCAACAAACAGTCCAAAAAGTTGCAACCCTCTAGGATTATAACTTTTTGGGCTTTTGTGAAATAAAATACCGCCTTCAAGCCGAGAGTTGGAAATCCAGCAGTGTGGAATGAGCCACGCCACTCCAGGTGAGAGCACGTCGCCAAATCTCTGGCTGGATTTAATGAGGGTTAAATTGTGTAAATATGTTTTTTTTTATGTACAGCACACCACTGAGGCAAGGCATCCCATACTGCGTACCATAGCATTTCATGCAAAGATGTAAATGTATAGGCATACATCTTGCTTACGTTTTAGCCATTATCACTGATACACATATTCACCAATTGTGACAGGAACAACAAGCGCTCCATTGGAGACTTAAAGCCAGCCAATATAGGCTGAAAGTCTTGGAGTGCCTGTTGTGCCTGTTCGGTCATTAAGGGGTGAAATACAGGCTGCGTCTGTGCTTGAGCAATGCCTTGTTGAGCTTGATTGCCAGAACTTATGACGTGACTGAAGGATAGGGTGGGAATTACGGGGAGTGTTGACATTATGTATTGTCAATACAATATTTTCACGTGCCAGTTATTTAAAAGTTCCGGACCGCAATGAAAATGAATTCCTGTAAAACTGTATTATACATTATTGCGTAATTTTACATAAATTTTAGTACTATATTACGATGCAAGATTGGGAAGTGGTTTTTACAGAATCGAGGGAAAATGGTTAAACCCCGAGCGATATCGAGGTTTTTAATTTCCGACATTCTGTGAAATACTTCACAAACGTGCGTTGTGCATTATTTTTTGCGCGATGGTGTTTTCAAAATAATAAACAGTAACATATTTGTTGGAAATATTTGCGTTCATTATAAATAATTGACTAACGTTAACAGTGTGGGCAATGTTTATTAGTTGAAACAACGGGAGGCCTTGAGAAAAATTATTGATAACATGGCCGCAAGTACGTAGGCTATTTATTGTTTCAAATAAAGTTCAGTTCATTTAAAATGCAGTGATTTGTTTCCTATAATGTATAGGTCTATTAACACTACATTTAGATATTTTCTGTATATACATTGTACGTGGTATACATAGAGGGCAGTGGTTTTACTTCCCGCACGTGGGTGTAAATTTAATATTACAGTATAGTTGTTTAGGTTGACAACCCTGAAATGTAGGAAGTTGAACTTTCAATAATGGTTGTCATTGTTGGTAAGTACGACAAAATGCATTATCGCGCAAAAAAGTAATTTGTACTCGTTTGTTTTTCTCATCATCATCATCTGGTATCATGGCAGCTGCCGCCATCTTTCGGAAACCAAACGCCATTGCTCTCTGTCCATCCATTGATCTTCCTCCATTCCTCTGATATTCTTAGCTGATTGTACCCCTTCTATCCAAGTTATCTTCGGCATTCCTCTCTTCCTCCTTTCCATTGGGATCCATTCCATAACAATTTTAGGCAATCGTTGCTCTGGCATTCTTTTGACATGGCCATGCCACTGTATCTTTTCTTTTCTATAATGCCTGTGATGTCCGGCTCCTCTTGTACAACCATAATTTCCCTTATTTCTTTATTTCGTATTCTATCCATTCTAGATTTTCCAGCTGATCTTAAAACATAGTCCCGCGCCGTAGCCGAGCGGTTAAGGTAGGAAGCCTTGGCGCAGAGCTACGGGACTTGCGCTGGTTCGAGTCTCCATGGGGGAAGAAATTTTCTCATGGTATTTCGGCCAGTATGGGACCGGTGCCCACCCAGCATCGTGAGGCAATTGGGTAGCTACAATAAGTAGCGGCTCCAGGTTGAGGAACCAGCTATAACGGCTGGGGGACTCGACATGCTAACCACATGTCACCCCTACACTGGCTGTTGATCATCTACCTCTGTGATTGACACATGTGGATGTGAAGGGCCAGCAGCCGGCTGGTAAAAGGGCAACCGCTGAAAAGTGGAAAGACCCTCAATCGGAATCTTAAAACATCCATTTCTGTAGGCCTACTTAAAATTCTTTTCATTTCCCTGGTAGGAATTTGCCAGACTTCAGCACCATTTGTTTTTCTATTGTTCTAAAAACAATAGGCTATCAAATAAATGAAATAAATGTATCTTATAGGATACATTTCCGATTTAAGGGTTAAAAGCTGTGCAAAATCTGATACTCCTCTTATATTGTTAAAATTTAAAAGTATTGTCAGAACATTAAGACATTCTAATTTTGTTAATTGAATGGAAATTACAAATTCGTGATTAGGCTATTATGTTTCTGATACGTAAAAAGAGTCAATAAACTGCACTGAGATCATTAAAATTACATAAATTGTATTATTGATTTAAATTAGTTTATTACTAGGGCTGGGAAAAAGTATTGGTTACAGGCTAGGCTGCATCATACTTAGACCGCTATGTTTACAAACTGCACGATAACACGCGCTACTCGGGACAGACTTCTAGTACAGTCCGCTTTGTGTAGGAATGGACTCATCTTTGCACAATTTTTGTTTCGGCATTCTGATACAACCACACTTCACGTAAACAGGTCTATTACTGAGGAGAGTCGAGTATACACACTCCGCTCCGAGCAGGCAGTGGAGACGCTCGACAAAGACATACATTTCATAAACAATGTGTATAGAAATTAGTTACTATCCTGATACCGCTACTTTTTTTAGCCCTATTTATTAGGAATTCATTTTTAAACAGTATCTTCTCCACCTTGTATAGAAAATGACTTGTTTTGTGGTTGTATTCTTCTTATATTACTGTGAGTAAAAACGGCGTAAGTTGCGTCAGAGTATCCTTTAAATTACTAAAACCAGCTTACAAAGATGATATTGTAATGAAACTGGCTCTTGTTCAAAGCAAAATAGCGACGTTAGATTACTTACCACAAATGTATGGAAATGGACAAGAGACAATTTAATATAAATTCCTCATATAACACTTAAAATTCCAGGAATTTAAGCCACAAGTAAACAATTTTATACGAAAATGGTAATATGAAATATATCCACGTCTACATTATACCTATGTGATGGTTTGATGTTCATATGATTTAGAGAATAAAATTCATAGCAAAAAATTTAGTTGAGGGATATACGAATAGGCAGAAAGAACAATTAAGTCTTGTAGAATGCGATGGGCAGGACACGTGGCACGAATAGGGAATGAAAGACGTGCATCGAAGCTTCTTGCAGGAAAACCAGAGGGAAAACACCCAGTTGGTAGACCAAGAATGAGGTGAGAGAAAAACATCAACTATGATTTGAGGGAAGTAGATTATACAGATTGGAAAACATTAGCTTAGCATAGGGATGTATGGAGAGCTTATGTTCGAGGGACCACGAAGCTACGTGTTCGGTAGTGCCAATGAGTTAGGGAATGAAGAAGATTACATAACAGTGAAGTAAATTATATTAAATTATCTTTATGGGAGACCTGATGTAATAAGAACTGTTAACTCACATAGGCTGATGGGCAGACATGTAATACAAATGGGGATTTAAAAAGGAGAATAGAAACTCTTTGTAAGCGATATAAGGCAATGCAGAAGGAAAGCGTTTCGTGGGTAGGCCTACTAGGTAAATAATGAGGTGAGAGAATAAAATTAACCATGATTTGAGGGAAGTAAAGTAAACAATGGATGATTAGAAAGCATTTTAGATCAGAATAGGGATATATGGAGGGCTTATGTCCGCGCGGTCATGAACCTACGGGTTCTATTGTGAGCTAGTTATGAGTAAGAGTTAGTTCTCCTTGCTGCGATAGGTTTAAAAGGCCCTTAGCCTAAAATTCCGCTGCAGGCCTCGCATCCAAATATGTTAAACACAGAGCTGAACGATTATCTAACCAGTGTATGCATAACACATGGTCGATATGTTGGATACCCCAGCCGCAATAGCTGATTGCTCAACCAGGAACCGCTACATATTGTAGCTACCCAAATTCCTCACGATGCTGGGTGGACACTGGTCCCATACTGGTTGCAATTCCATGAAAAAACTTTCCCACATGGGCACTCGAAGACTCAAGTCCCTTAGCTCTGCAGCAAGGTGCATGCCTTAAACCTCTCGGCTATGGCGCGGGACAAAAATTATTGTCCGTCTGACTTAACTTTGCAAGAAATTTGCAGAAAGAGACAGCTGTGCTCACCTCTCTAACTCGCACCAGTGTTGACAGTATTTATTTACCAGATGTTAATGGGGGATAAGGGGGAAGAGGAAAACTACAACAGGGTGGGTTTTTTCTTTTGTAACTGAGCAAAAGTGGTCAAATATCTACCCTTATATCTCCATCTCTCTCTTTGCCAAGTTAAGCTAGATTCAATACTAATAAAATTCATTGTTAAAACCGTTGAGGTGGAGAGTCATAAAATAAAATAAGTTAAAATGTACCTTCTTAGGTAAAATCCGTCGTCCTCAACTTATAAAATATGCAATCTTTATATCTGTAGGCCTTTCAGAACATCCGTTCCAGCTTCAGCATGTCCCTCTTCGCTACAGCATCCAGTATGATGGTTGATGCTGCTGGTCCTAATGTAGTGTTGTCGTGACTAAAGCTTCTTCCTGGCGATATCGTATAGTGGAGATAGGAAGAAGCTTTAGTCACGACAACACCACATTAGGACCAGCAGCATCAATCATCATACTGGATGTTGTAGCGAAGAGGGACCTGCTGACGATGGAACGGGTGTTCTGAAAGGCCTACAGGCATAAAGATTGCATATTTTATAAGTTGAAGACGATGGATTTTACCTAAGAAGGTATATTTTAAGTTATTTTATTTTAAGCTAGATATAGGCCTACATTAGTTGTACTCCATCAATTCTAATTCATCTTTCTTTTGTAATGTGAATAAAAATACGAATTTAATAGCATCAGGCACAAATTAAATACCTCAAGTGCAATGTAAAATGTAAGGTGATCCCATTACTGTCAGAAGAACCTTGAGGTAATAGAAAGTTTAAGTTCATCAGTCATCATGTTTATAGGCAATCGGCAGGAGATAACGTCAGTGTTTGTCAGCCCAGCTAAAAATTCATATTATATGTTTTATAACTAACTCATTGGCACTATCGAACCCGTAGGTTCATGACCGTGCGGGCATAAGCTCTCCATACATCCCTATCCCGAGCTAATGTTTTCCAATCATTCTCTACATAATCTACTTCCCTCAAATCATGGTGTATGTTATTCTCCCATCTCATTCTTGGTCTACCAACTGTGCGTTTTCCCTCTGGTTTTCATACAAGAAGCTTCCATGCACTTTTTTTCATTCCCCGTTCTTGCCACATGTTCTGCCCATCGCTGTCTACGAGACTTAACTGTTCTTACTATATCTGGCTTCCTATAAAGACCATGTAGTTCACTGTTAAGTAGTCTTCTACATTCGTTTGTCTGTTGATCTCTCTTTGGTCCAAAAAAATGTTCCTAAGAACTTCATTCTAAAATATTCGTAATCTCCTTTCCTCCCTTAAAGTAAGAGTCCATGTTCAGCATCCATGGACTGGTAGAATAAGAGTTTTATGTATTATCAGTTTAATGTTTTTTTTAAAGTAATTTTTTTTATTACATTATAATTTCAACCTGTGTTTTACCATGGGCATATCACGAGATATTTACAGTTAGGCCTATTTACATACATTTACATTTTGTCTTGCTGATTATTATCGTAAGTATAATTATTGTTATTATCGTATAAAATGTTGTTTGTACATGAAATTTACATTGCTACATTTAATTATCTTTAACTGTTTATAATTAGTATAGCATATGTATGTATGTATGTATGTATATATATATATATATATATATATATATATATATATATTTGTGCTGGTTGAGTGGAAGAGAAGGCCTTATGGCCTTAACTCTGCCAGAATAAATAAAGCATTATTATTATTATTATTATTATTATTATTATTATTATTATTATTATTATTATTATTATTATTATTATTATTATTAATTTGATTGTTGAAGAGTTTATTCTTGAAGTGTGCGGAAGATGTTGCTGATGAAGTTTGTCACTCCTTTTGAAAGGAATTGGGACAAGAGTCCATTGTATGTTTTATAGACTAAAAATATAGATAGAGTAGATCAGGTTTTTTTCCCACACAAGGGACTTCCACCCAAAATAAACTAATTGTTAGCGAAATATCATTGTGGAATGTTTTGACCTGCGGTTGTCTTGGACTTTGTATTACTAGACTTTCAATTTGTTTGCTATTGTCGGATTCCTGTTTCAGACAAAGTATAATGGAGTGGAAGGGACTTTGTCTTCCTTTCTTCCTGTCATAAAGAAATGCCGATTCTTTACAAAGGGAATAATGACCTAGAACATTCACACTTTTGAGTGAAATTCTGCCTGATGAAACCATCAGCACATTGACCTTTGTATCCCTCCTCATCACACTTCCTATTACTCCAAATATGTTATAGTTTCTCTTGCTAGAATATGGAATTCTCTTCCACGTTATATCAAAGACTGCTAAACTTTACCATCTTTCAGAAACAAATTTAAAATAAAATTATTAACAGAAACAACTCACTAATATTACTTTTTTTAACAATTAATAATTTGTTTTTTGTCCACCGCTTTGCTCTCGGGGTAGCGTGCTGCCTTGTCACGCAGCGGGCCCGGATTCGATCCTCGGTCGGGACAGTTTTTCTGGATGAGGTTTTTATCGGGGTTTTTCCTCAACTGTAAGACAAATGTCAGGAAAAATTTAAGGCCCAAACGGTCCCCGAAATCATATGGCCAGCGCAATGATCATCATTCATATTCATCTTAGATTAAGCTTAGGATTAGTGACTCTCCTGGCGCACCATTATCATCATCATCCATCATATCATCGGGGCAACGTAACCCCGCCTTCCAGGCGCCCCAACCTCAGAAGTGGGTTACAAATACGCCATACCAGGAGAGAAACCAGGACTGTCGAAAGACAAACCTGGGGCATTTGAAAAAAAATAATAATTTGTTTTTTTTATTATTTAATAAAATAATAGTAGGGCCTATTAAGATTTGTCAATATATTTATATTCATTATCATCATCATCCTTCACCGGTGTGGAAAGCAACGGGAAGCTACCACACCTATAATTCCCAAGTAAAGCTGCAAATCATAGCATGAAAATGCTATGATCACAGTTAAAGACCTGCCCTCGGGCAGAATTACTATGGAATACTACGGTATTATGATATCAAAGAAACTGGACACCCCTTACATTCTTTTAAAATCCATTTATTTTCGAAATCCTTTTGTGTAGCTTTCCCTTTGTTTAACATTTAACCCTTAGCCACTGTCTGTAACCTGTAAGTACTGTTACTTTCTGTGTGCATAAGTAAAATACTGACTTTACGACCCCACAACTCCAGTTGCGTTCCAGTATTTGTATTGAACGTTAGTTTATATAAGATATAAGTTTATATAGGATATAAGAGAAGAATTGAAAGTACAGCCTTTATTGGATAAAGTCACGAATTACAGACAGAAATGGATTGATCACATGGATGGAATGAGTAAGGAGAGATATCCATTGTTAGCAAGAAATTTACAAGCAAGAGGAAGACGTGATATTGGAAAACCTAGAAGACGTTGGGCTGATGCATTATGAAGTCGGAACGGGCAATTGTCTAATCCCTGGAGTGATGATGATGACGTCAGTTTATGTGACTGTGGCATAGTTGGTGATAATATGGCTTATCATGTCCATAAACGTATGTCAATACTTGATACTAATTTCCTGGACTTTGTACATAGTGTTTTGGAAGAATATGTGGGCAATGATACGAGTGAATGTGGGGATGAAAACGATCCTCACTGTAATTATTCTGAACATGAAACAGATTCAGAACTAGAATAGGACTCTGAATTGTTTTTGCATCTCCTTCAAACAAACAGGAAACCTATAATAGACATCACAGAGCATGTAAGGGTTTAGAGATAATCAAACAATTATTTCGCATGTAGCCTACCTAAAAAAAGGAAAAGTTGCCATTATGCTGTCTAACATGCACTATTCGAAATGTACTGATCCTGAGACATGCAAACCCGAAATTATATTCGTATTTTTATAATAGTACGAAGAGAGGAGTAGAAGATACCTTTGAACAAAACATTTTTACATAGCCTATACCACAAGCAGGCGAAGACGGAGATGGTCCCTGGCTGTCTGCTATGCTATTCTGAACAAAACTGATGCAAATTGTTATGTACTGCAATCATCTTTCAAGGATTACAAGCCTATTTTTCGCTTTGAATTCCTGAAAACTTTAGGCCGACAACTTATAGAGCCTTACCTGAACGAACGCCTAGCGTAGTGGTTAAGGCACTGAGCTATAAGCCAGAGGGTCGAGGGTTCAAGTCCCGTTGGGGTCAGGATTTTTAAACTGACCCAAACCCTCTGGCGGCACTATGGCCCTGGGGTCGACTCAGCCTCTAACGTAAATGAGTACCAGACGCTTGTCCTGGGGGTAAAGGCGGCCGTCACGCAGGGCTGACAACCCGGCTGACATAAAGTGCCGATTGTCTAGAAAAAGTGGGAGCCCTAACCTCCTACTACCCCAAGGGCCTCCGGGTCTGTTGTGGGATCACTTTACTTTACTTTTACCTGAACGAAAGACTTGTAAATGATCGACTACTAAAATATCTCAGAATGATTGTTTCTAGGATTTTGAAGAAACCGTTTCCGAAGAATGAAAAACCAATCGAAGATGTGAAAGAGTACTACAAGAATAGACTAATAGCTTTAGAAATGGATTATTTACGCAGAAGTGCCAGAAAGTCTAAATTAGAACATGTCACAAATAAGGGAATTAGAAACATAATGGAAGCAAAAGAAAGCATAATTGAAAGAATTGAGGAGAAGGAATTAAAGTGGTTAGGACATGTTTTAAGAATGGAAGATGAGCGATGGCCGAAGCAACTATATCAATGGCATCCGAACAGAAAGAAGAAAACAGGGAGACCAAAGTTAACATGGAAGGAAAACATGAAGACAGTAATGCAAGCTAGAGGGCTAAGCATCGAAGATGCCCAAGATCGTAGGCTTTGGAGGTTTGGCACGGGAAGACGGCAGCAGCTGTAAAAACCCGAAGATAGATAGATAGATCGAAGATGCAGGCCTAAAAGAAAAC
Organism: Diploptera punctata; assembly: GCA_030220185.1. NCBI lineage: Eukaryota > Metazoa > Arthropoda > Insecta > Blattodea > Blaberidae > Diploptera > Diploptera punctata. The sequence continues at coordinate 860,942 of JASPKZ010005311.1, forward strand.
AGTGTGCACTGTGTCCTCGTTCAAACGAAAAGATAACGAACCAATATTGTGTAGATGTGATAGACCAGTGTGCCAGACATGCCGATCAAGTTTGTGGAGAATATGGAACATTCTATTATGAAAGAAAGTTTTTGTAAATTACGTGGGAATTTTATTGAGTGTATTTTGAAATTTGAGTGAAAAAAATGTGTGTGAAAAATCTGACAAATTCATTGTAAAGAAGTTCGCAGTAATTATTGTTTTATTTTTCACTACACTTGTGCTACATCCTGTAATTTAGTGAATTTCCCTTCTCCAAATAATCCATATTATTCCACAATCAGTTAGTTAAATAAACAAACTATTTTATAATTACATTTTTCACAACTCCAGTTAACCCTTAAATTGGCAAAATACAAATTTCTTCTGTTATTTGAATGTGGCGGACCGCAGTGAAAACGGAATCCTGTAGGCCTATAACTATTATTATTAGGTATAATTACACACACATTTAAGTGGTTTCTTTTTCTCGATTTTTTCTGATTTATTTAAAATATTAAATAAATTGAACCAACTGATGTTTCCAAAAGGATATATTACGAATTTAAGGGTTAAAATGCCTACGATATATTCATAAAAAGTAGAAATTCTAATAACGTTTTTTGTAACTGAGGGCCCATGTAAGTCATTTTAGGACTACAAAATCAATAAACACGCTTCACTTTTTTCCGTGAATCTCTACCCTACATTTTGTGCAGAAGGATTATCGTCCAGGCCTGCCAACTTCCCCATTCAATAAATCAACGCAATTTGAAATTATAATCACCTTCCGCTTCCAAACTCACTGACTTTTAAGAACGAAACCAATACGCCTGAGTTAGTTAGATAATGTTAGAAATATCTTCAGTCAATTTAATTAATCCAATAAAGTCAAGACTGCTAAATAAAATTAGATTAACTTCAAGGTTATGTCATTTAGGCTAAGTACATATATATTTTAAATAGGTCCTATACAACAAATTTTTAATATAATCCCTTCCTTGTTTTGGCTACCCATCTCTGCATTTGCTGCCCACTTACAGGATAATCAGAGACAGCCTAACTCGAAAACAGTAAAACATAACCTTACTGAATACCTCCTTAGACTTTATTATAGGTATAGCCAATTTAAATTAACATTTTTATTGCTTTATGTTTTGTATTAGCCTACTATTATTTGCAAGTCGATGGATTATTATTATTATCATTATCATCATCATCATCATTATCATCAGTATTATTATCATTACTATCATCATCATTATTGTTATCATCATTATTATTATCATTATTATCATCATTATTATTATTATCATCATCATCATTATTATTATCATCATCATTATTATTATCATCATCATCATTATTATCATTATTATTATAATTATCATTATTATTATTATTATTATTATTATTATTATTATTATTTTATTACCCAGGAAAACATTGGAATGGTGTCCACCTGGAAGAAGGAGAGGAAGACCTCGAAAATCGTGGATGCAGGAAATAAGAACTAGAATGAGAGCAGAGGACTGGAGGATATGGATTGGATGGAGAGAGACGAGTGGAGAAGAAAAATAAAACTTTAGGCACAGAAAGATGTGTAAACATTAAAATTCTGTATATAAATAAATAAATAATTATTTTAATATATTTGCAATGAAATTAGTTTCTTGAGACCCTGTGGTCTCGAGGTAGCGTGCTTCCTTGTCTCGCAGCGGGCCCGGGTTCGATTCCCGGTCGGGACAGGCTCCTGGGTGAGGTTTTTCCTCACCTGTAAGACAAATATCAGGAAGCTTAGAGCCCAACGGTCCCCGAAAATCATCCGGCCGTCAACATCATCATCATTCACCGGTGTGGAAAGCAACGGGAAGCTACCACGCCTATAATTCCCTAGTAAAGCCGCAAAGCATAGCATGAAAATGCTATGATTGCAGTAAAATACCTGCTCTCGGGCAGAATTACTATGGAGTTTATGTAAAACTCAACTAGATAAAATTCTGAATGAATTCGTAAGAGAAGAATGAAAATGGAGATATATAGAATACTTGATAATGTTCAGAAGAGACAGTTAGTGTTGTCATGTCAACAGAATGAAGGGGAAAAAACTCCTTAATAATGTATTAAGGTAGATACCATCTCGAAGAAGTTATCGAGGTCGCCCACGACACAACTGGAATGATGACGTTAACAAGAAGAAACTTACCAACTTATAGGGAAAGATGTCATCTGGGGACGGAGAGACGGCGACGGCTGTAATAATCGGCGGTGATAATGATGAAGAAGAAGAAGAATATCCTATAAACTATCTCAGTTTCTTTCTACCTCTCGTGGTTTTCAGCTTCCAGTTCACAAATGCAGTGAATACTGGTTATTATCATACAAAGCTTAATACATATTAAATTAAATTAGAGGTCATCCGTAAACTAAGTAGTATGACATGAGGTAGACTACAATAATCAAATCATAGTTAATTCATAATTGTTAAAATTCATAATTGGTAGCAGAGCGTGGTGTAGGCCTATTATGCAATTATTTTGCTATGAATACAATTCATAATTTCAGTGACTAATTGTATCTTATGTCTAAAACTATTAGGTAATGACCAAAAAAATTACAAAGTAGAATACAAAGAGTAGAAATGAATTTCATTAGAAGAACAAAGGCTGCACAAGATTGGATCGAATGAAGATATAACGACTGTGTTAGATACATATCCATTGAAGATAAAATCAAAGGATATAGAGATGAATGGTTTAGACATGTAGAAAGAATAAATGAGACAAGATTACAAAAAGCAACATTTAACTAGAAGCCAAGAGGTTCAAGGAACGTAGGAAGGCCAGTGAAAAGATGGACAGAACAACTGTGAGGCGGAACAGGCAATTTGCCTATCCTGTGAAGTAAAGAAGAAGAATTATAAAACTATTTACAGTTTTAAAATTAGTTTGTTTTTGCATTTATTCACATTTATTAAACAATATTTAATTCTATAAGACCTACAATTTGCGAAGTTGTACAAGTGCTTTAGGGCCTATGTATCTTCCTGTCAATTCTGTTTTCTTTGCAAATAAATTTCCTTTATTCTTCATTTATCCTCATTTGCCTTATTAATTTGTCAAATATGTTTGTTAATTAAATAAAAACAAAACGTAGTTTTATTTGATTTTCATATTTATTATATAATTCAGTGACAGCTGTTTCGGTACACTGTACCTTCTTCAGACATGTTAACAAATTTTTATTTAATTAATAAATATGGATTTTCATCAAGTAAACACCAACTCAATTGATTAAATATGTTTGTGTTTGTATAGGCCTATCTCACACATATTAACACGTCCGTGATGCCTTTGTTGTACTTGGGAACAAGAGGTGAACTGATACTACTACCTGACTTAAATATATCGACTCATCTGTTATATCTTAAGAGGTATTTCAAATATGATTTGTACTTAAAAGAAGTGATTCTAAGTTAAACAAATACAAACAACATAGTCAGGTTTTCTTCTAGGTCTTTAAGCCAACTAGGGGTTGGGATTTAGAGTGACATTTAAGCTACAAGACAACAAATAAGCAACGGCCATAAAACAGTGTTCGAAGTGTAACTTAATTATTTTAATTAATTTCATTCCTATGTTTATGTTTTTAAGATTTATTGTCATTGATTGTTTTGTTTTTATTTAGTTTTCTGGGTGAGCTTTTCTCTCTCTCTCTCTCTCTCTCTCTCTCTCTCTCTCTCTCTCTCTCTCTCTCTCTCTCTCTCTCTCTCTCTCTATATATATATATATATATATATATATATCTGTGGAAAACTGTAATACAACATGAATTTGTGTGTTTATGCATGTGTGTGCCTATAGATAGGGTCTATGACTAAAAGTGTATAAAACACTGGCTCTTCCAACTCTTTTGTATGGTAGCTAAGTATGGACATTGAAATAGAAGTTTATATACAGAGACTTAGATATGCTGAAATGAAATACTTTCGACTGCAGAATACAACTACCAGATCATAAAAAAATTAGGACATCTTAGCAAAAATTTCACATGGAACCTTTACAAAAAAAATCTCATTATAAGTTATGATTGATGCAACATGTTCATCGAATGGAGGATCACAGGATACTTAAGCAAATGTTAAGCTATCAATCAGCAGGAAGAAGACATCCACTCAAAAGACTTTTGGATGGTGTTTCAATTGAGGCCGAAACAGGTCAACAAATTACCTAAATTCGTGAATGGACTATGGTGATGAAATTAGGGAACGACTTATAGGTTCTAAAAGGTAAGATTGCAACATAGTATAGCGATAAAATTAATGTAATAAGTATTTATATCTAATCAACTGATTTTTTTATAATATAACTTACAAAAGACATTTCTCTATACTTTGTGAGGGATCTAGCAATATTAAATTTAAGTTATATTGTAATATTTATAATAGAACAAAGATCAACACTGGAGTAAGACAGGGATGTGGACTTTCACCGGTGCTTTTCATTATATACATGAATAAATTAATAAATGAATGGAGGAAAACACAACGAGGATATATACCCATCAATAGGAACCTCAAACTCGATGCTATTCTTTTTGCAGACGATTTAGCTCTTCTGGCACTTTCCGAAAATGATTTGCAACGATCAATTTATAATTTACAAAAAATAGGTGCCAAATTTAATATGGAAATATCAATCAACAAAACTAAAATTATGGCATTTCATGGGAAGGACCCCATACAAAGTAAAATCTGTCTCCAGAATAAAATTTTAGAGAGATCTAAAGAATTTAAATATCTTGGATATTATCTCTATATCTGGGATGAAAAGGATATCCCTGAAAAAGTTACTAGTTATAATAAAAGTTTAGGAATTATTAATCAAGTTATGAAACCATCCCTTGTACAAAAAAACACCAGATTACGTTTATATAACACTTTGGCTAGACCAGTGTTGACCTATGGTAGTGAAGCATGGACACTAAGAAAACAACATGAAAGCAGAATAACGGCTTGTGAAATGAGATTCATGCGCAGAACAGCGGGTTACACCAGATGGGATCGGAAAAGGAACACTGATATCTTAAAAGAATTGAAGACTACGCCAATTTTGGAATTATTTAAACAGTACCAACTAAATTGGAAACACCATCTTGAAAGAATGAGTTCAAATCGGATCCCCAAAGCTGTTTATAATTATATACCAAGAGGACGAAGATCACTGGGCCGTCCTATGAAACGCTGGAGGGAAAATTTTCTATAGGATCGTAACAGGCCTTGGCCTAATACTTGGAAGGAAGAAGAAGAAGACATTATTTATTTTTAATTTAGAAGTAAAATGTGTAATATAAATGCAATATTGCTAGACACAAAAAATATTGAGATATGATTTTATACATTATACATCGTGTCCACAAATACAGTGTCATACTTTAAACTATTACTACGTCGCTTTGGATAATCGTATCTAAATGAAATTGGTGACAATAAAAAGAGAAACTCAAAACGTTTTTGCTATACCTCATAGACATTGAATGTGGCCTCCACGAGTGACGCTGCAGACATCGCTGTCTGTTAAATATCCAACAATGAACCCATATCGACCACAAAAAAGATTATTTATCATCCCGTTTCCAGTATCTATCCTCAAACCATAACTTAAACACAAGATCACAACATAGTCTCTTGCTTAATATACCGCAACATAGGACATCACATCACTCCATGTCATATACCATCTCCACTTCTCGCAACTGGAATTCCCTACCACAAGAAATAAGGGACTGCCGGACATTGGCATCTTTTAAAAGAAATCTAAATTTATATTTGCTCTAAACTCGACTTCATTATTATCCAGTGTAAGATTATATATATATATATATTAATTGGTGTTTCCCGTATAATGTATCATATTTATATTATTATTATTATTATTATTATTATTATTATCGCATCATTATTGTTATTACCCTGTATAATGTATCATATTTATATTATTATTATTATTATTATTATTATTATTATTATTATTATTATCGCATCATTATTGTTATTACCCTATAAAATGTTGTTTGTACACGACATTTACATTGCTACATTTATTGTATCTTTAACTGTTTATAATTAGTATAGTGTATATCTATATTTGTCGAATATTTATTTGTATTTGTGCTGGTTGAGTGGAAGAGAGGGCCTTATGGCCTTAACTCTGCCAGAATAAATAAAGTATTATTATTATTATTATTATTATTATTATTATTATTATTATTATTAAATTCAGTTTAGTTTCCGTATTGTTGTCCAATATTCTCCATTGTTGACATTGTTAATATACACGAAACTTTTTGAATTTCTCTTTTGACTGTCACCAATTTCATTTAGATACGATTATCCAAAGCGAGGTAGTAGTAGTTTAAAGTAGGCCTATGATACTATATTTGTGGACACGTTGTATTATAAAAATCAGATTATTGTATATAAAGACATATTAATTTTATCGCTATACTATGTTGCAATCTTAACTTTTAGAACCTAAAAATCCGCTCCCTAGCTGATGATGATAATGACGGTCCATGGCCTAACATCATCATCATCATCATCATAGTACATTCACGAATTTAGGCCATTTGTTGACCTGTTTCGGCCTCAAGAGAAATACCATCCAAAAGTCTTTTGAGTGGACGTCCTGGTCTTCTTCTTCCTGCAGGTTGATATCTTAACATTTGTTTGAGTATTCTGTGATCTTCCATTCGATGAACATGTTGCATCCATCTTGACTTATAATCAGAAATTTTGTTTTCTAAAGGTTCCATGTGCAATTCTTCTAAAATGTCTTCATTTTTTTGTGATCTAGAAGTGTGTATCCTGCAGTCCTCCGAAGGTATCTCATTTCAGCAGATCTAAGTCTCTGTATATCCTTCTGTTTTAACGTCCATACTTCGCTACCATACAAAAGAGTTGGAAGAGCCAGTGTTTTATACACTTTTAATCTTGACTGCTTTTGGACTAACTGTGGCTTGAAGATAGAATTTATTAACCCTAAAATTCTTTAAAATTTAGATATTTTTGCAATTACATCTTTTTCTTCTTCATATGAGATATTACATCCTAGATATGTAACATTATTCACCTGCTCCAAAATTGTATTGTCCAGTACAATTTTATTTCTGACAGGATCTACACCTTGAAATGCCATAATTTTTGTTTAGTTAAATAAATAAACAAATATAGCCTAAGTTATGTATATTTTCTTGTAATTGATATATCTCATTGTTTAATTTTCTGTATTCGTAAATATATACACATAGCCTATGTATGTTTGTTTGTATTATGCACGTATGTAGGCCCTATGGGTGTAACAGCAATATATTTGTAGAAAATCAGTTAATGGTAGAAAAAATGTAATGTTTCTCTTCAGGGAGTGAAGGTAGGATGAGTAATTTTAATTTGAGATGTCATGAAATCATATTTGTAAACATATTGGGTGTAGATATATCCTCAAGGCAGACAGATGTAGACAATGATGGGGCTACTAGACAATGCACAATAGCAATACAATGGCCGCCTTGTTTACACACAATTGGAAGCGCTAAATGCAATTACATTATCTTACACAAAACATTAAAGATATTTAATATCCACATCCTATCTGTTATATCATTTAATATCTGTTATTTAACACCCATGCCTTTCATTGTTTATGTAACATAATCCTAAAGTTTTAATTTAGTGATTAAAAAAATTACAAGTATTTGAGAATAAAGTAGGCCTACTTAGGAATTTTTTTGGACCAAAGAGAGATGAACAGACAGGTGAATGGAGAAGACTACATAACAATGAACTACATGGTCTTTATAGGAAGCCAGATATAATAAGAACAGTTAAGTCTCGTAGACTGCGATGGGCAGGACATGTTGTACGTAAGGGAATGAAAAACTTGCATGGAAGCTTCTTGTAGGAAAGCCAGAGGGAAAACGCCCAGTAGGTAGACCAAGAATGAGGTGGGAGAATAACATTAACTATGATTTGAGGGAAGTAGATTATACAGGGAATGATTGGAAAGCATTAGCTCAGGATAGGGATGTATGGAGAGCTAATGTCCGCGCGGCCATGAACCTACGGGTTCGATAGTGCCAGTGAGTAAGTAAGTGAGTAAGTAAATAAAATAAAGCTGTTAAAGTTGTAGGCCTATTCATATTTATTTTAATACAAATTCGTAACAGTTGTATCAGTACTTTGTACCTTTTTCAGACGAAAACCGTGTTAACCCATTCGCCTCAAAACACGAGGTAGATTCCCCAGCCTTCAAGGTACACTCGCTTAATTCTGTTGTTATAGCCTACATTTTGCAATATTCTGTACATCCCTTAGCAGAGTAATATGTTGTTAACATTTATGAATAGAAGTCCTATAGGAAAGTGTTTTTGCCTTTGCCCGTAATGTGATCTGAAGTATCGTTATCTTTTGTTTGTTTTGAATATCGGAAAACAGACAATATAATTTACGGTAACTTAAATCCGGTTTCTGGGGAAAGCAATTGAGCATTTAAACTTGAAGCGAATGGGTTAATACAAATTCGTAACAGTTGTATCTGGACTTTGTACCTTCTTCGGATGAAAATCCTTTTAATACAAATTCGTAACAGTTGTATCTGGACTTTGTACCTTCTTCAGACGAAAATCCTTTTAATACAAATTCATTACAGCTATATCAGTACTTTGTACCTTGTTCAGACGAAAATCCTTTTAATACAAATTCGTAACAGTTGTATCTGGACTTTGTACCTTCTTCGGACGAAAACCCTTTTAATACAAATTCGTAACAGTTGTATCTGGACTTTGTACCTTCTTCATACGAAAACCCTTTTAATACAAATTCGTAACAGTTGTATCTGGACTTTGTACCTTCTTCGGACGAAAATCCTTTTAATACAAATTCGTAACAGTTGTATCTGGACTTTGTACCTTCTTCATACGAAAACCCTTTTAATACAAATTCATTACAGCTGTTTCAGTATTTTGGACCTTCTTCAGGCGAATCTGTATTAGGCTAACATAAATATGAAAATCGCATAAAACTTTTAACAGTTTTATTTTATTTAATCGCTAAACATAATGTATTTTCATCAAGTAAACACAAATCAATTGATTACGTAGAGTTTTAACACCATAGGTTAGTTATGACCCATTTTATTTAAATTCTTAAGACCAAGAATGAGGTGAGAGAATAACATTTATCATGATTTGAGGGAAGTAGATTATACAGGCTTGATCCTTGGGACTGCGAGCAATGTATAAGATACTCCTTGAAGTGGGTTGCTAGCCCGTTTTCATGGCGGGTTTATTATCTGGGGTTTCCTCCCTAGGCCGATTGCCTTCACCCAGCTCCAGAGCTCAGCCTGCCCCGTTTTATTTCGGAGTTGTCTCTCCTAGATGGGTTGTCTTGCAGGACTAACGAACCCCATCCGCCCGTTTGTCAATCTACAAGGCAGTAGATGTAGAGTTGCCTCTTCCGTCAGGTACACCGACCGAAGGACTCCTTCTCCGCTGTACCTGCCGTTGAGGTCTTCACCGTAACCCTGGCAAGGGGCCCTCTCAAGGTACTATCAGCTGGGCAAGCTGAACCAAAGTTTTTTACGAGGTGTTACTCCTCCCCCTCATCCTTTTTCAACCTGGCTTGGGACAGGCTATGGCACATCCAATATGCCTTCCTCCGAGGAGTGATTTTGGAAATAAACAGGATGAAAATCCTACGAATTAAGTTTAAGAAGAAGAAGAAGAATAAAGGTTATACAGGGATGATTGGAAAACATTAGCTCAGGATAGGGATGTATGGAAAGCTTATGTCCGCGCGGCCAAGAACCTACGGGTTCCATAGATCCAGTGAGTTAGTTAGTTAATTAGACCTAAGTATGGTATTTCACTAAAAATAGGCCTATAATTAATATTTGCACTGTTTCAGTTTGTGATAGTGTAACAGTCAAATTAAAATAGCCTACTGTACAGATTGAGTGAAGTGTAAATCCTACCCACAGTCGTAACAATCAGAGGGATTTTGTGAACTTTTTACAGAGCAGTAGACTGAAAATATCATCAGACATAGCCTATTACCAGTAGCGTAAGAAATTAGAGTTTTCACACAATTCTGAATACTGCAGCTATAACGCCTAAGAACTGATGAAAATATTAGCCCTACAGTACTTTTTTATGTGGGTTCAAAATATGGAGCATTTTTTAGTTTGGTTTTTGAAAATGGACAAGAGTGTTATATACAAAAGGGCTTTATATTTAGTTATGTTTATTAGAAGATATCGGCTCACACAGACGAAAATATGCATTGTATTTATAATTTGTCTTCTAAATTTCATACAACCAACAAAAAGTGGCCTATTCATTAAGAGGAATACGTAATACTTCTTAATGTTTGAAACTATGTATTGGAAAATAACCAGAATGATAAGAAAGATTTAACGAGATAACATGGAGAATGTTCCCAGAAGAAATACACTATACATTTTAAGAACCAACTTTCCAAGAATATAAGTTTACATTATTATCCAGACGAGAAAGTACTTTAGGCATAAATCATATTATACATAATAGGCCCATGCATTAGGTATTTATAAAATTTGAAAATTTGTCAAGAACTTTATATTACATAGATGTGTTATATATTTAGTAGGCCTATATCTTGATATGGTTTTAAGATAAGAAATGTTACGCAGTATGCTAGTACAAAAATAATAAGATTTTTAAGGAAAATAGACTGCAGAAGCTATTGTAAATAGACTCCTTCAATTGCCATTCAATTCGTTAAACAAATGTTGTAAATTATATATATATATATATATATATATATATATAGGCCTATATATGATATAGCCTATATGCTATATATAGGCCTATATTTATGCCTACAAGAACTAACTCACTAACTCTATCCGAGGTTCATGGCCTCTTGAACATATGCTCTCCATACATCCCTGTCCTGACTTAATGTTTTCCAATCATTTCCTGTTTAAGTTAAATTCATACGGCTTCCTAATTCGTACTTGTACTTTTTTGATCGTAAAAGAAAGGCTACAATATAAACAGCCTACATAAAAATGGAATAAGCTGTCATACATTATAGGCCAACTGTAGATTAAATCTGTGTCTCTTTTAAAGTTTATGGCAAATGACAATCTGATAGTGTGAGCGCATTATATTCCCATTAAGACAATTTCTCAAAAGGTACCCGAAATAGAAATTAGGTTGAAGGATTGGGAGTAGGAAATATTCTGCTTTCAGAGAGCACCGTTGATTTGAAAGCTGAAATTATGTGATAGGCCTACGATATAGGGTACCTTCCCATATAGGCTCTATATGTGCCTAATAGAATATATATGCTTGTTGTAGGATCAGAAACTGATAATACATTTATCATTTTCAATTTATTGATTTAGAACTCAGCTTTCTCAGCAGCACTATAGGCTAATAGCCTAAATCTCTAAGTAATAGAAAATTATTTTATCTGAATTGGTGTCACATGGTCGAAGAAGGGGGACGGCCAAACATATAACGTACATTTATAGTTTCTAAGGAGCAAAAGGGAAAAATAATTGGACAATGGAGATTATAATAATGCATTGAAATATAGAGGAGAATGCCAGTAATTTAAAAGGATGCCCTCATAAATCTCGACGAAGTGTTTTGAAAGATCTCAAAAGCATTTACCGTTAAAGGAAGTGGAAATAATAGGGCTGGCAGTGCATGGATATCACCACAAACTCTGCAGAATTTCAAACAATCATGATCCATCAGTGGACTACGTATGTAAGCTCTGTGATAGATCGTGTGAAATATATCATTTCAATGTATGTTTAAAGAGAACAATATCGTTGCTGGCATACAGAAGAGACCAAATCAAATGCACATTGGTGCGCGCTTCTGACTATTATTATTAAAGAAAGTGGAGAATGGATACAGCGCCATCAGCTCTAATCAGATATCATAATTGGTATCAAAGTGTCCAGATTAAGATGGTCAGATTCTATTCAGAGATTGAACAGTAGTGAGATTACCATAAGTAACGCCACGAGTGATTTCCAAATTATCGATAAATTCACGACTCACGAAGTGAGTCGTGAATTTATCGATAATTTGGAAATCAAGAGTGGCATTTGTTAGGACTATTTAACGAATAAAATAAAGCTGTTTACTCACAAATCATTGTTTAACTACAGTTATTTTAAAATATTTTTTATATTTAATGTAAACGGCGATGTTTGAAAACAAATGAGAAACGATAGGTACGCTTCTACTGCTTCTTTTGTTTATCACTGCAACCAGATCATATTATTTATTGCCAAAGGAACGCAATATTGTAAGAATGCTCTCTAGTGGAGAAAAAATTAAACACATCAAACTGTATATTAATACATTTCTGATGTCGTAGGATGTAAATATGACAATTATATTTTTCTGGATTGTTACCTGGGAAAAAATACATTTAAGAAAGTGCAAACAATGGTTTCTTTTTTTGGTGGTATAATCAATTGCTACAAATGTTTTTATATTAACTCCCGCGTGCGGCATGTGTTGACATTCATGCACTATATATACAATCTGGTAGCCGTATTTCTCGCAGGCTCAGTCACTGCAAAATAATGGTCAGACCTGTTCAGAATATTAAAAAGGAGGAGCCTTCTTTAATATGGTAATTATAACACTGATAAATATTTCGTGAAACACGACTCTGATTGGTTGTAAAACAGAAATCATTGAAACGTGATTGGCCATTGAGTCCCATTTGGGGCATGAGTTAAATAGTCAGGAAGATAATGATTGCAAGCTAGAAGGTATAAGGAACTATACATTAGTGTTGGAAATTAGGAATTGGTGTATTGTTTGCCAGGATTATTTATCCTGGAAAAACTATTACGAGAGAGGCTATGACCCTCTTTGAGTTATTAATCCAATAATAATGATGATTAAATCGTTCAATTAGACATTAGACCTATATCGAATAATGAAATTACGCTTAGTATTTAAGAACATTTTTTTTTGCAAATCCATCCACAGTAATTCTGCTCGAGAGCAGGTCTTTCACTGCAATCATAGCATTTTCATGCTATGCTTTGCAGCCTTACTGGGGAATTGTAGGTGTGGTAGCTTCCCGTTGATTTCCACACCGGTGAAGGATGATGATAATGATAAGCATGATGATGATGATGGCCATATGATTTCGGGGACCATTTGGGCCTTAAAGTCTCCCTGACATTTGTCTTACAGGTGAGGAAAACCCCCAATAAAAACCTCACGCAGAAAAACTGCCCCGACCGGGGATCGAACCCGGGCACGCTGCGTGACAAGGCAACACGCTTCCTCGAGACCACAGCGGTGGACTTTTTGCAAATATCTAAAACAAATTAAGTTATTTTATATTAATCTTAAACAGAGCAAAATTTTGAAAATAAATAGCAGGTAAGGCTATTTATGTGTTGGTATCATGGTTATGTCCAAAATGCTCTAACTAAAACTAAAGATAAACAAATGAAATAGCCTAATATTTAATAATAACTGAAATGTTAGTAAATAATTGTTGCATTTGTTTAACATAGGGATTTATGAAAACAAATTAAATCTTCCATGATCTTACTTAAGTCTGTCCCGCGCAGTAGCCGAATGATTAATACAAGATCTTGGCGCAGAGCTACAGGACTTGCGCTAGTTCGAGTCTCCATGGAGGAAGAAATTTTCTCACGGAATTTCGTCCAGTACCGGTATGGGTCCGCTGCCCACCCAGCAACGTGAGGGGTTTGGGTAGCTACAACAGGTAGCGGCTCCAGGTTGAGAAAACCAGGTATAACGGCTAGGGACTCTTCATTCTGACCTCATGTTACACCTATGACTTATTATCTGAATGATATTCTACCTCTGTGATTAACACTTGTGGATGTGGGGCCAGCAGCCGTCTGGTAAGCCAAGGACCTTCTAGAAATGTAGCGGCTTGGAGTTGGTTTTTTGTAAAGATCATTCAGTTCACTATTATATCCATCCATAGTAATTCTGCCCGAGGGCAGGTCTTTCACTGCAATCATAGCATTTCCATGCTATGCTTTGCAGCTTTATTAGGGAATTGTAGGTGTGGTAGCTTCCCATTGCTTTCCACACCGGTGAAGGATAATGGTGATGAGAAGGAAGTTGATGATGGCCATACGATTTCGGGGACCGTATGGGCCTTAAAGTTTTCCTGACATTTGTCTTACAGGTGAGGAAAAACCCCGATAAAAACCTCACCCAGAAAAACTGCCCCGACCGGGGATCGAAACCGGGCCCGCTGCGTGTCAAGGCAGCACGCTACCTCGAGACCACAGCGGTGGACCACTGTTATATAGGGGAGAATAAATCTTGAAGAACTTGGTTAGGATTGTCGACGACATGAACTCGAATCAATTGGTTCAGTGTAGGGATTAGTGAATATGGCACCGAACCTATAGGTTTCATAAACCATAGAGTTAGTTAAATAGGCCTATTTCGAAAAGCAACTTGCAACTCTTTTAGAGAACAATTAACCTACAAGTAGGCCATTAGGCTGTAACATTGTTGGTTCCATTAAGTTTAACATACTGCAGGCTATAGGCTATGGTAGAGTTCAATAGACCGATAACTGTTATATGAGGAAAGGCAATTTATTAAAAAATGTGGAATTAAAGATAATTTAATATGTTAAATTACAAATTCGCTCCGTGTGCTGGGTAAATATTTAATAATCGATTCCTGATAGGACGAGAGGTCGCAGTTCGCCGCTCCACTTCCTCCCCCACTTCACGAGGGCTACTACCTAGTCATTTGCGAAGCGTGAGTGGGCATTTGTCGATAATCAAATTACCTGGTAATCGAAATCTCCTTTACTTCCCGCCGGGTTTACCTGCCAAACATCCCCAAAATCAGAAACAACACACTGGCTTCCCAGAAGTGTAGCTTAAGCCCCAGGTCATATTTCATTTTTACATTAACTAACATATTGGCACTATCAAACTCTTAGGTTTATAGTCCGCAGGACATAAGCTCTCCAAACCTCCCTATCATGAGCTATTGTCAATACTAATAAAATTAATTGTTAAAACCGTTGAGGTGGAGAGTCATGAAATAATCATCATCATCATGAACAAATTCGTTTTAGGCCATGTGGCCTGTACGGTAAACCTAGCGAAGATGGTCTTCTTGTCTTTGCTTAAGTTTCTTCGAGTAGTAGGAAGTCCCCTGGGTTGGTTACCAGCCATCCGCAGAGCAAGACTAGTGGTAGGGCTGCTACCTTATAGCCTCTAGTCAGGCGTTCAAAATATGGAATTTCCTCCATATTCGATGGAACGGTTATACCGCCGTGACTAGGTCCCCATTACCTCGTTAGTTAAAAGCAGGGTGTACCACGTGCAGGTGAGGTTGAGAATTAGGTAGGAGAGGTTATAGAATGCACATCACTACCTCATGAAATAAAATAAGTTAAAATATACCTTCTTAGGTAAAATCCGTCGTCCTCAACTTATAAAATATGTAATCTTTATGCCTGTAGGCCTTTCAGAACATCCGTTCCATCTTCAGCAGGTCACTCTTCGCTATAACATCCAGTACGTTGGTTGATGCTGCTGAAGATGGAACGGATGTACTGAAAGGCCTACATGCATAAATATTACATATTTTATAAGTTGAGGACAACGGATTTTATCTAAGAAGGTATATTTTAACTTGTTTTATTTTATGAGCTATTGTTTTCCAATCACCCTCTGTATAATTTACCTCCTTCAAATCATGGTTAATGTTATTCCCATACTCATCCTTTGCCTCCCTACTGGGTGCTTTCCCTCTGGTTTTCCTGCAAGGAGTTTCCATGCCCCTCTTCAATTCTTTCTTCGTGTCACATGTCCTACCCATCGTAGTCTAAGCGACTTAACTGTTCTTATTATGTCTGCTTTCCTATAAAGATCATGTACCTTTCTCCATTCGCCTATCTGTTCATCTCTCTTTGTCCAAAAATGTTCCTAAGAACTTTATTCTCAAATAGACCTACTTGTAAACTTTTCTCCTCCCTTAAAGCAAAATTCCATGTTACACATCCATATAGAGTCTAATGTAGACCTAACTGGGAGAAGAACAGTTTTATATATCATCATCATCATCATCATCATAGTACATTCACGAATTTAGGCCATTTGTTGACCTGTTTCGGCCTCAAGAGAAACACCATCCAGAAGTCTTTTGAGTGGACATCCTGGTCTTCTTCTTCCTGCAGGTTGATATCTTAACATTAGTTTGGGTACTCTGTGATCTTCCATTCGATGAACATGTTGTATCCATCTTGGCTTATAATCAGAAATTTTGTTTTCTAAAGATTCCATGTGTAATTCTTCTAAGATGTCTTCATTTTTTTTTGTGATCTAGTAGTGTGTATCCTGCAGTCCTCCGAAGATATCTCATTTCATCAGATCTAAGTCTCTGTATATCCTTCTGTTTCAACGTCCATACCTCGCTACCATACAAAAGAGTTGGAAGAGCCAGTGTTTTATACACTTTCAGTCTTGAATGCTTTTGAACTAACTGTGGCTTGAAGATAGAATTTATTAACCCTAAAATTCTTAAAAATTTAGATATTTTTGCATTTACATCCTTTTCTTCTTCATATATTTTCAGTTTAATTTTTTTTAGAGATGGCGTCAGTAACATCGAGACGGAACAGGCCAACATGTCTAATTCTTGAAGACGATGATGATTTTTAGAGAAATTGGGACGACAAGAGTCCCTGTAATGCATGATAGTATGCATTTCCAGAATTGACCATGTTTAATTTCTTTCTGTACTTTATTCCTGTTTGAATTTATTGTTCCTAGGTAGTCTATATAGGCCTATTTTATTTCAGCTACTTCTCTAATTAGTTTCAAATTAATGTTAAAAAATAATAGAAACAAAAATATGAAACTAAGTGAGTTGATAGTATAGGGTGAAATTAAATTTTATAAATAGGCTATTTGTATTCAAACCTTTTTTTATTAATAATGAAAATAATAGGCTTTAGGCCTAGTGAGAATTTTAATATGTTAGTTACTCCTCTTGAATTCATGAGTTCCTCCTGGTACTCAACAACTTACTGATTGAGATTTTATCGAGGTTTTCCTTAGCTTTTAACGCATGTCTTTATTTGGGTTTAACACTAAGAAATTAGGACTGGAAGTAAATATCAGTAAAACTAAATATATGGTCACACGTAGAAATTCAGTATATAATGGAAATGGACAGCTAATGACAAATGAGGGAAATTTTGAGGAAGTGGCTGAATTCAAATACCTAGGAACAATAATCACAAATAGGAATGAGACGCACAAAGAAATTAAACATAGGCTCAATTCTGGAAATGCATGCTATTATGCATTGCAGAGACTTTTGATGTCCCAACTCCTTTCAAAAAACGTTAAGCTGAAAATATATAAAACTATTATTCTACCAGTTATATTATATGGGTGCGAAACATGGGCTCTTACTTTAAGGGAGGAAAGGAGATTACGAGTATTTGAGAATAAAGTTCTTAGGAAAATTTTTGGACCAAAGAGAGATGAACAGACAGGTGAATGGAGGAGACTACATAACAATGAACTACATGGTCTTTATAGGAAGCCAGATATAATAAGAACAGTAAAGTCTCGTAGACTGCGATGGGCAGGACATGTTGCACGTATGGGGAATGAAAGACGTGCATGGAAGCTTCTTGTAGGAAAGCCAGAGGGAAAACGCCCAGTTGGTAGACCAAGAATGAGGTGGGAGAACAACATTAACTATGATTTGAGGGAAGTAGATTATACAGGGAATGATTGGAAAGCATTAGCTCAGGATAGGGATGTATGGAGAGCTTATGTCCGCGCGGCCATGAACCTACGGGTTCGATAGTGCCAGTGAGTAAGTAAATAAGTAAGTAAGTTTATTTGGGTTTTCATTAACACGAGAAATTTCACTATTAATCATTTCAAAATTACCCTAATTTCAATAACATTAATTAATGGTCTGAACAATTTTAACAATTCTAGCTTTAATGAAACCAGAACGAGCCAACAGGCTTAATTCTTGGATGATGATAAATAAGAACATTAATTGAAGGGGGACGCAATGGCGTAGTAAGGCAATACGGTACAAGCCTGAAGGTTGCAAGTTCAAATCCCGATAGGGTCAGGATTTTTAAACGAGCCTATACCTTCTAACGACATCATAGGTATGGAGTTGACTCAGCTTCTAATAAAATTAGTACCAGACGTATGTTCTGGCGATAAAGATGACCGTAATGCAGGACTGACAACCGAGCTGATATAACCAGCTATAAAGATGGGAGCCTTAATCTCCTATTATCCCAAGGAAATCCTAAGGACTTTAATGGGGGTTACTATGGTACATTTTATGTTTAAAATGAATGAAATCCTCTAGAAAATATAGTATAATACGCCTACTCTATTGAATACAGAACAAAGATATTAAACGTAGGCCTATGCCTATTATTAATGCAGTTGTTAAATGATCTGCAAACGTGTTAATGTAATGAAATAATTTTCCTGAATAAATTGTAATTGTAAATCCCATTTAACTATTTTAAAATTAATAATTTTATAACAGAGGTATTACTTAGTAAATAGGCTATATAGAGCTATTTAAAATTGATTTTGTAATTCTATCAAAAACTCTGAAACATATAGGCCCTGCTCTTACTTTAAGGAATGAAAAAGTATTACGAGTATTTGAGAATAATGTAGGCCCTACTTAATAAAATGTTTGGACCAAAGAGAGACAATCAAACAGGTGAATGGAGAAGACTACTTAAACAATGAGCTAGGCCTACCTGATTTTAACGGAAAGATATAGGCCTAGTATATGTAATAAGAGACAGTTATGTCTTGTAGATTGCACAAATAGGGAATGCAATAAGAGATTGGAAATTCCTTGTAGGAAAACCAGAGGAAAAACCCAGTAGGTGGGCCAAGAATGAGATGGGAGAATAATATTAACCATGACTTGAGGGAGGTAAATAATAGGCCTACAGAGGATGATTGGAAAATATTAGCTCAGGATGGTATGTTTGTGCAGCCATGAACCTACGGGTTCGATAGTGCCACCGAGTTAGCTAATTACTTCTATCAAAATATCCGTGTAGGCCTAGACCTATTACAAACAAAATGTACGCCTACTTAACACAAAATTATTTTTAATAAAATTAGTTATTTTAATCGAATTTTTATGAAAAAAATGTTCTTAGTTCAACAAGAAATATTTTGTAATAGGAGATAGGATTTAAAGAACAAAACAAGAAGAGATACTCGATTGAAGTTTTATAAAACGGCAGTTCTTGCATTACTTCATGGGAGTGAAATTTACAAAATAGAATACAAAGCGTAGAAATGAACTTCCTTATAAGAACAAAAGGCTAAACAAGATTGGATCCGAAAAAGAGTGAAGATATAAGAAGAGTAAAGTAAAAGTAAAGTGATCCCACAACAGGCCTCAGGAGGCCCTTGGGGTAGTAGGAGGTTAAGGCTCCCACTTTTTCTAGACAATCGGCACTTTATGTCAGCCGGGTTGTCAGCCCTGCGTGATGGCCGCCTTTACCCCAGAACAAACGTCTGGTACTCATTTCAGTTAGAGGCTGAGTCGACCCCAGGGCCATAGTGCCGCCAGAGGGTTTGGGTCAGTTTAAAAATCCTGACCCCAATGGGACTTGAACCCTCGACCCTCCGGCTTGTAGCTCAGTGCCTTAACCACTACGCTACGGTGTGCCCCCTGTAGATATAAGAACACAGTTAAATATTCTATATCCATTGAATGATAAAATCAAGGAACATAGAGATAAATTGTTTAGACATGGAGAGAGAATGAACGTAACAAGATTACCAAAAGCGGCATTTAACTACAAGGCAAGAGGTTCAAGAAATGTAGGAAGGCCAGTAGGAAGATAGACAGAACAACTGTGAGGCGGAACAGGCAATTTGCCTAGCCCGTCAAAAGAAGAAGAGGGATAAGACATAGGAATTATATTCATAGCAAAATAAAGATAAATTTAGACAAATATAAAATTCTTAAAACATAAAAATATATTTCAAATTAACAGATTATTTATTTACGTCTAAAGTTTGTATTAACCGATTAAAATTAAGCTTTATCCGTTAAAGAAAAGAATTTTAGTTTCAATCACGCTTCGATCTTAATCTCCTTAGTAGATAATATCTATATTTAATCCCAAGATATAGCCTATACAATAATTTATTCTCTTAAGCATAGGCTATTATGTTTATTATAAACTTTTATTAATTTTTAAAAAAATTAAGTTGCCTCTCGAAAAAATTGTAAGCTGACAATTTCTAGATATTCCATTAGATATTTAGACGGCTAGTTACTAATCGCAATTTTGTAACGTGTTGTCTACAATATTTTATCTACGTTCAGAATATTTTAGTATAGGCATATGTTGTATATTTAGAAGGCCCTACATTTAATGAAATTTATTTATTGCGGAAACGATATGTTTAGAGAAAGAGTAATGTGGGCTTTGGAGGGAAAAAAAGGCGATCAGTCAAGAAACATTATTGTTATATTCTGCTATTTCGATGCTAGTTTCATTGTGAATTCAATGTAAAAATGAGCAGAGAAGGTGATTTTCACGGTCCATCAGGAAAAATTTAAAAGCAGTCCAAGATGCAATTGCTAATATACTTCCAGAAACGTCAAGGAAATTTTATTTATGTAGTTGTACGAAATCGTCATTAAAGTGTGTTTTATGTTTGTTGGACCTGTATTTTATGTTTCGATAGCGTGTTTTGTATTTTGTTAGAATATAAAGTAGGATATGTTTTGTTTCCTAGTAACTACGAACTAAAGCGTCACCTGATTGTTATAATTAGAGCTAGGATATTTATGTAATAAAATGTAAGGTTGAAATGCAGATAGTATATATTATTCAACTGTTTGTGTGTGAAACCAAAATAAAAGACAGTCTTAAGTCTAACTTCTCATTATACTACGATGCAATCTTAACTTTTAGTATATAAAATTCCTAGCCCTAATTATAATAGTAAATATATGCTTGTTTTGAAACTCTATTGTTACTGAAACACATTTAACTCCTTAGTCAATTTTTGACATTTTTAATCCCTTGAGAATGAAATATGTCCCGCGCCGTAGCCGAGCGGTTAAGGTAGGAAGCCTTGGCGCAGAGCTACGGGACTTGCGCTGGTTCGAGTCTCCATGGGGGAAGAAATTTTCTCATGGTATTTCGGCCAGTATGGGACCGGTGCCCACCCAGCATCGTGAGGCAATTGGGTAGCTACAATAAGTAGCGGCTCCAGGTTGAGGAACCAGCTATAACGGCTGGGGGACTCGACATGTTAACCACATGTCACCCCTAAACTGGCTGTTGATCATCTACCTCTGTGATTGACACATGTGGGTGTGAAGGGCCAGCAGCCGGCTGGTAAAAGGGCAACCGCTGAAAAGTGGAAAGACCCTCAATCGGAATCGGAGAATGAAATATTTACTTTAGAAAACAAATAAGCATAGCAATGAGTAAGAAAATACAACTATTAAGTTATTCATTGGGTTAGAGATCCATAATATATAATTATGGCCTATATTTAAGAAGGAAAGTTGTGAGAAATATGTTTTTACTTATTTTTCCTGGTAGAGCTGGAAATTCCCGGTTTTGCTAAAATCCGATGAAACGCATTTGAATTACGTAAACGTATACGCTATACGTCTGATTTTGCACGTAGTCTCTACAAAGTTCATAACTATGATATATCATAGGCCTACTAGATATTATGATCTATCAAAATTAAATTTACTATTTCAGACAGCTAATGTCTATTATGTTTTTAAAAAACAGACATGATGTATATAAAACATTTAAATTTTCACAGCAAGGAAAATATCAGATTTGAATAAATACAAATAGGTCTACCAATATTAAAATGTGAATTATTTGGGATAAATTAAACTCAATTTCAAAATGTTTCATGCTGTTTGAGTCCTAAATGTATAGTTGTCCCAGAAAACAAATGTATTGTTCAGTAGCTTATTTCTGCATTATTTTCTAATGATAAGTTACTGATTCTGGGACGTTAGAATTACTTAAAAGAAATCTAAATTTATATTTACTCTAACTTTGGTTTGAAAGGGTTTAAGGCAAGGTTGCAGTTTATCTCCAACTCTATTTAAAATTTATCTCGAAAGAGTACTAAGAGACTGGAGGAAAACATGTCAAAAAATGGGCATACCTATCTAAAATACACATGTAGGCTATATTCATTAAATATTGCAGATGACCAGGTATTAATAGCACAGGACCACGATGACATAGAATATATGGTTAAAAAACTAAAAGAAGAATATGAAAAATGGGGACTTTATATAAACATTGAGAAAACTAAAATCTGTGTATAGGAGAAGAAATGGAAAATATAAATTTCAACAATGTAGAAGAACTAAAACCTAGTATTGAATGCACTTATTTAGGAACAAAATTAGACCATTCAGGCGATAACACAGTGGAAATTAAAAATAGAATCGCAGAAACAAAACAAGCAATAAATGCTTTAACTCTGTTTGGTGAAGCAAGAATATTACAAAAAATAGAAAATTACAATATATCGAACCATAATTCGGAGCATTTTAACATATGGTGCTGAAGTTTGGCAAATATCTACCGGAGAAATTAAAAGAATTTTAAGTACAGGATGTTTTAAGAAGATCAACTGGAAAATCTAGAATGGATAGAATACGAAATAAATAAATAATGGAAATTATGGGTGTGCAAGAGGAGCCGGACATCATAGACATTATAGAAAAGAAAAGATTACAGTCGTATCGCCATGTCAAAAGAATGCCAGAGCAAAGATTGCCTAAATTTGTTATGGAATGGAAAAAGAGAGGTAGACCGAAGAAAACTTTGATAGAAGCGGTGCAAGCTGCTATGAATATCAGAGGATTGGAGGAAGATCAATGGATGGGCAGAGAAGAATGGCGTTTGGTTTCCGGAAGACAGCAGCAACTGTCATACCGGGTGATGATGATTATTATTACTCTAATGTCTATATCATATCCGCTGCTAGACTCTGGAAGCCCTTACTACAAGATATTAGGTTCTGCTGAACAATAGTTTCTTTTAAAAGAAATTTAAATCGGTAGGCCTATATTTTATAAATGGTCTCTTAGTAGAATAATTGATGTTTTATGATGTTATCGTTCCTTATCATCTTCTTCTCCTTCTTCTACTACAAGGTATAGGCTATGCAGCCTGTTCCGGCGAAGTTAAAAGTGGAGTCCATCTTCTACGTGGTCGGCCAACATCTCTTGTTCCTCTGGATTATACAGGAAGGTTCTTTTTGGTATTGTTTCGTTGTTCATTCTCATTAAGTGTTCTGTCCATTTCTTATTATTTTCGCTGATTTTATCTTCAATTTTATATACATATTTAATTCTTCTCGTATAGTTTCATTCCTTAGGCTATTCTATCCGCTCTTCTGCATCCTTTCACATTACGTAAAAACAGCATTTCCGCAGTCTGTATCCTGCTTTTATCCCTTGATTTCATTATCCAATTTTCACTTCCATACAACAACAAAGGAACAGCCATTGTTTTATATAATTTAAGTTTCGTATCTTTCCTTGTTTTCCGACCTAAGGTTCTTTTTATGGTTCCACAAATAGCCTGAAATTTATTTACTTTATTTTCTATAGGCCTATCTTTATTTTCTCTATAAGTTATATCACATCCTAAATATTGGAAATGTGATACTTGTTCTATTATTTTGTTATCCAGTACAATTTATAATCTAATCATCTTCATGGTGACAGTAATTTTCAATGCTTTACAACACCTTCATGTTCCCAGTTAATAAGGAGAATAATAATTTTAATAGGCCTAATAACAGAACAGTAAGTAAATTAAATTAGATTCTGCAGAAATGGACTTTTAGAAACGTTCTAGAAGAGATAAAAAAAAAGGAACAGCGTAATTAAACAAAAGATAAATGTTCAAACTTCAGTTGTTCGATTTCATTAAAAAAAAACAAGTATGGCCTGATATGAATATTTTATTAATACAAAGCTGATTTTTAAATTTTTTTCTTCAGAATATTGGCTTCAAAGGTTAATCATCCATTATAGTCTATGCTAAGTAAATAGAAAAATGTGCACTTCAGCTTGGATAGAATCGGCGGCTTTTCCTGCTGGCTCTGATATTCTGATACAAATCTCCCGGACTGAATTCAAATTAATCTCAAAGTCCGAACTTCCTAAGTGGAAGTGGGCGAGTATTGAACATTGAAATTGCATTAAGACATAAGATAGTACCGGTAATTAGCTTATTGCTTACATATAGTCGCCTGTTGGCTAAAGATGGCGTATTTTGAAATAAATATTTATTTTGGACATAACTTATATCTTTTTCTATACGGTTTACGTTAATTTTGTTAAAATCTCCCAGAATATTTTAACGCAATCATGAAAAATAATTAAATAACCGCTAACAAGGTTGTAAACATCTTTTTTTTTTTTTGATTATGCTAGCCTATATGGAAAATCATTGCAAATGTTTATAGGCTACTACTTTTTCCATGAAAAATCGAATTTGGAAAAAAAAATTGGGTCACAACATTGATCTGGGAGGCTATTTAAGGGGACCGAATGGTGAATTTCAAATATCTTTTAGTTTTCATCTGACTGTTTTGAAATTTTTATCACATTCATTATGTGCTTATAGAAGCGTTTCTGTGAAGTTTGGTATTTATAAGTGGAACGGTTTCAGAATTATGACCTTTTAAAACTATTTTTTTAATAGCCTATTTCCTAAAAAATCCTCCTTACGATGCATTTTTAAATATTCTCTGTTGAAATTTGAGATTCAGAGTCTTTATGATTTCACTAAACACATTTCCGATTGAGGGCCTTTCCACTTTTCAGCGGTTGCCCTTTTACCAGCCGGCTGCTGGCCCTTCACATCCACATGTGTTAATCACAGAGGTAGATGATCAACAGCCAGTTTAGGGGTGACATGTGGTTAGCATGTCGAGTCCCCCAGCCGTTATAGCTGGTTCCTCAACCTGGAGCCGCTACTTATTGTAGCTACCCAATTGCCTCACGATGCTGGGTGGGCACCGGTCCCATACTGGCCGAAATACCATGAGAAAATTTCTTCCCCCATGGAGACTCGAACCAGCGCAAGTCCCGTAGCTCTGCGCCAAGGCTTCCTACCTTAACCGTTCGGCAACGGCGCGGGACACTAAACACATTTGCTATGCAAAAAAAAAAGATCATAAAGGGAGGATACTGTCTATTTTTCATTTTTTGAAAAAGAAAATTTATCACTCTTTTTATTTTTTCCATCTCAATTTAAAAGAACACGTGCATCTTAGACTAGTAACTGCATAGCAAATTTGAATTAGCATTTATTGGAGTGCCTAACCACAAAATTTCACTTTGATAGCAAAAAAAATTGCATCGTAAGGAGCATTTTACGTTTTGGAAAATGTCAAAAAAATGGACACAGAAAAAAACCCATATTATATTTTAAGTAGTAATGCTGACCCTACGTGAAAGGGTATTTAAACTCTTACGTCACGGAGTCAATTTTGCTCCTACAATAATTTTTTACACGAAAATTATCCTAAATAACCAGAGTCATTAAAAAGCAAATAAACAAAAATTCCATTTTTTGCCATTTTCTTTAACATTTTCACCAGTCTGTCCCCTTAATTAAATTAATGAAAAAAATATGGTAACTGGAAATTAATTATGTGATTTGTTATTTAATTCTGTGATGGGCTCCCTAGAAACAATAAGGCTTGTATTATACATGACGAAAGAAGATTACGCCTATCTTATTTGCACATTTAAAATAAGCTAATTAAAACTATGTTTTCTAGCCCTATAGCCTATTTACCTACTGGAATCTAGTTGTTATGTAATGAATTTCATTTCGAAAGACTTTTTATTTTCATAAATACCAATTACTTCCAGATTTAAAACTACATACAGCCTAACAATCATTAGCCCTATGTCTATGCTCTTTTATTTCCCATTGTTACAGATGTCAATTTTTGTTTTCCATTATGTAAACTCATAAAGCTAGGGCTATTCATTGTTCCAAAGGATACCGATATTATGAAAGGAACTCAATTTATCTAAATATTGAACAGTAATTGAGGCATTGACATGGAAAAGGAAGTCAAAAAAACAAATTTTACAGGGAAAGAAAATAAAAACAATTTTGACACTTTTAAATTTAAATATATTTTGTAAAGCTAATATGGATTTTTGTAACTATTTTGGAAATAAAATTTCTTGTTTAGTAGTGTCAAAATTATATTAAAATTAATGTTGGGAAAATTATTTTCTCATGCCAACGCCTTAATTATTTATTACACTTATTTCATATACCTAACAAGAATAAAAAAGGTTCTCTTTGCTGGCGACCACGTTGTAATTGCTAATTCTGAGGAGAATTTAGTAGCTTGATTCCTAAACCTGATATTTTTTTTTTCCACATCATAAGCTATTTTATAGTGTTTCACGTCTTGAACGTACTGATGTGTTTAATTGTTAACAAAATCTACTATTTCATATTGAAAATATTATCAAAAAGTTTATTTTCTTCCAAAACTTAGGTCAACTATTTTTCTGACCAGAATCTTAATTTTGTTCCCTTTTCAAGCTATTAATTTTTCTCCAAACCTTATGTAGGCCTATTTTTTAAACTGTAGGCTATCTATCATATTGTAGTAAGTTTGTGAAAGAAAATAATAATAGGCCTAAATATGTTTATTTAAGAACCTTTCTCTAGACCTATAGCTTTTGTTATAGGCTCTTAAACTGAGAAAATTGTATTATTAACTTTCGGTAAGGCACGAGAATCATCAATCGGATTAAATTAATTTCCATGTGGGTTAGCCTATTTTAGGAGTGCATTCTGTTGCACATGAAGTTGGCAGAAAAGCACATTGAATTTGTAGCTATATGAAGATTTGTTGAAATTTTGTAATGAAATGATTGAGAATAATTTATTTCACTCCATTGATTGTGCTTGTTGGTGTTTTTACATAAAATATGATTCATTTGTAATGTTCAAATTTACCAAAATCAGCAAATTATTGGCATCAAATTGTTCTAATTTTCTAGTTTATTTCCAAAACGCTTTAATTGATTTTTAAAAGTCAAATATTATGAGTAAACAATTAGTCTATTTGTGGAAATAATGTTTAATGAAAATGAAAAAATAAATAGGCCTACGCCCTTAATAAAAATAATAATTGGTAAAGAAACTATTGATACAAAAAAAAAGAGATTTTTGCCCCTCCTGTAAAATTGTAGAAGCAAAAAAATAGGTTATGGAAGCAAGCTACTCAATTTACAAAAGGGTTTGTTTAAATTAAATTGTGAAAGAATTTATCAAGGGAATATCACCGGGCAAAATCAACAAAAGGCATTTAAAAGTATAAATTGGATTAAAAACAAAATTGAATAGTGGAAAACATTATTTTAGAACAAGTAAATTATTTTTAATGTGCGGAATTTGATATTTCCAATAGGCCTAAAGGAGAGAAAGATACAATAAAATTATAATTTTTTTAAATTAGGCTGATAATCTAGGATTGCTAAATTCTACCCAAATTTGGTACCAAAATAATCCAGGATAAAATTAATAAACTTTCCTCTAGGCCTATGGAAGCGAGATTTGCGCTCTAAAAGAAGAACATATCATATAAGCAGATGAAACTACAGATCTGCGACGAACTGTAAGATAGACCCTACATTTGCAGACCATAACAAGAATGACGAGAAAATCCGCACATACAGATATGAACATGTATTTGGACGTATCACGAAATGCTCCAACATAATCCACAGGGACGACGAACACTTGGCATCCACAGAAACATCTTCAGGACTCTATCCAGTTGGAACCGAAACGGTTCATCAATGGACTAATTTATTGATGATAACCACTCATTTTGAGATATTAGAAACTACATATAACAATAATTTACCGTAAAATGGGGGAACATTGACATCCAGGGACAGCTTTAGCATAGATTAGGGTGAAACTTACAACATTGTTCATCGACGCGTTTTTCTCGCTCTTTTTTTTATTTTACTGATCTTTTTCTAAGATATTTTATTTAACAATAATGACATTAAAAATAAAACCTAATAAATATTACTCTAACAGCGTCATGGGGCTAACTAATATTCTCCAAGTTGTTTAGTGGTTCCTTATAGGGAATAGGGTACACTACTTTCAGCCTATGACTGTCAAAAATTGAAGATTTTAATTTAATTTAGTTCTAAAACGTTTCAATACTAATAAAATTCATTGTTAAAACCGTTGAGGTGGAGAGTCATAAAATAAAGTAAGTTAAAATAGGCTGTACCTTCTTAGGTAAAATCCGTCGTCCTCAACTTATAAAATATGTAATCTTTATGCCTGTAGGCCTTTCAGGACATCCTTCCCATCTTCAGCAGTTCATTCTTCGCTACAGCATCCAGTATGATGATTGATGCTGCTGGTCCTAATGTGGTGTTGTCGTGACAAAGCCACATTAGGACCAGCAGCATCAAACATCATACTGGATGCTGTAGCGAAGAATGAACTGCTGAAGATGGGACGGATGTCCTGAAAGGCCTACAGGCATAAAGATTACATATTTTATAAGTTGAGGTCGACATATTTTACCTAAGAAGGTATATTTTAACTTATTTTATTTCTAAAACGTTTGTTCCTTCTTTTTTTTTAATAACTTAGTCCTAGATGCTAAAGTTGACCCTGGTGAATGTAGGCCTAAAACCGATTAAATGGGTATTAACAACTACTGCCTAAGTTACCCATAGGGCTAAAAATGGCAGGTTGAATAATTCTTTATAAATATATTTTAATATTCTAATTAAAAATAAACAAGTAATTAGATACAAAGAGGAAGGTTTTAATATCATGTTACACAGATTTTATTGGGTTTTCTGCGGTAATTTAATAATTAAAAGAGAAAAAAGTTTTAAAAAGTGCTAATGTTTCTCCATCTTACGGTTCGGTACTCTCTTTTGTTTCATACTGTCATTGTTTTATTCTCACTGTGCTACCTGGCGCACGCAAACAGCATTAGTATAAGAGAAAAAATTATGTTTAAATCGTAATGGCTAATAGCTTAAATCGTTAAAACACTGGTGTAAAGAACCAGAGATATTGGGTTCGAATCCCGATTTAGGCATATATTTTTCTCTTGAAATATCTAAAACCATAATATATTTCGACATTTCCAGACCGCCAATATGAAAATAATTAAATTTATGTAATTTATTTATTTTATTTATTTATTTACTTTTGTAATTTGTAGAAAATCAGTTGTGTAGACGGCTTAAGTTTACAGTGGCGTAAGCCACTTTGGTCATCAGTAAAACTGCAACCACTGTATAAATTCAATTCAATTTCAATTTCTATGTTATAGGCCTTTATATTACATGGGTGCGAAACATGGACTCTTACTTTAAGGGATGAAAGGAGATTACAAGTATTTGAGAATAAAGTACTTAGGAAAATTTTTGGACCAAAGAGAGATGAACAGACAGGTGAATGGAGAAGACTACATAACAATGAACTACATGGCCTTTATAGGAAGCCAGATATAATAAGAACAGTTAAGTCTCGTAGACTGCGATGGGCAGGACATGTTGCACGTATGGGGAATGAAAGACTTGCATGGAAGCTTCTTGTAGGAAAACCAGAGGGAAAACGCCCAGTTCGTAGACCAAGAATGAGGTGGGAGAATAACATTAACTATGATTTGAGGGAAATATATTATACAGGGAATGATTGTAAAACATTCGCTCAGGATAGGGATGTATGGAGAGCTTATGTCCGCGCGGCCATGAACCTACGGGTTCGATAGTGTCAGTGAGTAAGTAGGCCTAAGTAAGTAAGTTATAGGCCTATCTGAAATCAAGGGATATCCCTAACATTTTAGTTCTCGAATTTATTACAATAATTTTGCAATATGTTATTTAAAAAAATGACTTATAGGCTCTTACCACTATAACTTTAAGCCGTCCATAGGCCTATAATGGTTCATGATATGTTCGTTGAATGAATAAATAAATAAATAAATATAAATTGTAACAAACAGAGGTTTATAATTTAATTAGATCTAACAGGATAATAGCACGCCTGATACGGGCTCTCAAGCTATAGATCTTACAGAAACATTATAAGCTATAGGCCTAACTAAGCTATTAATACAATGTTTCAGCAGATGATATTGCAAATGTATTTAAATTTTACTTTGTTCCGATTTTTTGGGGGTAGCTCCTACTAATTTCTAAACTTGATTTTCTTACAGGCCTATTTACACTGTAACTAACAATACTGAATAAAACTTTATTCAAATAAATTGTATGTTAGTCATGTCATCCTGAGTAGGGTAAATGCAGGCTTCATTTTGAATAAAATAGAACCGCTAAATAAAAAAAAAATCACAATTAAGACTAACAAATGTTCACTAATTAGAAGAAAAGAAATACTATTAAGCTTTGACAAAGAATATAAATTACACAGGAATGGAATTTAAAACTTTGACCTTTGAACCCCATATACACGAATTTCCAGCTTTCTGATATGACATACTAGTTCAAGTTAATCACTCCAAGTCGAAGTCCAACTAGAAAACTATTAAGCTAACTAGCATTTAAAATTTAAAAAAAATGCATGCAACACTTTTCAAAATTAATTTACGAATCACGAATGAAATAGCCTAATTTATTTTATTGTTTTCATGATTTTATAAATTACGAATTTACAATGAAATTTTATTTTCTATTAATACACGATCCTCGCTAAGCTTACTTTAAACTAACTTCATGTATGGCTTAAAATATTCTTAAATTAATTGTCAAGATTTCATTTTTATTCCTAATAATTTTATATTTATTATCAACAAACGTTTTTATTGTATTATTTACTATCATAATTATTAGATGATTATTATTAGGCCTATTATTATTAGTTTATTGTTTAACCCTTACATTCGTAATGTATCTTTTTGGATACATCAATTGGTTCAATTAATTTAATACCTTAAATAAATCAGAAGAAAACGAACAGAAATAAACCACTGAAATATGTGTCTAATTATACAATATACCTAATAATAACAGTTACAAAAGATTCCGTTTTCGCTGCGGTCCGCCAAATTCAAATAACTAACAGAGAAAATTTGTGTTTTGTCAATTTAAGGATTAATATATATTATGTACTTACTATAGCCTATATTACATAGCCTATATTAGATTTGTTTTATGAATAAAATTGTTTGTTAATGTTGCCTGTTTGTGCAGGTTGAGGGGAAGTTAAGATCATTAGACTAGCTTCATCAGGCTAAATAAATAAAATAAGAATGTCAGGTTTTAAAAAATAGACTAATTAAAACCTATTGTAATCAAATAGCCTACTTGGTATCTTCCGAACAAAGCATCAGTGGGCTAGGAGATAAAAAAAGTCGATAGGCCTACTTCATCTGCTGCTATGGTGAACATCTCCAAGAAATTATATCCTTCCGAAATTCAAAGACAAACTACAAATGAGGAGTCAAATTCGGCAAAATATAATCTTCAGAAGATGTCCATATACGAATTTATCCACCGAAGATAGTAAATATTTAAATCAATGCCTTCAATCACAAATCAATTGCACTAATATGCCATAGAATTAAATACTAAAATGTAATAGTAGGTAACTCTGAATAGCTATGTTCTGCTATATTATTTTCTATTTATTTTTTTAAAATAAACGTATACCTCGATATTTTAAATTTATCACTAATATATAGTAATTGAAATCTGATCCATGAACAGAAAGAATGCACTGGAAATAGAAGCGACAGAAATGAGCTTCCTATGACCAAATTTTAGATTATGCATTACAAGATTCAAAAACAAATAAATTATTATAGGCTATCAGGGAGAACTAAAAGTAGACAATATAGTAGATGGCATAAAATGTTATAAAAAAATGGATCCAACGCATAGAAAGAATGACAGCAAACCGTTTCCCAAATTTATCTTTAAAAATGTAAGCCTACAGGGAAGAGAATCTTGGGTCGACCAGGAAAATTATGGCAAGAACAATAACATCTGAACTTCACGATCATCAATTGAAGATTTATTATCCTACTGTACAGTTTTTTAAACAACTTATAAAAATTATTAAATTAGGCATACAATTAAAAATATTATAAATTTATCTAACCTAAAAATAACTATTATAAATTTATCTAAGCTATGTAAAAATAAATATAAAATGTAGCTATACAGAATATAAATTAGAAACAAAATACGACGAAAATGTTATTCCAAGAGATATAATTAAAAAAAAAAAGGAACTTTAAAAAAAATTATGTACATCATACTTGGGTTTAATTAGGTCCAGCCTATAGGTAAACGCAGATTCATTATTATGTACATTAGGCCTAAGTTTTTATACATGCAATGCCAAAAACATAACATTAAAATAAACAAAATAGTTGATGAACTCCTATCTGGTATTACATGAAGCATGTCCTTGCTTTTGTCAAAAACAGATTACCAATTTGGCAAAAAAACAAGAAATAAACATGAAATATTTTTTAAAAATGTTACTTTAATTTTATTCTATCTTTTTACACTTTATACTGAGATTCCAAAATATGCAACCGTGAATTTTGTACAATATTCTCAGGTAAATTTATCGTTAAATAAATAGTCGTTTTCCAAACTTTACAGTATAGTGCCTTAATACAAGATAAAGAATAATAGCACAATTTTCTTGTTAACTGCAGAGGACACACAATAATCCAGGAAAAGAAAATATTGAGCTACGAGTAGTTAAATAAACTTATAAAAATATTTACCAACACAGTTCTAATTATATTGCACTTTTTATCAATTTTCCTACATACACCTAAAATGTAGAGAATATAAAGCCGCACATTACCAATAAAATTTAGAATAAAATTAAGTATTCATTTTCCTGGATTTTTCATGCTAATAGGCCTATTTATAGCTAAAGGTTTGTACTAAAAATTGGACGTTAAATTGATCTTACGGTCACCAAAACATATACTATGCACGCTTAAAAAGGAATAAATAAATTGGGCAGGATCAAAGTTATTTTTACATTACAATATGATGGTAATAAACTATCTGAAGCTCTGGTAAAGTATAAAATTGGAAAAATAATTCCGATTCTATCTGTAAAAGACTTAAATTGAGGGAAGGTCTGAGATAAAAAACAAAACATTTATGACACACGCAACGACGCCATTTCAAGCACTGTGCGAGAGGACAACAATTATTTGTACCATTGTTAAGTCGTTGCATGTGAGATTCTCTTGTGTCGGTTGCACTGCTCACTTGCCTACCTGTTTAGGCGAGAGGGTATTGTCACAGCTGGTAGCTCCGGCTGGTGCGTGATGGTACAGTGGACTCTGGTAGTAAGATTCCTGGGTAAGAGCTGCCGCCCCCGAATGTGCTGGGTGAACGGCATTGTTGAGCGGACTCAAGGGGTTGTATCCAGCAGCAGCGGTGTACATGTCCGAATACATCTTGATGTCGTTCTTGCTCTCGGCTGGCAAGAGACGTGTAATGGAGAAGGGATGGCTTGAAACAGAATATCCGCTAGGTTCTTGTTTCAGGTGCGGATGATGATGCTGCATGAGATGGTGGTGATCTAGAGTCAGTTGCGGATGTTGATGACACCGCCCCACAAGTGCCGCCATATCTTCATTATGCTGCTGCTGTTGCTGCAGTTGTTGTTGATGTTGTTGGTGTTGTTGATGTTGCCCCAGGTGCTGTTGTTGTTGCTGTTGTTGAAGACCACACAATTCGGAACTTGCTTGATGGAGAAGTCCGGTCATTGGGTCAGTCTCAACTTTGGGCGTATGAAGCCCCATGATGCTTCCCAAGCTTGGGTCCGCGCTCGAGCCTGCAGATTTGTCTTTGTGGTGCGAATCATCGTGCTGTGGAGTTTTCTTACCGTCCGATCCCTGACTTGGATGTCCCGGCGATTGTGACTGTTTGTGCGCTTGGCGTTGAGCTTCTTTTTTATCGTCCTTGAAGCGTTTTTGGCGGCGCAAATAACATCCGTTCTCGAACATGTTTCCAGAGTCCGGATGCAGGGTCCAGAAAGAGCCCTTTCCTGGCTTGTCTGGCGTGCGGGGCACTTTGACGAAACAATCGTTGAAGGAAAGCGAGTGACGAATAGAATTTTGCCAACGTTGCTGGTTCTGGCGGTAAAATGGGAACAAATCCATGATGAACTGGTAGATCTCTGACAGGGTGAGCATCTTGCTTGGTGCGTTCTGGATCGCCATAGTTATGAGGGAGATATACGAGTAGGGTGGCTTAGCGTGGGTGTAACTCCGCCGATAAGTCTTGTCCGCTCTTGCCCTTTGGATCGCTGCAGCAGAGTTCGGAGATCCGGCGTCTCCTGCAACGGAACCCAGTTCTCCGCGCCCTACACCCATCGTGCTGACCGGAGCCAATGCCCCATTGTAACTTGTGATTGATCCCATACCTCCCATGCAAGATCCTACTCCATTCATGTTGGTCATGGGTGAACTATATCCCATTCCAGTGGTAGACATGCAGCTCCCGTTCATGTTGATGGAACCCATGGTGGAACCCAGCATGTTGGAGCCGAACGTGGCCGCCGTCTGCGGGGAACACGAGTTCATGGTCACACAGCTCATCGAGTTCATGTTATACGTGGGCGCCATGGGGCTCACAGTGTTACTGGAACTCCCACCCCCGCCGCCGCCCCCCGCGCCAGAGTCCGCGTACGGTAACTTCTGCGATAACATTGTCACAAATCTCACCGCATCTTGAAACACACCTGCAATCACTTCCCACACACTACAGCAACAGGTCCCCGGTGGGTGGGGTACCACACTATTTACTTCACCTAAAGAGTAACACTGATTGAAAAAACAAACATTCGTTTACTAACGACGACGACGGTGGTGGTGGTAGCGACGCTGTGTACAGATCACGTGGGGGCGTCGCTCTAAGCTCCGAAACTGCGTCTTGTTTGGCCAAGAGAGGGGGACGCACTATTTAGCTTTCTATGATCAAACTGAAGTGCCTTCTAAAGTTTGGGAACATGAAATAGCAAATGGACACTGACTGGTTTGTAGAGGGGGGAGGGCGACCTCAAGAACATCCCCTCCGCTTATTCCCCCCCTCCAACGACTAGAAAAACCATTCATGAACTGGCACGCCCATTCTAGACGTACAGGAGCCAACGCATATCGCATGTACTGAGGTTGCCATAGCAACGCCAATCAGAATACAGTTGCGTGGAGTGAGGAGGAGGAACTAAGCTACGTAGCTCCTCCTACTTGATGCAGTCTCATCACAGACTGGCACCGACTCTCGCAAGCGCTGCCCTCGGGAGAACATGCAACTACTAGGCGTCAAGAACATTTTTTCTTCTGACGGAGCACCCCGAATTTAGTGCACGTTTTCGCCTACGGTGTAACAGCGCTGAAAAATACTTGTGAAATCCATCCACGTGGAAATTTTGTCGTCAAAACCATCACTTTTCAAAATGGAAGCGCATCACAGGTAGGTGTTCTCCCACCCCAAGTGAACATTGCACCCTAATTTCCAATATTTCCTTGTCAACGTCCAGCCTCTATACAACTGTCTCTAAAACTTTACATTTATCTAATATAGCAGACATATATATATTATATTTATTTTACTGATACAATTTATAAGATTTAAAATTAGATCTAGGCCTACACTAAGCAGAAGAACCAGTCTAGACACTGACTTAAACACTGTACAATGAAGGACCAATTTTCATATTTTAACATACAGCATTTCTTAGACTAAACACCCTGAGATATAGTCTACCCACAGAGTTAAACGCAGGATGTAGGAATTTGTTCAAATAAAAAAAAAGTGGGGGTACATAAATGGTGGGAGCGAAGGGGCTCTTCCCCTCATAGATGAAATGAAAAATTACTTTTAGTATCAAAAATAAATTTTCTTATTCGTAAGATCACGAGATTGACTATTTGTAAAATGTAGAGTTTTTTTTATGATAAATAGACATTTATAGGCTATTGCAATTAGCCGAACAACTCTTTTATCTTAAATATCTTAAGTTTCTTCTTCTTCTTTATAAACTAGGGATTAAGCCCGTTTGGCTCGTTCCAGTTTCATGAAAGCTAGAATTGTTAAAATTGTTCAGACCATCTTATTGCCATGGGCGTCCAATATTTCTCCTTCCGTGTGGTTTATAATTTAGCAATAATTTTGGAAATCTTTCTTCTGGCATTCTATCAACATGTTCTTTCCAGGCGTTCCTATATTCAATTAATCTTTCTGTAAGTTTGAAAATATTTAGTTCCTTTCTTATATCTTCATTTCTTTTCTTATCCAGCAGAGTATAATCCTGCTATATTTCTTAAAAATCACATCTCGACTGCTTCCAATCTTTGTTCTTGTCTTTTAATAATCGTCCAACATTCTGATCCATACATCAATACAGGAACAGTCATTACTTTATAACCAAAATAAATACACCATAGGCTACGGTTCCGAACAATTCATCGCATTCAGTTCGAGGTAGAAATTACTTTTAAAAATCGTTATGAGTTAGGGTATAGGAACAGTTAAACAAAATGGAGATATCACATGCCTATAGAATGACAACGAACTCTGTAAGAAAACTCTAGATATTGTTCATGGATTTTGATGAGTGTTTTGATGTGAATAATGTAGAGACACTATAGGGCCTATTTTTTAAATCTGTAGTTAGAACTTTCATTGTTTTACTAGCTATTTCTAATGAAATAAATTGCATAGGCACACCCAAACAACATTTACATTTGAATATAATGTTACGTCTTGGGTTAATTAGCTATATTGCGTTCATATAGCCTACCAGGTAATAAATGAACTAACAGAATGGGGATAGTATCACAGGCCTATAGAATGACAACGAACTTTGTAGGAAAACTTTAGATATTGTTCATGGATTTTGACTGAGTGTTTCGATATGAATAATGTAGAGACACTATAGGGCCTATTTTTTAAATCTGTAGTTAAAACTTTCATTGTTTTACTGGCTTTTTTGGATGAAATAAATTGCATAGGCATACATTAACAACTTTTACATTTGAATATAATTTTATGTCATGGGTTATTTATATTGCGTTCATATAGGGCCTAACTACCAGGTGATAAATTAAGTAACTCACGAACCTGGAGGTTCATGACCACGCGGACTTAAGCTCTCCATACATACTTATCCTGAGCCAATATCTCCAATTATTCCCTACAGGCTATAATTCACCTTCTTCAAATCACTAGGACCTATAATGTTATCGCCTTAGCTCATATTTGGCGTGTGTGTTGGAGATTCCCCTTGATTTTCCTACTACAATTTCTGTCCCCCTCTTACATTCCCTATCATTGCCATGTCTTGAACATTGTAGCCTATGAGACTTAATGTTTTCATCACAATTTTTTCCCCATAAAATCATGGAACTAGCTTGTTTGTAATTTCCTCCAATCACCTGTTTGTTCGTCTGTGTAATCATTTCTAATTTTAGTCAATAACATGTAGGCTAGATAGTTTAGGTTTATATTATAGGTCCTATCTCATTTTAATTATTGTAGGGCCTAATTACATTTTAGGCAAGTTTTGAAACTTGTAGATTCATTGGCATTTAAGCCCTATTAGATCTAGATGAGTGGAACAGAATTAAGTCATCACTAACTAATTCACTGGCTCTATCGAACCCGTAGGTTCATGGCTGCGTGGATAGAAGCTCTCCATACATCCCGATCCTGAGCTAATGTTTTCTAATCATCCTATGTAGGCCTATAATCAACTTCCCTCAAAATATGGTTAATGTTATTCTCCCACCTCATTCTTGGTCAACCAACTCTGATTTTCCTACAAGAAGATTTTATGCCCCTCATTCGTGCTACAAGTCTTGCCCATTGCAGTCTAGGTGATTGAACTGTTCTTATTATATCTGGTTTTCTATAAACAAAATGTAGGTCACTGTTGTGAAGTCTTCTCCATTCTCCTGTCTGTTCGTCTCCCTTTTCTCCAAAAATGTTCCTAAGAACTTTAGTCTCACATACTCGTAAGCCTAATATTTTCTTCTCCCTTAAAGTACGAGTCCATGTTTCGCATGAATATGATAGGCCTATATGAGCAGGCCTAACTGGGAACATATTAAAATAAATAGTAATAATAATAACAACAATAATAATAATAATAATAATAATAATTAGGCCTATAATAATAACATATTATTCTACCAGTTATATTATATGGGTGCGAAACATGCACTCTTACTTTAAGGGAGGAAAGGAGATTACGAGTATTTGAGAATAAAGTTCTTAGGAAAATTTTTGGACCAAAGAGAGATGAACAGACAGGTGAATGGAGAAGACTACATAACAATGAACTACACGGTCTTTATAGGAAGCCAGATATAATAAGAACAGTTAAGTCTCGTAGACTGCGATGGGCAGGACATGTGGTACGAATGGGGAATGAAATACGCGTATGGAAGCTTTTTGTAAGAAAACGAGATGGAAAACGCCCAGTTGGTATACCGAGAATGAGGTGGGAGAAAAACAACTATGATTTGAGGGAAGTAGATTATACAGGGAATGATTGGAAAACATTAGCTCTGGATAAAGATGTATGGAAATATTATGTCCGCGCGGCCATGAACCTACGGGTGCGATAGTGCCAGTGAGTTATTATTATTATTTATTTATATTATTATTATGTATTTACCGAATAAGGAATGAAACTATACGAGAAGAATTAAATATATATAAAATTGAAGACAAAATCAGCGAAAATAATAAGAAATGGACAGAACACTTAATGAGAATGAACAACGAAAGAATACCAAAAAGAACCTTCCTGTATAATCCCAGAGGAACAAGAGATGTTGGCCGACCACGTAGAAGATGGACTCCACTTTTAACTTCGCCGGAACAGGCTGCATAGCCTAAACCTTGTAGTAGAAGAAGAAGAAGATTATTTATTTATATTATTATTATTATTATTATTTATATTATTATTATTTATTTATATTATTATTATTATGTATTTATATTAGTGTTATTATTATTTATTTATTTATATTATTATTATTTATGTAATATTATTTATTTATTTATATAGGGCCTATTTATTTTCCTGCTTAAATTAATGTACAGTAGGCCTATTGAGTTAATATTAATAATGAACATAAGTAAACCTACGTAAACTATAGTTTCAGACTCTTAACTACATATTTGATGATGATGTGTGAGATACGTCTATCAAATAAAAATTGTCGGCCGTTAATAAGTTATTGAATTCAATAGGAAAGGAATTCAATAGCTGAGTCATTTCTTTTGAAAATATAATACCTGAATTCAAAGCAATAAATTCCTAAAATACTCATCATTATTACAATTGTTATTGTTAATGGTTTCTCAGAATTCAAATTCCAGTGACGCCTATCTGTCGTTCTAATGTCAAATGGTGAGCTATCAAATGTTTTATAAACTTTATCTATTGTTTTTGTAGGACGGGATACGATATTTAATAATAATAATAATAATAATAATAATAATAATAATAATAATAATAATAATAATAATAATAATAATAATAATAATAATAATAATAATAGGCCTTAATAATAATAATAATAATAATAATAATAATAATAATAATAATAATATAATAACACTATTATTATAATATAATAATAATAGATCCATCGGAATTTCTGCCCGAAGGCAGGTCCTTCACTGCAATCATAGTATTTTCATGCTATGCTTGCAGCTTTACTAGGGAATTGTAGGTGTGGTAGCTTCCCGTTGCTTTCCACACCGGTGAAGGATGATGATGATAAGGATGATGATGATGGTCATACGATTTCGGGGACCGTTTGGGCCTTAAAGTTTTCCTGACATTTGTCTTACAGGTGAGGAAAATCCCCGATGAAAACCTCACCCAGAAAAACTGCCCCGATCGGGGATCGAACCCGGCTTGCTGCCTTGTCACGCAGCGGGCCCAGATTGTATTTCCGGTCGGGACAGGCTCCTGGGTGAAGTTTTTTCGGGGTTTTTCCTCACCTGCAAGACAAATGTCAGGAAGCTTAGGGCCCAACAGTCCCCGATGATCATACGGCCATCATCATCATCATTCACCGGTGTGGAAAGCAACGGGAAACTACCACGCCTATAATTCCAAAGTAAAGCTGCAAATCATAGCATGAAAATCCTATGATTTCAGTGAAATACCTGCCCTCGGGCAGAATTACTATGAATGGATATATATATATATATATATATATATGTAGGCTATTATAGGCCTATATCATTGTCTACTGCTTTATTCGTAGGCTCTATAACATGTTTATTGTTTCGGTATGCAGTTCTTATAGCCCCTACATAGGCATATTCATATTATATATCATGTTTCTAAAAATCACTCATTCACATAGCGCGACAGACTAGAAGGGCCTTGGCATATCGACGAGCTGGTGGCCTCACATCCACATGTTAATCACAGAGGTGGATGATCGTTCAATCAGTGTAAGGGTGACATATGGTCAGCATGTCAGATCCCTAGCCGTTAAGCTGGTTTTCTCAACCTGTAGAAGCTACTCATTGTAGCTACTCAAATTCCTCATGATTCTGAACTATTATTACCATCATCATAATCAAATACTATAACGGATAGGCTATGTTATTAGAAGACATATCGGGCGGAGCTATGCGTTGCTAGTGCATTTCGTCTAGCCTATTATAATCGAGCGGAGTTGTACAGTTGGCGCTGTAACCACGACATATCGTGTCTCCTTCCCTCTTACATACAGATATCTGGCAACGGTTCATGAAGAGTGAAGCAGGATTGGCTTACCGCATATGTCTTCTAATAGCGTGCCTAGTTTAGTAATACTTTCTCCTGTCACTTTAATAGGAGAAAAAATATTTAGGCCTAAAACTATTTGAGAATAAAATTGTTAGATAAATATTTGATCCAAAGAAAGACGAAAAGACGAATGGAGAGAAGTAAATAAAATGAGCTACATTATATTTACAGGAAACCAAACATAGCCCTAATTACTGTTAAGTGTAAGTCTCATAGGCTGCGTTGGGCTTTAAAAAAAGTAAAAAAAAAAGTTTTTAGGATTTTATCCCAGAATGTCGTGTACAAATTCTAGTTTCAAACTTGGCCCTATTGTTATCAACTTATCATTGACCTAGAGGTTAGAGATTAGAGCCCATTTCGTAATTCACACTTTGAACTAGGCAACTTGGAAGTTATTAGATATAATTCTTCCAAAGGTCAAAGTTTCCCTTTCACTATAATATCTCAATAACAATGCATCTTATTATTAGCAGCTTTTAAAATAAAATACACACAGTTAGCCTATAACTAACTCACTAGCACTATCTAACCCATAGGTTCATGGCCGCGCGGACATATGCTCTCCATACATCCCTATCCTAAGCTAATGTTTTCCAATCATTCCCTGTACAATCTACTTCTCTCAAATCATAGTTAATGTTATTTTCCTACCTCATTCTTGGTCTACCAACTGGGAGTTTTCCGTCTGGTTTTGCTAGAAGAAGCTTTCATGGCAGGTCTTTCATTCCCTATTCGTGCCACATGCCCTGCCTATCGCAGTCTATGAGGCTTAATAATTCTTATTATATCTGGCTTCCTATAAAGACCATGTAGTTCATTGTTATGTAGTCTTCTCCAATCATTTGTCTGTTCATCTCTTTGGTCCAAAAATTAGAAGGGAGAATAATATTAGGGTATGTACAACCATAATTTGAGGAATGTGAAGAATATTACAGACGATTGAAAAACATCAGCTCTGGACAAAGATATCTTGGAGAGTTTATATGTCCGCGCAGTCATGAACCTTCGGGTTACTAATTATAAATATTAGGCTATTATTATTATTATTATTATTATTAATATTAATTATTATTAATATTAACTTATTATTAATATTATTATTATTATTATTATTATTAGGCCTATAAAAATAAATACTTGAAAGTGTTTAAACATACTTAATATAACAATGGGCTACGTAATGTGTGCCTGGTCATCTTTCCCGGAATAACAATAATAATAATAAAAAGGCTAGGCTATATAGATTAGATTAGATTTAGATTAGATTTATTTAGCCTGGTGGAGTTAAGATCATGTGGCCTTCTCTTCCACTCACCAGGACAAATATATAGGCCCTATTACATCAGACTATAACAATCTCAATTAACTCTAATATCCTATTAAATATTTGATCAAAAATATATCTATTATATTACGATCTATAATACAACCAGTTAATGTTACTTAAAATTAAGACTAAAACTAATAATAAAATGTATACAATCAAGACATATTAAATTGTATGCTGTGATGATTATTAATAATAATTATAAGCGCGACAGAACTAGAAGGCCCTTAGACCAACCAGACGCCTGCTGGCCTCACATCCACATGTGTTCATCACAGATTTAGACGATCATCTAGCCAGTGTAGGGATGACATGTGGTCAGCATGTCGGGATTCTCAGCCGTTATAGCTGGTCTTCTCAACCTGGAGTCGCTACTTATTATAGCTACCCAAATGCATCATGATGCTGGGTGGGCACCGGTCCCATACTGACCGAAATTCCATGAGAAAATTTCTTCCCCTATGGGGATTCGAACCAGCCCAAGTCCCGTAGCTCTGCGACAAGGCTTCTTGCCTTAATCACTAGGCTACGGCGCAGGACAATAATAATAATAATAATAATAATTATTATTATTATTATTATTATTATTATTATTATTATTACTAATTAATTAAATAA
This sequence comes from Diploptera punctata, assembly GCA_030220185.1. NCBI lineage: Eukaryota > Metazoa > Arthropoda > Insecta > Blattodea > Blaberidae > Diploptera > Diploptera punctata. The sequence goes on from JASPKZ010005311.1 coordinate 903,901, forward strand.
ATAAGAATAAAACTTAGTTTTATTCGATTTTCATATTTACTAAGATATAATTGAGTGACAGCTGTTTCGGTACACTGTACCTTCTTCAGACATGTTAACAAATTATGAATTGTGTTATCACAGTACATATAAACTGATCTAAGCAACAATACAACAATATTTATTTAATTTTTTTTAATTTAACAAAGGGGATTCAATCAAATCAAGTTGAGAATTTAACAGTTTATTACTACATTTCAATTTATTTATTTCTACAGGCTCCAAAAGGTCCAACTTCTTAACCTTATCACAAACATGTAACATTTCAAAATTTGGATCGAAACAATGATTAAATTGGAATAGGTGGTTAGCATATTTTGAATATTCTAAATTTCTGTTATATTATTTAAATAATAATAATGTTTATTTATTTATCTACTTACTTTCGTTTCACCCTCTTTGGAGTACCTTAAATTAATTATTATTTCTCTGTGTGTTGTTCGTTTCTTAGTGCCCAGTAGGCCTATTTTTTTTTCATTTTTTATCTTCTTTTCCTCTCTTCTTCCGAGATAATAGCTTTGGATTTTTGTGTAGATTTATCTCGGAACCTTATGTTTTCATCTTGAATAATTAATTCAGATGTTCGATCGATTAGTGAATTTTCTGTAATCTTTAATTCTACCAGGTCCTTTTCAGTTTCTTTAAACCAGTTGGGCTTTGTTTTGCAATTACGGATAAATCAAAGATTTGTTTGGTTAATCTGTTAGATTTTATTACGAGAAGATGGCCGAAAAAATGTAGGCTGTTCTCCTTTTTCGCATAGTAGGCCTGTCTCAAAGTTTTTCAATTTTCTTTTGTAGAGAGTTACATTCTTCATGTAGGTCTATAATATTTTATTATTTTGAAATTTAGTCTTATGATTTTCCTTCCCCCCCCTTTTATTTATTTATATAGCTACAGATTTTCAATTTTTACATATTTTTCTGTGCCTAAAGTGTTATTTTCCCTCTCCACTCGTCCTTATATAATAATAATAATAATAATAATAATAATAATAATAATAATAATAATAATAAAAGTAGATGCCAAAAAATGGAAACAGCATTTCGGCTTACTCACAACACTTATAATAAAAATGCATATCTTTACATACAAAATTACGACACTATAACACTGTAATTAAACCAGAGTGCCTCTATGGAGCAGAAACATTAATTTTGAACAGAAAAAATATAGGCCTATCGAAAATATAGTGAAAAAAAGAATGCAAAATTATAAGAAAAGTTTTAGGTCCACAAGTCATAGGTGAAGCATTTAGACTCAGAAGTAAAAAGGATATAAATATATTTACAGACATTCATAGTGATATTAGAAAACGAAGGTTAAAATTTTATGGCCATATTAAACGAATTAACTCAAATAGGCTTACAAAACAGATAATGGAATTCTACGAAAACAGAAAGTAAAGCTCCAGTGGATACTATGAAGTGGATTGATGAAGTCAAAAAGGACTTAAAATTGGCAGGAATTACTAAAGAACATATCCAAAACAGATAGATATATTTAGAATTAAGGTGAATAAGTGGCAAGTTGACAAAGAGGACAAACCGAAGAAAAAAACTGGAACAACTTGGACAGATGAAAGAAAACAAGCTCATAGCAAAAGAATGAAAGAAATTTGGGCTCAAAGGAAACGCCTCTAAGTACTTTGCATAGTCCTACATGGGCTCATCCCCAATCAAAAAAGAAACTATTAATAATAAGTTAATATTAACTGGCCTAATAATAATTGGATATAAAACTTCTTTTGTATAATTTGGAATAGTGTTGAAAACTGTAGAAGAATTTGGAAATGAATTAGGCCTATTAGTGAATAAAAATTAACAATTTAATTCCCGGAAAGGAAATCGTGTATAAGGCTATGTTTTGAAGAGTTTTAGAACTGTCATCGATGAGAAGGTGATGTTTAGTTTCGGATGTAATTAAGCGGATAATTGAAAGTTTATCAGCTACTTCTTGATGATTATCTTGAATCTATAAGCATGTAATCGCTTCACAAATTGTTTGCATAGCACTGAGTCTGTTTGTCCTGTAAGTACCATTACATTATCTTTCATGTTTTAAGATTGCCATTTCCGCTAAATTATAATTGTCTGCCAGTTTTAAGTCAATTAATACTAAGGGCCTACATAGGCCTAATTCAAACTTTACTAATGTTCTACAAGGGCGTAGCCCAATGTTGAACTACTGTCTCTCCTTTGTTAGGAGTTACTAGTCCAAGTTAATTTAGTTACCTTATCTACCCATAGATGTCATGGATGGCATGCAGTCAACATACCGACTCAATAAAACATTCATCCATAGTAGGCCCTAAGTTAATTCTGCCCGAGGGCAGATCTTTCACTGCAATCATAGCATTTTCATGCTATGCTTTGTACCTTTACTAGGGAATTACAGGTGTGGTAGCTTCCCGATGCTTTCCACACCGGTGAAGGATGATGATGATGGCCGGGTGATTTTAGGGGATCGTTGGGCCCTAAGCTTCCTGACATTTGTCTTATAGGTGAGGAAAAACCCCGAAAAAAACTTCACCCAGGAGCCTGTCCCAACCGGGAATCGAACCCGGGCCCGCTGCGTGACAAGACAGCACGTTACCTCGAGACCACAGCGATGGACTCAATATAACATCTATTAGCAGGCAGGATGTTGAGATAGGCAAATTTTGCTTAAAGACCTTTTTATTCAGACTTAAGAATCTTTTACGAGCCTCAAAATCATCAAACTTGCGACCAACGGCTTAAAGTCCTTCCCGGAGCACTTTTTTCTTGGATTTTCCATCCTTAATAAAATTACAAGTAAAAAGATAAAATATAACCAAGGGTCCCGGTCTGAGCGTATAATTTTTCTCTTCAAATATGATTTATCCATCATTGAGATATACGAAATCAATAATAATAACATGGAAAAAGCCGTACTGGCTGTAATGTATAATTCCCAAATATGTCTTCTTAATAAAGGAGCCGCCATTTGCAAGATAGAAGCATGGCTTCATAGCATTTGGTGGACGGGAATTACAATGTATATAGAGAAAGATTTGCGTTTAGATCGGTACTTGCTCAGGTAGCTCAGTTGGTAGAGCACTTGGTCTAGAGAACCAAGGGTCCCGGGTTCAAGTCCCGGTCTGAGCGTATAATTTTACTCTTCAAATATGATTTATCCATCATTGAGATGTACGAAATCAATAATAATAATAACATAAAATATATAAATTTTACCCCGGCCAGGTATCAACCCGCGATCCTCAGGACCAGAGAAAAGGAGTACAACCACTAGTCTACCGCGACAGACAAACTTTACAACGCGATATACTGGTCATGAGTGTCGCGACCAAATTTGCTCAGGCACCGCTTGATGCCGCTTCATGCGCTTGGTTTTTCAACACGTGACATAAGACGTAAATGTTCAGCATACTTCCTTACCAAATAATGTTATAATTAGATTTTAAGCCCTGAAACATAATAAATAATAACCATCAGTCACGGTAATCATCATCATCATCATCATTCAGGGATTAAGCCTATTGGTTGGTTCCGGTTTCATGAAAGCTAGAACTGTTAAAACTGTTCAGACCATCTTATGTGTGGGCGTCCAACATTTCTCCTTCCGTGTGGTTTATAATTCAGCAAGCATTTTGGATATATTTCTTCTGGCATTCTATCAACACGTTCTTTCTAGGCGTTCCTACATTTAATTATTCGATCTGTAGGCATAAGTTTGAAAATATTTAGTTCCTTTCTTATAGCCTATCTTCATTTCTTTCCTTATACAGCAGAGTGTATCCTGCTATATTTCTTAAAAATCTCATCTCAATTGCTCATCTCATTCTTGTTCTTGTCTTTTAGTGATCGTCCAACATTCTGATCCATACATCATTACAGGAATAGGAAATGATCATTAGGCCTAAGCTTAGTATTTATTTCACTTACTACTACTACAGTTAAAACCATTCTTACTTACTTACTTACTCACTGGCACTATCGAACCCGAAGGTTCATGACCGCGCGGACATAAGCTCTCCATACATCCCTATCCTGAGCTAATGCTTTTCAATCATTCCCTGTATAATCTACTTCCCTTAAATCATAGTTAATGTTGTTCTCCCACCTCATTCTTGGTCTACCAACTGGGCGTTTTCCCTCTGGCTTTCCTACAAGAAGCTTCCATGCACGTCTTTCATTCCCCATACGCGCAACATGTCCTGCCCATCGCAGTCTACGAGACTTAACTGTTCTTATTATATCTGGCTTCCTATAAAGACCATGTAGTTATTCACTTCACGAAACTTAATTTAGCCTATACAGACAGGCTATTAATGATTACGAATTAACTGTAGGCCCTAAATAAATAACACACAATAGGCTATTTAAGGCTTACAAAATATAGCTATAGAGCTGATTATGAAAATACGAAATATTTCAAAATAATAGGCCTTAATAATAACAACAATAGCTAATACAATAGTAACAGGCCTAATAGTAATAATGATGATAATAATAGGCCTAATATTATGATTATTATTAAGCCTATTAGGGCCTGTTTATTTAATTATTTAGCAGATTTCACAATGTTTCACAACATTTACCTGCGCTCAATTTATCTACTGCCATTCTTCTCCACATCTCCATCCTCCAATTATGTTTCCCTCATGCTACTCAAAATATCATTCAATCCACTTATTTATCGTCCTTTTCTTCTCCTTCTTCAACCAAGTAGCACCCATTATAGTATTCTTCTTGGGAATTTGCTTTCTGTCATTCTTTTTTACATGACCATGTGATTTTAATTGTTTGCTTTTCATGAAATCTTACAATTGAAGTTTGAATATTAATTTTTTCTTCGATTACACTATTTCTTAATTTATCACTTCCAGATAATAATAGTAATAGTAATAATAATAATAGTAATAGGCCCACATGAACCTAGAACTTGATGAAAACAATAATGACTTGATAGGTCTAATGAAAATTCAGGGTATCTCTCTCTCTCTCTCTCTCTCTCTCTCTCTCTATATATATATATATATATATATATATCTAAGTGTAACATTTCCCTTACAGATTACATGCCTTACAGAAGGTACTACCTGTCAGAAATAATTTTTAACTTTGGATCACAAGATCACACAAAGACATGGAGGCCTCAGTTGATGTGTAATCAGCTCAATGTCAAAGTCACCTCGAAGACAATACGAACATTTAAGACAAAATCCACTTGTTTATGCATACTAAACAAGGCGAATAGGGCATATGATAGGTAAGATGACTTTCATGTCCATATGATGTTCGGGGACCATTTTTTGCCTTAAAGGTTTCCGACATTTGTCTTACATGTGAGGAAATACCCCGAAGAAAATTCACCCAGGAACGTATCCCGACCGGGGATCAAAGCGGGCCCATTTCATAGGTCTACGAAGTAACGTTGGGTAGGCCTATCGAAGTAACGACGTCAATTTAGCTGGCTAAAATGATTCCAGGACCTTGTTTAATGAAGTAAATTAAGAAAAATCTACACTATGCAGATTCTAAAAGTACCTTTCCTTGCATATTTACAAGTTAATTCCTGTAAGATCAATGACATGTGCTAGTTATTTATAGTCTAGTAATTGCGTATTAAAGTGGGATAATTTAAGGAAAAAATCATTTATGTTAAGGATGATTAAGCCTATATGATTCACGTGGTTGTCACGTGATATTATCTTATCAGTTCCACGGAGGTGTGAAGTTATAAGCTTATGTAATAATGACATTTTTCCTCTTTAGCCCCGCTTCCTATTAAAAATTACTATATCACTAATATTACTTTTTTTAAAATTAATAATTTATTTTTTTAATTATTTAATAAAAATAGTTTTAAGATTTGTTAATATATTTACCTAATGCCTTGTATAATAAGAGATAGATTAATTCATCATAGTTTATTACTTTCTTTGTATTTTTTCTTTCTTTTCTTTTTATGTAGGGCCTATAGTAGATTCGAGCTGTTATTCCTTTCTGTATTCATTCTATCATTAATTTAATTTTAATTGTATTTAATTGTATTGCTTTATTAGACATTATTTTCATTATTATTCAATTTGACAGATAATTAATTGTTTAGTATGACTATTATTGTATTCTTTTGTATTTATATATAACATATGTTTGTCCTGGTGAGTGGAAGAGAAGGCCACATGGCCTTAACTCCACCAGGCTAAATAAATCTACTGTAACATATAAAATATTAATTAAATTAATCCTTAAAAATGGTTTCATTAAAATTGTTTTTCCTAATTTATGTTTATTTTTATGGAGATATACGCCTCAATTTAATTAAAGCATAAAATTCTGATTAGAAAAACTTATAATCCCTCTGTCATTTAATGACTATCATCCCACGGGTCTCCTTTACAATTTCCGACTATAGTTAATATTTGATAAAATACACAACACAGAAATTAGGGACCAATGTCATATTCAAGACATAACCAAATTTATTATAGACAGACTAAAATATTAGAAGGGTTATATAGAAAGAATGGGAGACAACCGACTTTCAATTAGAGCTAAAGAAAATAGACCAATGGACGGCAGAAGAACAAGAGGAAGACCAGCCAAGAGATGGATAGACAGTGAGTGCGCATTCAATAGGGCTGTCTTCTTCAGAGGAGTGATTTTGGAAGTAAACAGGATGAAAATCCTACAAATTATGATTAAGAAGAAGAGGTAATAGGCCTACAAAAAATGTTTTTTTATGTATTATGTCTCCAAACACCGTACCGCGCCAAGGCATTAGACAAGTGTAAGCTACATAGGGTTTTCCAGTCTAGAAAATAAAATGGCTCTTATGGATTTTTTTCCCCCTCCAAAGCCCACATTACTCTTCCTCTAAACATATCGAAACATTCTTGTTATATTCTGCAATTTTGGGTGCTAGTTTCATATGTGAATTCAAAATAAAAATGGGCGGAGATGATTTTCACAGCTCATCAGGAAAATTTTTGAAAGCAGTCCAAGATGAAACTGTTAATGTACTTCCAGAAAAGTCAAGGAGAATTTATTTATGTGGTTAGCCTATTCGAAATCATCATTCAAGTGTATTTTATGTATTGTTAAACCTGTCTATGTTTTGATTGCGTGTTTTGTGTTATATTAGAATATATAGAAGGCCTATAGGCTTTGTTGCCTAGTAACTACAAACTGAACGTCACTGATTGTTAGAAAAATTATATTTGATTAGACTGCATCATAAAGATAGTGAAATATACAGGGTGTTTCTAAATTAGACCGACAAACTTTGGGAGCGATATAAGAACAGAGTAAAATATATATTCATTGGATGAGAAAATCAGAGAATATAGAGAGATAATCAATTGAGTTGGTGTTTACTTGATGAAAAACCATATTTATTAATTAAATAAAAATAAAACGTAGTTTTATTTGATTTTCATATTTATTATATAATTCAGTGACAGCTGTTTCGGTACACTGTACCTTCTTCAGACATGTTAACAAATTATGAATTGTGTTCCAACTGATCTAAGCAACAATACAACAATAGTTATTTATTTTTTTTAATTTAACAAAGGGGATTCATTCAAATCAAGTTGAGAATTTAACAGTTTTTTACTACTTTTTAATTGATTAATTTCTACAGCCTCCAAAAGATCTAACTTCTTACCCTTATCACAAATATGTAAAATTTCAAAATTTGGATCGAAACAATGATTAAATTGGAATAGGTGGTTAGCATATTTTGAATTTTCTAAATTTCTGTTATATGCTCTCATGTGTTCCTTTATCCGAGAGATGAAAGGTCTATCAGTTTGTCCTATATAGACATTGTCACATGTGCCACACTACAATTTATATAAGCCTACACCTGATAATTTTTCTTTTTTTGTTTTGGTTTTATTGTTTTTTATTATTTTTGTAGAGTTTTATTAGTTTTAAATGCCACATTAATGTTCAACTTTTTAAAGTGTTTAGATATTTTATTTGAAAGTGGGCCTATGTATAACATTACAATATATTTCTTTATGTTTTCTTTGGGTAGAGGAAAAACGTTGTTAATTGCTTTTTTTGTAATGAACCTTCTTAATTAAACATTCTATAATTTCATATATAAATATGAAAATCAAATAAAACTACGTTTTATTTTTATTTAATTAATATAGAGAGAAATGGTTTACTCACGTGGAAAGAATGAATGTAACAAGATTACCAAGAGCAGCATTCAACTACAAGCCAAGAGGTTAAAGGAATGTAGAAAGGCCAGTGAAAAGATGGACAGAACAAATATGAGGCAGAACAGGCAATTTGCCTAGCCCGTGAAGTGAAGAAGAAGAACTTTGGGAGTAGATAGATAACCTTCGTTGAAGGCTATTTTGTTAAGGAACTCATGGCCTCTGACACTCCATTTCAGTGCTAGAGAGATCTTACAGGAAGGAATTAAAGGAAACGGATAAACACTCCTTTCAGTACAAAGGAGGTTGTCATTTCTACCGCTTGGTTTGTTTACTTCCGAAGCTCTACCTATTCGGTATCAATTACAGCAAGTTTGTTTACATCCATTAGTACGATCTGTTGGTCATCTGACAGATACATTTGGCTCTCGTTGCATAGGTAGGGGTGGGCCCACTGCCTGGCCGGCACGCTAGTTTTACCTGACCTACTAAATTTATTTTTGTGGGGCTACATGAAATATATGGTGTATGAAACCGATATTGACTCTGAAGAAGATCTTCTAGCACGCATTGTGAACGCAGCAGCTGAAATAAGGGAAACTCTTAGCATCTTTGGAAGGGTACGACAAAGTATGGCACATCGGTGCACTGTTTGTATGGATATCAATGGACGTGTGTTGTGAGGACACAATAAACTGGATCCATCCTGACAATGCAGTACTGTAGTGTTTTTTTTTTAGAATAAAGTACATTTTGTTTCTGCTTGTCTGTAAAGTATTTGGATTAACACACAGAATTATGTGACATAGCCTAAATGACTTGTTATTTATACTTACCGACTTCCTTCCATCCCTTCCTCTAAGACCCCTCTTGCACTGAAACGAAGCGTCATAGCCTATAGGTTCTTTAACCCATTCGCTTAAGGTTTAAATGATCAATGCATTTCCCCAGAAACCTAATTTAAGTTACCGTAAATTATATTGTCTTATTTTTAGACATTCAAAACAAACAAAAGATAACGGTACTTGGGATCACAATAAAGATGAAGGCAAAAACACATTCATCTACTATGCATAAATGTTAACAAAAGAATACCCAGCCAAGGGATGTACAAAATATTGCAAAATGTAACAACACAGTTAAGCGAATGTACCTCGTCATCTGGGACACGCCGTAGCGTAGTGGTTAAGGCACTGAGCTACAAGCCGGAGGGTCGAGGGTTCAAGTCCCGGTGGGGTCAGGATTTTTAAACTGACCCAAACCCTCTGGCGACACTATGGCCCTGGGGTCGACTCAGCCTCTAACTGAAATGAGTACCAGACGCTTGTTCTGGGGTAAAGCAGGGCTGACAACCCGGCTGACATAAAGTGCCGATTGTCTAGAAAAAGTGGGAGCCTTAACCTCCTACTATCCCAAGGGCCTCCTGAGGCCTGTTATGGGATCACTTAATTTACCTTTACCTCGTCATCTGAGTTGAAAGTCATTTAACTGACGGCGAGTCTAGCTCGTCTTTTGAGGCGAATGGGTTAACAAAATATGCTTCAATGAAAGTTCACTATATGCTCCCAAAGTTTGTCGGTCTAATTTAGAAACAGCCTGTACACAAAATTAACAAGTAACAGAAGTTTTAAACCAGAATAAATTGATGCTAGAGAGAAATGCAAGAAGTAGAATCAGATGTGTATTAAGTCTAGACAGTTTAGCAGCGAGTAGGAATGATTAGCCTGCAGGCGTGTTAACAATCGCATGGTATTATTGTAATAGAGTGTATATATTCCCTTTCATTGCTCCCTCGCAACAACTTGCAGGTCTTCGGATTAAATCTGTTCTGCATTAGGCCACCAGATGTCGCGGTACACTGCTTTGTAATTGCTCTTTATCCACTGCCGGCCACATACAACCCCTCACACAACCTTTCCATTCGCATTTGTCTCTCTCCACCCTCTGCAGCAGTTGTAGCGTCTCTGTCTCGCAATCGGTAGAACTGGGTTTGATTTCCACATGGTTTAACAATTCTAATCTAAACTTCTGGTGATTTACTGTAGCCTAGCCTATCTCTCCCGAGCTAAATTCCAGTTGTAATGCATACAAACCAGATGTATGGAATGCATTTTCATTGGTCGAATAATGTTTCATTTTAAGCGTGTAAGAAAATGTAGTTCGACCTCTAACACTCGAAATAAATAAAATTAAAATAATAAAAATGTGTAACCTATTGTCTAGCACATTTTTAACCCTTAAATTGTCAACACAATATTTTCTCGTTTCAGTTATTTAAATGTTCCGGACCGCAAGGAAAATAAATTCATGTAAAACTGGTTATTATTATATATTATTGCGTAATCTGACATAAATTTAAGTAATATTAACTCGTTTGTTTTTCTATTAATCTAAAAACAATATTAAGTAAATTAAATCAATGTATCTAATAGGATACATTTTTAATTTAAGGGTTGTAAGTTATATGAGAGGATTTTTAAAATTTAGGCCTAGGCTATGATTACAATTTTAATAACTTAGATAAAACCCCATGGTATCTTTACCTTGTCGTGGTGGAGTGGCTTGCGTGCTTAAATGATCCTGAGAGCTATGCCGGCGGTAGCATTGCTGCCGATAGGCTTACCCATGCCGGACTGGTCGAAGGTGATAAGCCAGACGAAAAAAGTACCTTGGGCGAAAGAGTGACGATCTTTCACCGTAAAAATACAACCATCAAGAAATGCGGGTATGGGTTCAACTGGGGCTCAGGATAGGGATGTATGGATAGCTTATGTACGCGCGGCCATGAACCTACGGGTTCGATAGTGTCAGTGAGTAGGTAAGTAGATAAATAAGCATTTCATTCTTTAATTCTTACATAAGCGCAAAGTATAATAGCCTACGTTGGGATTATTATTGTTTTAAAATGGTCTCTTTCTGCACAATTTCTTAAAAGACTGGAAAAAAAATCATTTGAAAAGCGGAGATAAACAAATTATTTTGAATGTTTTCAAAGAGTTTAGTGAAAAATGTGAACAAAATATGAAAAATTGAGAACAAAATAAGCCTACTTGGCCGTAGCCGAGCGGTTAGGGTAAGAAGCCTTGGCGCAGAGCAACGGGACTTGCGCTGGTTCGAGTCTCCATGGGGGAAGAAATTTTTCATGGTATTTCGGCCAGTATGGGACCGGTGCCCACCCAGCATCGTGAGGCAATTGGGTAGCTACAATAGGTAGCGGCTCCAGGTTGAGGAACCAGCTATAACGGCTGGGGGACTCGACATGCTAACCACATGTCACCCCTACACTGGCTGTTGATCATCTACCTCTGTGATTGACACATGTGATTGTGAGGCCAGCAGCCGGCTGGTAGGCTAAGGGCCTTGTAGGCCTGTCGCGCCAGGAGTTTTTTTTTTTAGTTCTTACATAAGCGCAATATATAATAGCCTACGTTGGGATTATTATTGTTTTAAAATGGTCGCTTTCTGCTGAATTTCTTAAAAGACTGGAAAACAAATCAATTGAAAAGCGGAGATAAACAAATTATTTTGAATGTTTTCAAACAGTTTAGTGAAAAATATGAGCAAAATATGAAAAATTGAGAACAAAATAGGCCTATTTAGGAAAATTGTTGGACCAAAAGGGTGAAAAAAAAAACTGCATTACTGTAAACTACATGATCTTTATCGAAAATTTATAAAATAAGAACAGTCAGATCCCTTATACTGCGATGGACAAGGGATGTGGTACAATAGGGAATTAAAGAAGGGCATGGAAAGCATAGTAAGATGGTCAGTAATGAAGAAGGCGAATAACATTAACTTCGATTTGTGGGACTTAATTAAGTCAGGCCTATACAACGGATGATGTGAAGCATTAATTCAGAATAGAAATACATGCTCATGTCCTTGCGACTAACAGCCTTCGAATTTGATAGTGGCAGTTGGTTTGCAAGATATTTATGGAATGGGAATGAGAGAGAACCCAGCTGAAAAAGCAGCACAAATATCAGGATATATGAAAGATTTAATTTGGTGCAACAAACCAATGTCAATAAAAAGCAAATTCCGCATATTCAGAATTATAGTCGAGCAGTTATCATATATGGAGCAGAAACTAGGGTTGATACAACAAAAACTAAAATAATAAGCACATGTGCAATGAAGATCTTACGAACTATTCAGGGGAAGACATTATTTGATAGGATACCCTATACAGAAATTAGAAACAAATGTCAAATTCAAGACATAACCAAATGTTCCATATTTGGTTTGCCTTCCGGGCTTATAGGCCGTGGTTGTCTTCATACTCGAAGTTTCGTCTACTGCTGCGGTAGACCTCATCAGGAGATATTGCGTGCTCTCAGTGAACTCCTCAACAGTCGGCTGCAGACTGGAGTTCACAGAGAGCACGCAGTATCTCCTGATGAGGTCTACCGCAGCAGTAGACGAAACGTCGAGTATGAAGACAACCAGATCACGGCCTATAAGCCCGGAAGGCGAACCAAATATGTATCAAGACGCCGGCCGTGAAAGCCTACAATTATACATAAAAAAGTAAAGTAAAGTAATCCCACAACAGACCCGGAGGCCCTTGAGGTAGTAGGAGGTTAGGGCTCCCACTTTTTCTAGACAATCGGCACTTTATGTCAGCCGGGTTGTCAGCCCTGCGTGACGGCCGCCTTTACCCCCAGAACAATCGTCTGGTACTCATTTACGTTAGAGGCTGAGTCGACCCCAGGGCCATAGTGCCGCCAGAGGGTTTGGGTCAGTTTAAAAATCCTGACCCCAATGGGACTTCAACCCTCGACCCTCTGGCTTGTAGCTCAGTGCCTTAACCACTACGCTACGGCGTGCCCCACAATTATACATAACCAAATGTATTATAGGGCTAGACGAAAATATTGGAAAGGTCATACAGAAAGAATGGAAGACAACAGACTTGCAAAAAGAGCTAAACAAGGTAGACCAATGGAAGGGAGAAGACCAAGAGGAAGAGCCAAGAGATCGAAGGACAGAGACTGCACATCCAATAAATCTTCTTCCGAGGAGTAAGTAAAGTAAAGTGATCCCACAACAGGCCTCAGGAGGCCCTTGGGGTAGTAGGAGGTTAAGGCTCCCATTTTTTTCTAGACAATCGGCACTTTATGTCAGCCGGGTTGTCAGCCCTGCGTGACGGCCGCCTTTACCCCAGAACAAGCGTCTGGTACTCATTTCAGTTAGAGGCTGAGTCGACCCCAGGGCCATAGTGCCGCCAGATGGTTTGGGTCAGTTTAAAAATCCTGACCCCAACGGGACTTGAACCCTCGACCCTCCGGCTTGTAGTTCAGTGCCTTAACCACTACGCTACGGCGTGTCCACTTCTTCCGAGGAGTGATTTGGGAAATATACAGGATGAAAATACTACAAATTACGAATAAGAAGAAGAAGAAGACTGAGGGAGAGGTGTATGAAAACTTCTTGTAGCAAAACAAGTAGGAAAAGCGCCTAAGTAGGTAGGACAAGCAAGGGGTGGGAGAATAACATTAACCTCGATTTGAGAACGGGTGAATTATTTGAAATCCATTCATCCATCCATAGTAATTCTGCCCGAAGGCAGGTCCTTCACTGCAATCTTAGCATTTTCATGCTATGCTTGCAGCTTTACTAGGGAATTGTGCAGGTGTGGTAGCTTCCCGTTGCTTTCCACACCGGTGAAGGATGATGATGATAATGATAATGGTAAGGATGATAATGAAAAGGATGATGGCCATATGATTTCGGGGACCGTTTGGGCCTTAAAGTTTTCCTGACATTTGTCTTACAGGTGAGGAAAAACCCCGATAAAAACGTCACCCAGAAAAACTGCCCCGACCGGGGATCGAAACCTGGCCCGCTGCGTGACAAGGCAGCACGCTACCTCGAGGCCACAGCTGTGGACTTAGGCTATTTGAAATATTAGATCAATTTGATTAAGTTTGTATACTTATGTCCATCCGATTAACAGAATCCTCTGGGTTCGGTAGTGGCAACGAGTTAGGTTTATGGGCAGTATTTTAATGGAAGAGCTAAGTCACGCAGCTACAAGATGTTGGAAGAGACTGTACGGATCGAACTGTGTGGTTAAGTAAACAGAGGACAGACATCGTGCACTTACACATCTGCCTTCCTGCTTCTCAGCCCTACCTTTCACACAATAACCAGCCTCCAATAAACTTATGCCAATTTCAAACTAGCTATATTTTATTTATTTTCACTTATTTTAGCGAATTCTGAAAGAAACTAGCTATTGAGATTGTTCACATGAAAATAACTTATAGCCTATATATATATATATATATATATATATATATACACATATATGTTATAATTAAATGTTTAACATTGAGCAATGCAAGCTTAATATGGTATGATAAGAAAAATAAATGCCTGGACGGGATTCGAACCCGGATCTCTGAGTCTGTACCTCAGTGTGTTATCCATTACACCACCAGGCAAATCCAATTCAAACACTTATTTTTCTTATATATGTATTATATTCTCCATTATTACTAGATGTCGCGAGAACTCGGTCTTCACTGCCATCTAGCAGCTGACTATAACAAGTAAGCAAATTAAAAAAAAAAAAATAATAAAATAAATGTTTGAATTGGATTCGCCTGGTGGTGTAATGGATATCACACTGAGGTACAGACTCAAAGATCCGGGTTCGAATTCCGTCCAGGCATTTATTTTTCTTATCATACCATATTAAGCTTGCATTGCTCAATGTTAAACATTTAATTATAACATCGATAAAGCGTCACTGCTATAAAGTAAAAATGTTCTCTTTAATTTGCTTACTTGTTATAGTCAGCTACTAGATGGCAGTGAAGACCGAGTTCTCGCGACATCTAGTAATAATGTAGAATATAATACATATATAAGAAAAATAAATGTTTGAATTGGATTCGCCTGGTGGTGTAATGGATATCACACTGACGTACAGACTCAGAGATCCGGGTTCGAATCCCGTCCAAGCATTTATTTTTCTTATATATATATTAAATTATCACAAATGTTCTCCATATCTATCTACTGTTAGTAGACTTCGAAAATGATTAATTCATTCATGTTGAGAATTTTCCTCATCATTGAGGGTTTTCTCCAACCAATCTTAGCAAAAACATGAAATAAATAAATAAATATAAATGACTACGGACCTATAGACTACCAGTTTGCAACAAACATTCACAAATGTCTTTTAATTAAAGTTCATCGTTCTCTGTCCTCTGTGTCTGCATCTGTTAGGCCTACACCAAATTTTCTCATTGAATGTTGTTCATCCAGGTTATTCTTGGTCTTCCTTTTCTGTTCCTTCTTTCAACTTTCCATGCATAGACGACCTTTGGTAGTCTTCCATACTGCATTCTTCTTACGTGTCCATACCATTTTAGCCTTCTGTTTTCAATCTCATCCATTATATTTCTTCCATCTAGTAGTTCCTGAGATAATGGGTCTGAAATTCCCATGTTTTAACATTGATGGGATAGGGCCTACCGTCTCACCTTAAAAGTATACGGTAAGCCTATATAAAATATAAAAGAGCAAGCATTTCAGTCATCAATTTTTTTGGCAATGTATGTTGCGTATGACTGGAATGTTGTACTTTTTAAAAATTATTTTATTATATTCATTAAAAATGCAGTTGAAACTAAAATTATAAATTTGAATTACCTTTTTACGTCCTTTCTTTTCAGTTTTTAGGTCTTTTTAGGATATCTTTAAGTTTTTTTGAAGGTCTTTTATAGACATTTTATAGGTCCTCAACTTCCGAGCCCTGGTAATTAGCTTAAGGGAGGTGATGGGTGAAAAATTGACCATTTGAAATCAAACTGACATTTTGTTTTGTTTTTTGTGCTAAAAAAATAGCCTATACTCTAATGTAGGCATGTTGTCAAAGTTTCAGAGACCTATAGCGCTTCTAAGTGCTCTAAATTACGTCAGAGTTAAAGGGCTGCACCAGTTAAATGTCACCTGCATGCAAATCTTTAAATTTGTTTTTCCACATTTTTATTTTCACTGCATGTTTGTACATTCAAAATTGAATGGAATTCAGAAATGTTTTCCTAGGAGGTTCATATTTTTACTGCATGTCCTAAAACAATGGGTAACAAAGTAGTGCTTGGGTTTCATGATTGAAGCAGTATTTTAAGAAATAAACAATAAAATGTATGCAATTATTTTTTTGTAATTCCACGCATGAGGTAAAACATTATTTTTTCTCCCTTTGTATTCACATTATAAGCATTCTAATGCAAGATATTTTTTCTAAATGTTTTAGAGGTCTTGTAAAAAATCAGACATTATACTAAAAAATTGTGGAACCCATTAAATGATAACATATGCAAATTTTTAAAAATATAATATTTAATAACTCGTAAAATAAATGTCTCACAAGAATGAAACTTAAACACGTCATTATGTATCATGCAGTGAATGTTTGTACAAAACATTAAGTCTCTAGCTCAAAAAATGTAGAAAATAGAAATTTCACCCATCACCCCCCTTAAGCTGTGATTTTCCTGAGCCTTATCAAAATCTGGGGGAATGTTGAGGAGAGAAACGTACTATTTTAGGAAAGCATCAGTAATTTAGAAATAAATATCATGTTGATGCTTAGGCTAGCATTATCTTCCTACAAGACAGAGAATTGGAGAAAAAATAGAAGAGTTTTTGTGTTATCTGAGCATGTAAAACTGTCTCATAGTATGACAGTAAACCTTCTACTTTGGGCCATTTTTAAATGTTTATTTTCCCAGATATGAGCCGCTGCTGAAATAATTGTATCTCATTTTTCGGAGCGCGGGCAGCTGACAGACGATGACAAATGAGGTCGCCATCTTGTGGACAACTCTATCGCAGCGCTACATCCTTTTTATGATGTAATTAATGATGGCGCCTCTCTTAGTCTACTTTTCTCTGTGCTTATTTAATACAGGTCTATCTTTATGATTACTACTATTTGTCTAATTGCATTATTAATTTAATTATATCTTATTATTTATAGGCTAATATTTTTAGTTGCTCAGACGGTAAAGTTTTATAAATACATTCGTGAGTCCAGGTTCAAATATCATGTCTGACCAAGCTATTACTACGGTTTTTCTGCTGTTATTTCACCCAATCCTGGCTGAAAATCAAAATCATCTTCATCATCTTCCATAGGCCGACAAGTATAAGCCCTGGTGGCTTGTTATAACCTTGCGGCTAGATTTATCCCTCTTCGGACAGCCCAAAGATCTCTTTCCATGGGCGGTATTCTATTCTTGGATATAGGTACGTTATAATACATGATTTTTACAGGCTTTATATTAGCTTGACCTGTATCTATGTAACGGAATCTTTGAAAACTATTTTCACCCACTTAAAAATGTTGGATCGACTTGAAACTTTGTACTAAAGAACCAATGACAATACAATAATTTCATAATTTTTTCCTAAAATCCTGGCCAGAATCATCAGAAAATCAAGAAAATAAAAAAATAAAAACCGATATAATAGGTTGCGGACTTCTCGACTTTTTATAAAAGTGGTGCTTTTTGTGGTTTTTACGTTTTCTTCTTAGAGACTTTACTTTTGCCAATATATGTTTATTATCAAATATATTAATTGATATAGAGCACCCCACGCTTTTGATGGTAAAATTATTTTTTGTGGATAACTCTAGTTTTATTCTATATATGTTGGAGATGATTTTTTTGTTGACCACTTTAATTTTATCCCAAGCGTGTTGGAAATTAAAATTATTTTTCATTTTTTAGTTCGGTTTTCTAATAAAGCGTGTTGTTTTAGTTTTTAAACTATTATTTATTTTTATTGTTTAGTTTGGTTTTCTAAAAATGTAAATACGTATCTTTAAATTCGATACTATTATAGTATGAGCTAAAAGTAATACTCTTCTAAAAAAAATCCTCCGGGCCGAATTTGAACCAGCGACCAATGAATTACTGAAATTATATACCATACAGTCCACCACTCTACCATCTGAGCTACCACAACGATAGACTAAAAAGTTAATATGTCTGTAACCCATTATACCGGTCTTTATTTTTTTGATGTCCTGATGATCCTGGCCAGGATCTTAGAAAAAAAATTATGAAATTACTGTATTGGCATTGGTCCCTCAGAAGTATAGAAAGTTTCAAGTCGATCCAATGTTTTTGAGAGGTTGAAAATCGTATTGAAAGATTCCGTTATATAGATAGATACAGGTCAAGCTATTATAAAGCGTGTAAAAATCATCTTCATCATCTTCCATAGGTCTACAAGTATAAGCCCTGATGGCTTGTTATGATCTTACGGCTAGATTTCTTCCTCTTGGGACAGCCCAAAGATCTCTTTCAATGGGCGGTAGTGAATCATTAGTTTTGGTTGTACATGATTTTTCCAATTGTAGGCCTATTGTTATTTGTCTCTAACTGATGTTTTTGTGATCCCATGGAAAATAACCTATCAACCTCATAAACTTCATCTCGTTGCCTTAATAAAATGGATGTCCTCATTTCTCACTGCCCAGGATCACTTCCATATCATAGCACTGTTTTGCTAATGTTTTATACAGGCATGTTCTTGTGCCCCTTTGTAGTATGGAAGGTTTCATAACTTTGTTAATCATTCCCAATGTTTTTTGTAGGCCTGCTTATTGATTATATCAGTAATAGGGCCTTACAATTCATCGAAAAAATAACAAGGTAAGAAAAATAACTCTGCTCAACAGTGGTTTTGTTGCCCTTGATATAAGATTAATTTCGGATATATTTATGCTCACAATTCATGAAACTATCAATGATTTTAAAAGATTTGTTCTGGCTTTTTTTAATCCTTATTTTCATTTTACGCTACAAAAATCGGAAAATATGAATATATATTTATTTATTTATAGGCCCCTAATGTCAATTGTTTTTTGAAAAATTAGTATACACCGACGTAAATAAACAGAAAAATATCGAAAACCCATGTTATACTTCAGTGAAACGCCTTTTATAAGATTTTCTTCTATAATTTTTAGAGTACATTCAGCACTTTCATGATTATATTCGTAAACTGTGCACTTGAAAACATAGAAATTCGCAGAGATATGCAGAGCAACAAAAAAATATTTTTTTTTTGTAGAGCTGTGTAAATTGCTCTTCCTAAAATGTATTATTTAAACAAATGTTACTTATTTCCCACAAAAGGCCATAGGCCTATGTCATGTTTAACTGGTTGGAAACAATTTTGGCTTTCCTTGAAGAACTAGCCCGTTGACTGGAATATTCTTGTTTGTAGGGCCGGGCAAAAATTCAAAAACTTTATCATTTAATTCATCGTTTATAGTTTTGTGGATTCTCTTTCTTCTTGAAGTGCAATTTCCTCCTCATGCTTTTAAAATTGAGTTCTTGCTTATGTACGAAACAGTAGATTTTGAAATATTGAAATTTTCTGCGGTTCACAACATCGGATAATCAAACTATATATATATATATATTTTGAAGAGAAAAATTATACGCTCAGACCGGGACTTGAACCCGGGACCCTTGGTTCTCTAGACCAAGTGCTCTACCAACTGAGCTACCTGAGCAAGTACCGATCTAAACGCAAATCTTTCTCTATATACATTGTAATATTTTTTGTATTGACTTAGTCTTCCACGGCCGGAGTTGCTATGATGATCTTGAAGAAGATTTCCGGGCCATAGGCCGTGGTCTCGAGACTTGAAGTTCTCCAACGTTTCGCCAGAGACGGCGTCTGTCATCCTCAAGGGTTGTCTTGAGACTGGCAATTTTGTCCACTTTCTGTCCTATTTATACCGTTCACTGCGATGTGTGCGTAGGTTATATCTGCCTTCTGACTGGTAAGCGGTAGGGACTTCCATTGCTCCATTTTTTATTTCAATTTTTAAATTCACTATATACTCATATGGAATAAACCAGGCTTCACTCTCACCACCAGAACGGCAACCGGTGACTGTGATATATTGTAAACCGCTTCAATAAGTTTACAGTTATGAAAAACCTAACATAATCTGGGAAATGATTAGGAATATGAAAAGAAGTAGACCCAAAAGAATTTACAGTTAGGAAACCATTCATTCCATTGCTCTAATTACCATTGTACAGCTTAAAATCCAATATCTGTCAACAATGAACAGGTAGCAGTCTATAGAAATATAAATTAACAGGTATGATATGATGATAAAAAGGGTCTAGATTTCAGAATACAGGAGTGTATAACATAAAGGGAGAAATAGATATAAAATAGTCTCTCCCCCGACGACGAGTTTAGCGCTGGAACGTAGGGTATTCTTGCAGGTAGTTTCTTTTGTTCCTACAGCCGAGGCGAAGGAAAGTATTATTCGTTCACAAATATGCAGTTTTCATCATCATCATCAGTATCAAGGATTAGACCTACTGGTCTGTTCCGATCCATGTTATACATGTCTATACATCTTTTACTGGGTCTTCCAACATTTCTTCGTCCTAGTGGTTTGTAATGAAGAATCTGTTTCGGAATTATATTGTTATCCATTCTATTGATGTGGTCCATCCATTCTACCATGAGACTTGAAAGTGTAAATATTGATGCCCCCTGAAGACGTTACTGGCGTCTCGCAGGGTAAGCTATCTGATGGGGCTGCCATCTACGACATGATATCAAGGCGTCTGCTGTATTAATCCCAACAGAAGGGGGCACCTCTTCCGCTCTGCTGACCGTTGAGGATTTACTCCTTGTTACCCCGGAGATGGGTCTTCACATTTGTCCCCTGAAGAATAGGTGCCACTTCCGAGTAGTTGTACTATTCTTCACCCGTATCCCTGGGCAGGGGCTCTCGTTATACCCAGAGAGACTGGGTCCTTGACAGAACTTTGTCACTAGTACTTAGTGTTCACCCCCGCGACGAGAACGCGCCTGTCAAGAGTTACCCAACTGTATATAGTTACAGCATTTGCCCCCTATAGGCGTTTTCGGTTTGCGGTTTTCTGTGACTGTGTCTTTCGTAAATAGGGGGAATGTTTTCAATTTCATAGTACTTCCTTCCTGACTGGTGTTGTCGTCTAGTATCCATCCCCACACCACATTGCTTTGAGCGCTAAACTCGTCGGAGATGGACAATATATTTTGGACAATATATTAATTTGTCTGGTTCAATTAAAATATGTCAAACTGAACAAGCATTCCGGCATCTGAATCATGATTCTAACGATCTGAAATGTTAAAGAGGGTCGTTAAATACTAGGACATTCGATAAATAATGACAACACTTGTAAATCATTCGGTGATGACTGGAGCAAGATGGGGCTCTCGTTACTTTGAGGTTTATAGGTTCCAAAGGATTTAGTGGGCGCCAGGATAGTGAAAGGATTCCTCTTTAGTTGAGGACCTCGGGTAGCTCAGTGGGTTACGGTAGGATGAGATGCCCTAGGTCATGGGATATGCAAGGATTGTGCGGATACAATGTATGTTTCGTTGAGAAAAGACGTCAGATTGCAGATGCAATATAACTTTAATACGTAGTAAACACCTAGCTGGTACACATGGCGTTATAACAAGCGGTAATTATCATTTGGTCCCGTTCAATAGTACGGTGACTTTGATCTACTGTCAATTAATAGACAATCTCGTTGTCAACTCAACATGAACACTGTAGCACGGAGCGGTGAAAGAAATAGTATTAAGCATCATTAGACCTACTTAAATATGATGAAGTAATAATTAACCTTACATGATTCAGTATTCAAGATCCATGACACCGTTTGGGGGAAGTTTGGCAACATCTCTACTCGGAAAGTTATCCTGGCTGATGTTTGACGTGGAAAGAGGGAAGTGCATGGAATGGAGTAAGGTAAAGGTATTCCACTACAGGCCTCGGGAGGCCCTTGGGGTAGTAGGAGGTTAGGGCTCCCACTTTTCTGGACAATCGGCACTTGATGTCAGCCGGGTTGTCAGCCCTGTGTGACAGCCGTCTTTACCCCCAGAACAAGCGTCTGGTACTAATTTCCGTTGGAGGCTGAGTCGACCCCAGGTCCATAGTGCCGCCAGAAGGTTTGGGTCAGTTTAAAAATCCTGACCCCACCGGGACTCGAACCCTCGACCTTCCAGCTTGTAGTGCAGTGCCTTAACCACTACACTATGGCGTGCCCCCATGGAGTGAGTACATGCGTTAATTTTTTAAGAACGACTGCAAGCGCTAAATGGGGCACAGATCCGTTGGTCCGACAATATCACACCCACAGAAGAAGGGTCTCCCCGAATGAGAGATCAGCTGAATTCACATTAAAACTTAAAATAGCTAAAATATGGAATATTTTTTATTCTCATTCCCAGTCATTCATCAAATGTAATCTCTTAAATAAAGTATTGACATTAGTGAACATGTGTTAGTATCTTTACGTTGATTAAGATAAGAATGCACACTTTGAAGAGAGTGCGTCGATCACTGGAGATATAATTAAGAAATGCATTAGGGAATATTGAAAAGCGAGCCCTCTGTTTGCTCTGGTGAAAAACTTCATTTCTCCTGACTGTGTGGTGCAGTGTTTGCTCACTGTATTCAAACAACCTCCCAACTATATAACAGACAACAACACCCATTATATTCTTCACGAATATCTAGTGTCAAACAACCACACTACTTATTTATCTCCTTTCTTTATTTTAATTATTCATTTTATTTGCTCTTTTTTATATTTTACACCTACTTAATCATTACTTTTCAATTATTAATTGATTAGGCCTATACGCTATCGTTTATTAGAGAATTCCAAAGGAGTAGAGCCCATAGCTATAGTGGTACATATCATAAATACACTGGTGTCCAAAAGTTTAGGATAATTTGTAAAACGGAAAATCAAAATGCTTAAAGAGGAGCAAGGAGTAAAAATTATTTATCAAAACGTTTCTCAGTACATTTAGTTTAGTTTACATACTAAATTATAATATCTCTTCAACAATGAAAAAATTAATAGCAATTATAAATGAAAATTGCATTGTTGCAGTTAAGCCCTGTTCCATAAATCTTCATTTTTAAAGAGAGTTATGATATAATCAGATGTAGTGTAAGAACAGATTGCAGTAAAATGGCACAAAGACAACATCTGGACCCTCTGCTTCGGGGTAGAATTATAGGGCGGCTAGAAACAGGACAGACACAAACTGAGGTCTCCATAGCACTTAATGTGCCACAAAATGTTATATCTAGGTTATGGCGACGGTTCCAAGAGACCGGAGACGTTAGGCGAAGACCAGTGGGAGGTCGTCCAAGAGTTACAAATCCTCAGCAGGATCGATATCTTGCGTTAACTGCAAGAAGAAACCGAACAATGTCTGCCAGACAACTGAGTTCAGAACTTGCGGCCGCCTCAGGTATCAGAGTATCCAGACAAACTGTCTATAGAAGACTCAGAGCTGCTGGTCTGTATGCTAGACGGCCTGTAGTGTGCGTCCCACTCACCCTTGATAACAAGAGAGCACGTTTACGGTGGAGTCAGGAACATCGCGATTGGACTCTAAATCAGTGGAGCAGCGTGCTATTTACAGACGAGTCCAGATTCAGCTTGAACTGTGATTCGCATCGCGTGACTATCTGGAGGGAGCAAGAACTCGTTACAACCCCATGAACATCATGGAAAGACATCCATTTGGTGGCGGTGGTCTCCTGGTATGGGGAGGTATAATGATGAATGCACGCACAGAGCTTCACATCTTCGCAGGTGGCACTGTTAATGCTCAGCGGTATAGAGAAGAGATCCTGGAACCTCATGTAAGACTTTTCAGGGGAGCTGTGGGTCCAGAATTCATATTCATGGATGACAATGCCCGACCTCACAGGTCACAACTGGTGGATGAGTTTCTTCAGGAGGAAGATATCCAGCGTATGGAGTGGCCAGCGAGGTCTCCGGATACGAATCCTATAGAGCATGCATGGGATGCCTTAGGGAGACAAATTGCATCTCGTCAGCCTCCTCCGAGGACACTTCAAGACCTTCACATTGCTCTTCATGAGGAGTGGAATTTGCTGAGCATCGAACTCCTGAACAACCTCATCACTAGCATGCCACGTCGATGTGAGTCTTGTGTAGCTGTCAGGGGTAATCACACCCCATACTAATCATTTGAACCATTGTTGTTCAACTTTTATGTTCGAATTCTGAAATGCAGTTTTCGTTTGTTGTGAAAATGACAAGTGAATGACGTATTCATGCCATTGTTTCTTTCGTGCCATGTTTCTAATTATCTGTGACATACCTTACCAAATTTTGTATTATTCTGACAAATGCTTTATAATAAGTCGGCAAATGAACTAATTATCCTTAACTTTTGGACACCAGTGTGGTCGGGCTGCCACCCAGCTCCCACTCCCGGGCGCGATCCCACTACTGCTCAACACGGGGACTTTTGGCTGCTTGGTTTCCCACCTGGCCCGGTCCGCCCCTCCTTAACCAACCTGGCCACTCAGGGCTCCCCCCGAGTGCCCATATTGATGCCGAGCTTAGTGCGGACGCCCAGTCAACGTGAGGCACTGAGCACCAGGACTCCCGTCCTCAAATCATCCTCAATACCCGGCCTCCAAGTAGCTGGATTACAGGAGTACGCCACGACTCCCGGCCACTTTTGCTCTAAAATTTCAGGTTTGTAAAACATTCTTAAGCCTGAATAAAATGTCATCTAAGCAAAATTTACCGAACTTTTCCATCCTATATTATTGGGATACTCAAAATACGGCCCGCGGGCCAGATACGGCCCTCCATTTGTATGTAAGGTTCGTAGAAGCCAGCCATAATTTACATATTGACAAATGTCCTACAGAATTGCATTCTGTTATCATTTTTTAACATAGAACTTTTCTAGTAGAAGAGATTTATCTCCTTAAAAAGATTTACAATCTTTCATCATTAGGATCATAAATCCAAAGGTACATTTAATGGAAAATGTAAGGGTGGAAGGGAATTTATCAGTATTTCTATTTAATCCTAGAGAGTTATTTGATTCAATCCGGCCTCTGTAGCCCTGAATGATTCTAATAAATTAAAATGTGCTAAGAGTTGGTCTATAATATTACTCTTAAGAATAATGGAACAAGAACTAGCGTTAGATTAACTCAAAAAAGATATGTGAAGTCATGTATGGGATAATTATGAACTTGTATAAAAACTGAAGTGTCAATCTCAAAAACTATTGTGCAAGGAACAATTTCCATTTGTTTTAGAATTTTTGTTTAAAAAAACTATAACTCAGGAACTATACAACATACAACTTTCACATTTTCTGTGAATAGTGATCTAATACAACTGAGACAGTGTGCAAAATTTCAAACATGTACCTAAAAAATTATAGATTTTGGTATTTTAACCAAACCATCCCCTTAAGAACACAATTATTGAACACACAATTATCAAAATGTGTAGCTCGAAGTAATCTGTTCATTATTTGCTACATTCAACACGTTGTTAGAGAGTCAGTCACTGCAAAATAATGATCTAACCTGTTCAGAATATTAAAAAAGGAGGAGCTTTCTTTATTTTGGTAATCAAAATTGGATAATTATCGAGGTGAAACTCGACTGCGATTGATTGTAAAACAAAATTAATTGAAACGTGATTGGTCATTGACTCCCATTTTGGGGCATGAGTTAAATAGTCAAAAAAAGAAGGCATAGGCCTACTATGTAAATTAGCAAAATGAATAATTGGGAATCGAGATTACTTGGAATCAAAAAAATTTAAATTGCTTTAACGCCCGTAATTTCTGTTCCTCGCAACGAAACTGGATACATACGACTTAATTAAAAAATGAAATATATATTCCGTGAACAGCAAAATCGAACCATAAATTAGATTTGCTCAGTAATTCGATTAGTTCACGCACCTCCTATGTGACAGACGTTTTTTGATTTTATAGGCTAGTGCACATTCTCCACCGGTTTTGATCATTAAGGTTATTTCCAACATTGATCTGCATGCGTGTAGAGTTAGTAATGTGGAATGAAACAATTTGCATGTATCTTTGCCAAGTACTTGGTTGTGTTGTGGCAAATTATCAGGTGATAATTGTGTATAAGAAGTGATGCTCCTGTAAATATTGACATTCCATCGCGCGCCACACTTCACTTCTTTGTTTTTCTCGCGCCAATTTTTATACACCTTCACAGTACTGTTATATGGTGTTTCAAAATACGCGATGAAGTTTGGTTTTCTCTTATGTAGAGGTGACTCCAAGGTTATAAAGGATTTCCTGGGAGGAAATGTAAATATTCTGAGAGACGATAATTATATCAGCAATGGTAAAAAAAATCAATATGAATATATGAACTACAATCTTACCCAACTTCCAAGATACACTAAGCTCCCGCACATTTGATTTATTTCGCCGTATTTTGTTTCCATCTTTGATCCGAGGTTTGATACTTGAGACTGCGAGTAATGTATAAGATACACCTTGAAGTGGGTTGTGTGACAGACCAAATAGTCACATGCCAACTCTAATACGTTGTTCCCAAATAATTAATTATTAATTAACCTTCCGTCGGGCGCATCTGATCTGAGAGGCACAGGTTGTCAATTTTGTCCCATTGCACTGTCATCAGATGGCGATGACGACTGGGCATCCAAGTAGCTGTTTATTTTTATCTTCTGCAAACAACTACCCCAATCAGTTTGCTCTCGACCGTTATCACTAGAGTGCGGATGTTAGGCACTTAAAAAATTCAAAATAGACAAGCAAAAAGGCACTAAAAATCATTAATATAGGCACTAAAAATTCAAAATAGGCTCTTACAAAAATATACTATGTCATACATTTTTAGCCTAACACACTACTTGAAAACATTATTATACGCTGATGACCAGGTAATAATAGCAAATACAGAAGACGAACTTCAAAGGAATATTTTTAAACTACATAATATATGTGAACAATATAATCTCAAAATATCCATAGAAAAAACTAATGTAATGGCATTCCAAGGGGAAAATCAAATCAGATCCAAAATAGTAATAGGAAACAAAATCATAGAACAGGTGAACCATCTCAATTATCTAGGATGTGACATTTCATTTAATTATGATAATGATATAAATAATAAAATAGCAAAATTCCAGGGAATATGCGGTACGATAAAACGATCACTAAATAACAAAACAACAAGAGTGACCCAATTGAAATTTTATAAAATGTTAGCAGTACCGGTACTGCTCTATGGATCAGAAGCCTGGATACATAAAAAACAAGACCTAAGTAGGATAACGGCGGCAGAAATGAAATTTTTGAGATCTGTTAAAGGGTGCAGTAAGGAAGACAGAATCAAGAACACAGAAATAAGACGAACTTGAAATATTTGCAATAACTGATAAAATAGATACATATAGACAAAAATGGAAGCAACACATAGACAGAATGAATGAAGATAGATATCCAAAACAAATAACAAAATACAAACCTAAAGGCACCCGAGATGTGGGCAGATCTAGAAAGAGATGGGCTGAAGTCGGAACGGATCAACAGACCTAATCCATGAATGCAGATGATGATGATGATGATTCGTCGCACCAATTTGTCTTTGAAGCACCTGTCTGCGAATGAGGACTACAGACTGAACACCAAAAATAATATTGCCAGTCACTTAAAGGTTTCAGCACCAGGTGTGAGACAGAGAAAGAAAATTTGAGCCATCTACCCTCTTTGTCATTCAGAAATCTTTGTGTTTGAAAGAAGCAAAACTGTACTATAGAACTATCTCCACGCCTTAGAGCTGGAGCATAATACAATGGGACATAGCTTTGGGCTATTTCGCTTAACGGGAGTTATGAGGTGAAAAAATGCAATATTCGCCTAACGGGAGTGCATTGAGCAGGAAACCATCTACCTGTTAGGTTATTGGCTTATTGCCACCCTTAACCTAAAATATTCGAAGAGAATTTATAAAAAGAACCCTTGAAAATTTCTATGAAATTATATGTGTCATGAAGTTTGTCCATTTCAATTGATTCCATTAAAATACTAGTTAATTTCGAGAAAAATTGGCAAATAGGCATTTATAGGTATTGTAATGCTGAAATAGGCATTTATAGGCAAAATGAACTTCATGTAAAACAACTTTAGGGTCGTGGTAGTAAAAGATTCCGGGCTATGTGGCCGTGGTCTATAACTGGCGTTTCTTCCAGACGTTTCGCCCTCAACTGCGGAGGGCATCTTCAGTGGCGAGCGCTAGAAGCTGTTGTTTCCTGTCGTAGACTCGACTGCGAGTCTACGACAGGGAAACAACAGCTTCTAGCGCTCGCCACTGAAGATGCCCTCCGCAGTTGAGGGAGAAACGTCTGGAAGAAACGCCAGTTATAGACCACGGCCACATAGCCCGGAATCTTTTACTACCATGATTACCGGCCGTGAAAGCCTGCATTCCACAACTTTAGGGTCGTCGGTATGAACTTATATGAAGTCACTTTTACAATATCTATAATACATAACTGTAGGCAGTTTCCCTAACATCCGGTCTCTAGTTACCACGGCGGGTTGTAAATATTTTGTTCAGAGAAGCTCATTGCGCCCGAAGTCGTTACATTATTAAATATATGTATTTTGAAAATATTTGCAAAAAGTAAATTCTTTATTTAACTTACTTAGACTAAATAATGTTATATTCTTGAATAATTTTGCTAAAAACATAGGCTAAATGTTGAAAATGTGAACTATTTTCAAGTATATTTGAACTGTACCTAACTTGTTCTTACTTTTATATCATGTTGTTTGAAGGCTTGTCACAAATTTGTGTAATCAATATTATGTGCAATAAAAAGTTTTATAGCAGCAAATTTTGAATATTTAATCCTTTGGATTTCCCTAACAATAACATTTCTTCGACTTCCCGTTGTTCAGATTGGCAAATAGAGTGTTGAATAATTTTTTAAGCATGTACTGATCAGGCACATAGCGCCCGAACTCGAAGGTCAGAATATTGCGCCCGACGGAAGGTTAAATTAGTAAAGAAAGTTGTAAGGGGTAGTGACGTGTATATAACCTCTCCTACCCAATCCTCATCCTCACCTTCTCGTGGTACAAACGAGGCTCTGAGGACCGAGTCACGGCGGTATAACCGTTCCATCGGGTACTGAGTAAATGCGGTATCCTAATGTCCTACCAGAGACTAAAAGGTAGCAGCCCTACCACTGGACTACTTAGCGTCGGGCCAGTAACCCGTCCTAAGGTACCTCAACACTACTTGCAAGTCTGAACACGAAGAAATCCAGAAGGAATTGAAATATGACGACCCACAGCAAAGAAATACGGTAAAAGAAAACGGCACAATGATATTGTACGATATACAACCTGGAATGTCCGAAGCATCCATGAAAAAGAAGAGGAACTAGACAGTATATTTAAGACAAGTGCATAATACACTGGCTCTTCTATCTCTTTTGTATGGTAGCGAAGTATGGACGTTGAAACAGAAGGATATACAGAGACTTAGATCTACTGTAATGAGATACCTTCAGAGGACTGCAGGATAACACTACTAGATCACAAAAAAATGAAAACATCTTAGAAGAATTACACATGGAATCTTTAGAAAACAAAATTTCTAATTATAAGTCACGATGGATGTAACATGTTCATCGAATGGAATATCACAGGATATCCAAACACATGTTAAGATATCAACCTGCAGGAAGAAGAAAACCAGGACGTCCACTCAAAAGACTTTTGGATGGTGTTTCTCTTGAGGCCGAAACAGGTCAACAAATTACCTAAATTCGTGATGATGATGACGATGATGATGAAAGTATAGTCCACAGACCAAGTGAATGAAAGCAGTAGGTATTTCATACCTCATGACTTTTCCTATATTCTCAGGTAGTATGCCATTGTATTGCTTGCAATTCCCCGTGCCCCCCTTCGTCCCGTGCTTTCATTCTCTTCGTCTGTGGACTATACCTATAAATAACAAAAAAAAAGGTGTTAATATAATATTAGAATTGATAGATAAGATAAGGAATGCATTCCAATCCACTGAGAACACAATACCGTAGTCATAGAACAGAACGGTACACAACAAGTCACATTGTATCCATTTATAAATACATTTAAACAAATCAGAAGTGATGAATGATTGACATTAGAAATATTATATTTCTTAGTAATAAGTGTAAATTTGCCTCAAGCGACATAAAATCAGAGAGCATTTGTTAAGACTTGAAAAGATTGTTAATTGAATTGATAATGCAAAAAGGACCACCACTATTCATAAGAAGGAAAGGGCCTAGGGTGTAATAAAATATGGCAACCCTGTGAGCCATATAAACACACAAAAATGGGAGGAACCAAAAAAGGGTGTATTTGTGTTAGGCCCCAACCAATGAAATAGCATGTTAAATATATTTGTATATAGTGGGGAAAAGCGTAGTTCAGACGATCATGTGACCTAAAGGCACTATAAAAAGAACATGAAATTTGATTATTCTTTCTCATATATCAGAATTTCATCGACATATCAACAACTCGGCGTAGAAAATCAAAGTTACGGCGGAACGAAGAGTAAAATATGTATTTTTTATTTATAATTTATTTAAAAGTTCGTGACGGAACTTAGGAAAAATTAAGGGCTGAACTGTACTTCTAATTACCGTTGATTTTTCAGTTTATTGTTGTAAACTATAGCTCTTCTTCTGTATTTACTAACATTTTTTAATATTTTAAATGTTTTCAAACACTTTTTATAACGTTATTAGACATTTTCAAGTATTTATTTAAATACGCAAATCACAGTATTATGACACTGTTAGACAATATTGTGATGCTAACTGCTAATTTCTTCACAGTGTATATCACTTAATCTATGATTTTTTTAACCGCTGGTTTGAACGGCGTTGGGAAGTGTGATAAGTTAGTGTAGCCTACACCAATTTTTTAATAAACGTTTGGTAATTCTAATATTATTAATATAGACATCGAAAAAGCTCAAACAGCGTTCGACAAACTCGTAGCATGGGCCGAAAAGAACGACCTAGAAATAAATGAGAAGAAAACAGTAAAAATGACCTTCAGGAAAGGAGGAAGACTCGCAGCGAATGACTGCATTCGGTATAAGGTAGACCCACTGCAAAATGTAAACCAGTTCAAATATCTGGGGATCACACTGCAGAGCCGAGGTGACACCTTCAATAAGCACATCAAAGACGCGCCTTAGCGGCCAGAATAGCAACGAACAGCATTCAAAGCCTGAGTAAACTATCCCTGGAGACAGCAATGACCATCTTCCGCTTAAAAATAGCACCAATCATGACCTATGGAATAGAAGTGATTTGGAAGAACCTAAATAAGGCAAACCTAGAGGAAATAGAGAAAGTCAAAGCACACTTTTTAAAGACAGCGCTAAGCGTATCAAAATACACGCCTTCACGCCTAACATACATACTGACAAAGGAACCATTCTTCATTGAAGAGCTCCACCTGGACCTTCTCGTGCCGGCAACAGATGCCTACAAAGAACTGCTGTGGGAACTCAACGAGAAGAGAGAACAGATATGGCCTGAGTTCTACGCAACGGATGCGATGATCTACAGGGAATGGACAGCAGCCAGATACGACCTGAGACACACCGTGACGAGAGTCGCGGTCCATGGTTTCCACCACAGGATATGCACAACAGTGAAGCGCCATAACCCAGAAGAAAAGTGCAAGTGCAAACTATGTGGGTCGCACTGCGACCGATATCACCTATTACAGTGTAAAAACATAGGAACATCGATAACAGACTTTTGTAAGACATGAAAACAGTTCTTTCTACATGGCCATTGGCTGCAATTATACCTATTATAATATTATTAATATATTTCTTTAACATAGGTTTGGGGATGTAACTTATTGCAAAGATCCGTCATTTACATTTCATAGCGACGTGCTGCCACCAAGCATAAGCTGTATGAACCTCAGTACGATATCGATAATAATCGATATGTGGTAAGGATGATAATCGATATGTGGTTCGATGGTGGGTTTTCGCTGGCTCTATGAACTCTGGCGCATGCGCACTGTTTGTTCTATAGTACTTTGAAAATATATCAGGTAAGTTTAGGTGCAGTTTTCCAAATTTAAGTATTATTAAAATAAACCAAATGGTGTGTTATTAAATTAACATAATCGTGAGTAATATAGGCGCGATTAAGATAGTGTCAGAGAGAGAACATTATCATTCTGGGCCACGCGTCTCCTTAAATTACCGGAGATTGTACTCGTCATCCGAATTAATAATATCAATCATTCTTGTATTACCAAGAGATAGTACTTATTCTGTCGATCCAGATATTGCGTTATCAGAAGGAAATCCCCGCTCGAGATTAAGACCTCATGTTCATTGAGCTAACCGAACCCAATTTCCAATTTTATACAACCACGATATATAGATCCCTCCATTAAAAGTCCTGCTACTTACGGTTCTCAACACATTTTCCTGCCACATATGGCGCCCAGGTGACTCCAAGGTTATAAAGGATTTCCTGGGAGGAAATGTAAATATTCTGAGAGACAATAGTTATATCGGCCGATCCGATTGAGGGTCTTTCCACTTTTCAGCGGTTGCCCTTTTACCAGCCGGCTGCTGGCCCTTCACATCCACATGTGTCAATCACAGAGGTAGATGATCAACAGCCAGTGTAGGGGTGACATGTGGTTAGCATGTCGAGTCCCACAGCCGTTATAGTTGGTTCCTCAACCTGGAGCCGCTACTTATTGTAGCTATCCAATTGCCTCACGATGCTGGGTGGGCACCGGTCCCATACTGGCCGAAATACCATGAGAAAATTTCTTCCCCCATGGAGACTCGAACTAGCGCAAGTCCCGTAGCTCTGCGCCAAGGCTTCCTACCTTAACCGCTCAGCTACGGCGCGGGACATTATATCGGCAATGGTGAAAAAAATCAATATGATTATATGAACTATAATCGTACCTAACTTCCAAGATACACTAATCTCGCGCACATGTAATTTATTTCGTCATACTTTGTTTCTGTCTTTGATCCGAGGCTTGATCCTTGGGATTGCGAGTAATGTATAAGATACACCTTGAAGTGGGTTGATAGCCCTTTTAAATGACGGGTTTATTATTCGGGGTGTTCTCCCGAGGCCAGAGCTCAGCCTACCCCTTATGAACTTGTTTCTTTACTGCTTTTTGTTAATTTTTTAAATAACAAACACTAAAAATTTAATAAAAGAAGTGAAGAAGTAAACTGATAAAGCAGCACAAATATCAGGATGCATGAAAGATTTAATTTGGCGCAACAAATATATGTCAATAGAAAGCAAAACCCGCATATACAAACGGTAGTTCGACTAGTTATCGTATATGGAGCAGAAACTAGGGCTGATACAAAAAAAAACTAAACAAATAATAAGCACATGTGAAATGAAGATCTTAAGAACTATTCAGGGAAAAAACATTATTTGATAAGATACACAACACAGAAATTAGGGACAAATGTCATATTCAGGGCATAAATTTATTATAGATAAAGTAAAGTGATCCCACAACAGGCCTCAGGGGGCCCTTGGGGTAGTAGGAGGTTAAGGCTCCCACTTTTTCTAGACAATCGGCACTTGATGTCAGCCCTGCGTGACGGCCGCCTTTACCCCAGAACAAGCGTCTGGTACTCATTTCCGTTAGAGGCTGAGTCGAGCCCAGGGCCATAGTGCCGCCAGAGGGTTTGGGTCAGTTTAAAAATCCTGACCCCCAACGGGACTTGAACCCTCGACCCTCCGGCTTGTAGCTCAGTGCCTTAACCACTATGCTACGGCGTGCCCCATTTATTATAGATAGACAAAAATATTGGAAAGTTTACATAGAAAGAATGGAAGACAACCGGCTTGCAAAAAGAGCTAAAGAAGATAGACCAATGGACAGGAGAAGAACAAGAGGAAGACCAACCAAGAGATGGATAGACAGTGAATGCACATCCAATATATCTTCCTGTATTGCCTCCTACTACGGACTATAATTAAAGACGTATTCACGTCAAAATATGTCTAACTAATAATGTGGCAGTGGTCCCTTCTCTGTGGAAATATTGTGACCCGACATAATAGCGACGTTTGAATTTCGCGGGCTAATCGAGAATATTGGTCTCGCATTGGTATAAATAGATTTATGAGTCGCTCACTCGCGACTCTAAAGGCCCGAGCAGACTATCTAAACGTCTAGGTTTTCATTCCAGAGATCTCTAAGAGTCTCTACTCCCCCTTTCGGGAAAGATCAGTGGCTAGAAACTTCCGTGTTTGGAAGGATACCCGCCATAAGCCTAGAAAGTTTCTCCCCGCCTCCATATCTGTGGAGAGGCTTGAAGAGAGTCATTTATGTATTGGTTGTGATAAGCGAGGTGTGAAGAGAAAAATTGTAGCGAGTAAAATCATCAGACACTGTAAAATAATTATGTGTGAGATGAATATTAAAACAAGATTAATTGTTAGTGTAAATTGTGATTAATTTACTATTGACACTTTGTAGAAGTAAATAAAGCGATGGTGGAATATTAAAAGACATCTGTGTGTGATTATTTACGTTAAAACTATGTGAAGACGAACCACCTGCAAATGCTCCAATATAATGACACTATCTGCAAAGATTATACTTATTTTCGAATAAGAAAGTTTTCTATAGAATAGGCCTATAAAAATGTACACAGAATTATTCACGTTTCTTAAAAATCCTGTAAATAAAAAAAATCAGTAGGCCCTACTTACCAAGGGTACGTAAAACTGGAAATCGGTCGAATTTATATCTATTCATATTGTAATGTTCACAAAACACAAACACACATAAGTTACACTACAACACACGCTTAATAATATCACTAAACCACGCACCACCACGCGAGAAAATAGTCCCGACGTATTACCACGCGACAACACAACTTAGAGTGATCCCGTTTCGTCTTTTAACTGTAGAATTGACCGCGGAGAAATTTCAACTGCACCTGAAACAAAAAGAAAATCAAATTAATTTATAGCCTATTTGAAGGATCCAGGGAAAGGACCAGGTAAGCCACTTTTTATTTATCGGAATGGAGTTTTGAGATGTCAATAGATTCTTCATAGAAAGGGCTCATGCTTTAGAAGTTAGAAACACTAAAATAAACAGTTTACAGGCCTGTATGTGACTTCAATTACTTTCAAATAAAATGAATACGTAGTTGTAGTCAATAATTAACTTTTTTAGTTTGATCCTTCCGGGAAATTCTTGTATAAAACTTGAAAGCATAATAATAGTCCCTTCGATTGGTTGCTGGGCCAAAGGAAGGCAAGACCAGTGATGGGGCTACCATCTTATAGCCTCTAGTCAGGCTTTTCTGAAGAAGAAAAGAAAATAAATGAAAAAAAAATGGAAGAAAGGAAAGACTCCGTAGCCCTCGGATGCCCTAATAGCGTCGGGGTCGAAAAAAACAAGAGTTAACCAAGAGAGGTTAGATAGTAAAGTTAAAAGAGTGCAAAACACAAGTAAGTGGAAGAAATGTTTTGCACAGCTTGGGCACCTTGTGGTCGCCATCCACATATCCCCTAGACGAGGACCCCTGAGGGAAACATCATCTTGAAAGAATGAGTTCAAATTGGATCCCCAAAGCTGTTTATAATTATATACCAATAGGACGAAGATCTCTGGGCCGTTCTATGAAACGCTGGAGGGAAAATTTTCTACAGGATCGTAACAGGCCTTGGCCTAATACTTGGAAGGAAGAAGAAGAAAAATTAACTTTTTTTCCCCTCGGTTCCAAGGAAAATTCGCCTGTTTTTTTTTTTCCCCTGTGCCCTTCATTTAATTTTCAGGTTACATGTTCTGAGATATGACTCCTGAGAGAGAATAAGGTTCAACAAAAATACAGGTTCGATTCCCGTTGTGAATCTTTTACTGAGAGATAGGCGCACAGAGATTAGATTCCAGGTCCTGCTTATTGAGTTTTACAGAAACAGACTTAAGAAGGCCCTATATATTTTACGTAAAATCGGACCTGGATGAACTAGTGATTACCATGCTCCTGCAAGTTTCGTGTGTTCTTTTCCGGTTAGTCCGAGATCCGGCTGCAAGATTACTATGTTCATCGAGTATATGAACAAAATCATTTTTTTTTCATAAAATTATGAATGACTGAATACATTTTTGCCGAGTTGCCTATTAAAATTCGGCCGCCAGTATGTTTAATTAAAAATATTTATTTATTCAAAATAATTTGATTCACTTGTTATTAAAATATATTATAATCCAGTTCGCAGAAATCGATGTATAGAGCTTGAAAAGTTTTGACTGGCATTGCACACTAGGCCGTAAATCTCCTCGCGGCTACAGCAGGCTGTGACACCAATCAGTATAAAATGGCGGTAAGTACGTATTTATTGTTTTATATTGTTCCCTCGCAGCGGGAAGTAAAACCACCGCTCTTTATGTAGGCTATACTACGTACAATGTATATACAAAAATATATCCAAACGGCAGTGTTAATATACATTATACAAAACAAATCACAGCATTTAAATGAACTGAACTTTATTTGAAACAATACAAACAATAAATACGTACTTACCGCCATTTTATTACTGATTGGTGTAACCGCGAGGTGGTTTAAGGCCAAGTGTGCAATGGCAACCAAAACTTTTCAAACTCTATACATCGATTTCTGCGAACTGGATTATAATTTATGTTAATAACAAGTGAATCAAATTATTTCGAATAAATAAATAAATAAATTATATTTTAATTAAACATACTGGCGGCCAAATTTTAATAGGCAACTCGGCAAAAATGTATTCAGTAATTCACAATTTTATGAAAAATATTGATTTTGTTCATACACTCGATGAACGAAGTAACTTGCAGCCGGATCTTGGACTAAGCCGGTGACGATGGATTTTTAAGGGCGTAAAAATCCTCAGCTTGGCTAAGTACATCCATGGATCCCCTGTCATAGAAATAACACAATACAGCATCTCCTATTAACTTACTATATTCCTATTCTGTGTCTAGTGCTATACTCTGGAACTACCTAACACAAGAAATCAGGAATTGCCGGACATTAACTTTGTTTAGAAGAAATTTAAATATATTTAATGAATTGAGTTGGTGTTTACTTAATGAAAATCCATATTTATTAATTAAATAAAAACAAAACTTAGTTTTATTTTATTTTCATATTTATTAAGATATAATTCAGAGTACCAAAACAGCTGTCATTGAATTATATCTTAATAATTATGAAAATCAAATAAAACTAAGTTTTATTTTTATTTAATTATTAAACATATTTACTTATAATTAGTCGTTCAGTGGATTTATTGATGGTTTCTCATGTTTTGTTTCTCTAATAATATTGATTCGATTCGTTATAATTTTAGTTTAATTTGTATAAGTATTTGTTTATAATTTTATGTCATGATATTGTGTAATATTTTTTAGACTTAATATTTTTCTGTGGTTGAGTTACAAAGAAAAGATCTTATGACAGTAACTTTACCAGTTTATATATATATATATATATATATATATATATATATATTCCAATGCCCCAGGTTGTCATTTCGACATTTCTGGTGTTCTCCCCTGGCATTGGCTTAATTGTAACCCACTTCTGAAGTTGGGGTGCCTGGGAGGCGGAGTTGCGTTACCCCGATGATATGATGGGTGATAA
This sequence comes from Diploptera punctata, assembly GCA_030220185.1. Classification (NCBI taxonomy): domain Eukaryota; kingdom Metazoa; phylum Arthropoda; class Insecta; order Blattodea; family Blaberidae; genus Diploptera; species Diploptera punctata. Next base: position 941,733 of record JASPKZ010005311.1, read on the forward strand.
ATGATAATGGAGCACCGGAGAGTTCTTAACCTAAACTTAACCTAAATTCCAGACCATGGGCAACCACAGGAATGATTCCATTTAAGGAAAAATTCCTATGGTTTGACCGGGAGTCGAACCCGGGACCTCATGAACAGTAATCAGGAACTCTGACCACTAGCCCATGAGGCTGGTCAGTTTAAATAAATTATTATTATTATTATTATTATTATTATTATTATTATTATTATTATTATTATTATTATTATTATTATTGGCCTAGTGTCATACGAGAACAAATATTCAATAGTAGATTATATAAGATACAAGCAAATAAATTGGTGAGGGCATTGTGCGACGAATGCAAGAAGAAAGGTTACCCACAAAAAAACATTTGAATGGTGTCCACCTGGAAGAAGAAAGAAAGGAAGACCTCGAAACTCGTGGATGCAAGAAATAAGAACTGGGATGAGGACAAGAGGACTGAAAGACATGGAGTGGATGGATAAAGACGAGTGGACATTAAAGACGAGTGGACATTAGATAGGGATAGTCTACCAAACAATTTTATTTATCTTGCTTGTATAGGCCTACATCTTATTATTAGTTTTAGGCTTAATATTAATTTATCATTATTACTATTATGTTATCGATCTTAATCTTACAGATATTATATTATTTAATCTTACAGATATTATACTATTGATCAAATTTTCATTTAATATTTAATATTATAGTTAATTGTGATTGCTATATTCTAATTTTTAGTAGTAGTAGTAGGACTTTATTAGACAAAAAGTAAGATATTTACAATATTATTTACAAATATGGGTCGCACGGGCAGTAAGCCGTACGTGCTGTTGACAGTCCGTTACAATAAAGTAATAATTGGTACTAGTGTAAAGAAAAATAAACAAAAACAGCAATAACATTACAATTACATAAAGAAAACACAATAAAAATATTACCATTAAATAATAACACAATAGCATTATACACTAAAAACATTAACATTACTATTACATAAAGAAAACACAATAATATTACAATTAAGTAATAACACAATAGCAATAACATTACAATTACATAAAGAAAACACAATAATAATATTACAATTAAATAATAACACAATAGCATTATATACTAAAAACATTAACCTTACAATTACACAAAGAAAACACAATACTATTACAATTAAATGATAACACAATAGCATTATACACTAAAAAAACATTAACATTACAATTACATAAAGAAAACACATTAATATTACAATTAAATAATAACACAACAGCATTATACACTAATTAATTTATATATAATTGTTAATAATTAATGGTATTACATTTTGATAACATATATTTATTCATGAATGAGTGTTGTCCTTATTTTTCGCGTTTTGTCCAGAAATTTACCGAGAATGTAACACATGTTTGTCTTGCTGAGTTGACTTAATTTCCCTAGCCTAAATGAATAAATAAGAAATAAAGTAATAAATAAATAATCATTTTAGGATTAATATCTGACAGGATGATGGTGATGATGATGATTGTAAAATATTAACTCGGGTTAGGGATGTATGGAGATCTTATATCCGCACTGTAATGAAGCTCTGGGTTCGATAATTCCAGTGAGTGAATAAGTAGGGAATAATTAAGATTGAAGATAAGTTTCAAGTAGCTTCAACACATAATTGATTAAACAAAAGATGTTATCTTTATCACAATTGAATATCATTAATAATCTACTATATTAACATGATTTTACTTAAACTAAAACAAATATTGCTTTAGGCTTTAGGCCTAAAGCACGGGATAAGTCTCGCCTGCAAATTAAAATAAGATTGTATTACTTTTTACTTTACTTAACTCCCCAACAAGACTAAGAATTAAATCATACTCCTCTTAAAATCTCCGTTTACGGCTTTTACAAGTTACAAACACACATTATTTAACAAAACAATTTAAAACATAAATTAGTGAAATATTATAGCTATTAGTCATTCAAAATATCTCTGCAGGCAAGAATTAGGAAGCTCTGTTTTGTAGCTACACGTGACGTCATATAAGGCAGTGTATGCTGTCAGCGTCCCACGTCCCATTCCCCTCTGCACTCGTAGATAGCAGTGTCACGTGTTCTATTCCTGCATAAACACGACTGCAGTGCCCTCCGTCAACAACTGCGCTTACTCCTTAAACGGGTAACTGAGTCTGTCCGAAGAATCTGTAGAGAAGCTGCTCCAAATAAGCCATCTACGCAGGAGACGAGCAAAAATACACGGTCAATGAGGCCGCGGAAGGAAGTGCAGGAGGAGAGAGAAACAGATCACGTGACATTATTCATTTCGCTTTTGAACTCACTGGCACTATCGAAACCGTAAGTTCATTGCCGCGCGGATATAAGCTTTCCATACATCCCTAACCCGAGCTAATGTTTTCCAACCATCCCCTGTATAATCTATTTCCCTCGGTTAATGTTATTCTTCCACTTCATTCTTGTTCTACCAACTGGGCGTTTTTCCTCTGGTTTTCTTACAAGAAGCTTCCATGCACGCATGTTCCTAGGAACATGTCCCTGTGTTTGAGCCTTCGGCATGGATTTCCTGAAGTAGTCCCCTCCTGAAGAACCAAATGGGAACTATTCTACCTCCGTACAATTTTACCCCAGTGTCTTTCACACCTCATCACAGTTTGTAGTAACAATCGTTCCTAGATCCTACTTCATTGAAGCTTGTAATAATAATAATTCCTAGATCCTATGATAACCGAAATCCCACGAGAAAATATCTTCCCAATGGGAACTAAAAAACCGAATATCCCGTAGCTCTGCTTCAAAATACGGTGCCTTTTCTTAGCTAATGTGTGGGACTTCAAAACCTATGGCCCGTCAATATAGGCCTCTGTATTTTTTCTAAAACGAAAGGTTAATAAATTTCACTATTGCATAGGCCTATTTGTAATCGATATTTTCAAGTAGGCGTGTAATATTATTATTGTAAGTCCACAACGGTTTGTCTTTCTCTATTTAGATACCCAACCATAGTATTAAGGTGGCTTAACCACTGATATCCGATGTTTGAACATCATCCCAGATAAACCTGCTTCATTTAAATATAATGTAACTTGATCCTGTTACATTTTGTAAATCTAGTTATAACTGCTTATACCTTATACACACTGTTTAAAAAAAATAGGTACGATAAAATTATATTGGATCGAGTGGAACCATTTTCCTCGAATTCACTTATCATTACCACCGCTGTGATCTCGATATAGCGTGCTACCTATCTCACAATGGGCCCGAGTTCGATCCTCGGTCGGGACAAGTTTCGTGGGTGAGGTTTTACGGAGTTTTTTCCTAACTTGTAGGACGAATGTCTTACCCATTCAATCCAAACCTAACATAACCTAACCTAAGCAAACCACGCTAGGGTGGCGTGACCACCCCAACCAAACCTAACCAAGGAATGGTGGCATGACCACCCCAACCTAACCTAACCAAGCTTGGGTGGCGTGACCACCCCAAACAAACCAATCCAAACATAACTTTACCTAACCATGCTTGGGAGACGTGAACACCTCAAAAAAGCTAGGGTGGCGGGACCATCCCGAGCAAACCTAACCTAACCAAGCTTGTGTGGCGTGACTACACCAACCAAGCTTAGATGGCGTGACAATCCCAACCAAACCAAACAAAATCAAACCTTACCTAGCCGAACTAAACCAAGATTGCATGGCGTGACCACCACAAGCAAACCAAACCAATACTGACCTAACCTCCACAACCAAACCCAAACTAATCTAACCAAATCAAGTTAGTATGGCGTGACCAACCAAACCAAACAAAACACACCAAACCTAACCTAACCAAGCTTGGGTGGCATGAACACCCAAACCAAATATAACACTACTAACCAAGTTTTGTGAACCTGACCACCACAAACAAGATAGGATGGCGTGACCACCCAACCAAACCAAATCAAATCAAACCTAACTTAACAAAGCTTGGGTGTCATGTTAGTGACCCCTACCACTCTAGTTGGTAATTTCGGCTCAGTTATTTAGTTTACAGGGACTTTGTTTTGCAGAGTTAAGTACGTATATTTTGCACGCATAAGTATTTAGTGTATCAAGCGGCGTTGTCACGTTTTATTCACTAGAATAAATTTTTACCAACTGAAGATACCACAAAAGATAAAATTGCAACGCTGTTAAGATAATTATATCCACATGGAGTAGACATGGAAATGTCGTTTAAAAATGCGAAGACATTATTTGCAGAGAATTGCTTTCAGTTGTTAGTGTTTGGAGCGGCGTCTTAGAAGCCTCTAACAGCAACTCCCCGGCTCTACTATAACATCGATTGCTGCTTACAAAAGTGATGTAAAATTCTCAAACATAGATACAATACTTCTAAATGAAGCGGCCGTTGACGTTGGTAGTGACACCTACCTGGCAGCGGACGAAACGATAATTATAGATTTGCATATGTGGAAAGAATTGTTAATGTTTGTACCAAGTCTAGAATGGTGTAGTGGGCTGCACACTCCTACGGAGAAGAAGAGGTCCACGGTTCGATTCCTGGTTCAGACATTATTTTTTTCTTTTCATAATATCATTATAATATGATCCATTATTTGAACTGTGTTAAAATAACAGTATTGGAACTGTTAAATAACACGTTACAAAATTAGGTTTAGTAACTAGCTGCTCCTAGGACACAACTGTTACTAAACCTCTGCTTTTATAACTAGTCTTCTAAATAACTATTATGATTCTAATCTAATGAATTTATTTAAAAATGCACATAGATGTATATCTATATTTGTCAAATATGTATTTATATTTGTGCTGGTTGAGTGGAAGAGAAGGCCTTATGGCCTTAACTCTGCCAGAATAAATACAACATTATTACTATTATTATTATTATTATTATTATATATTATTATTATTATTATTATTATTATTATTATTATTATTATTATTATTATTATTATTTATGTAATAACATAAAAGTGAATATGACAAAATTCAGGTGATATTTAAGAAAGGAACTAAATATTTTCAAACTTACAGACCGAATAATTAAATATAGGAACAACTGAAAAGAACATATTGATAGAACGACAGAAGGAAGATTTCCAAAATTATTGCTAAATTATAAACCACACGGAAGGAGAAATGTTGGTCGCCCACAAAGAGGATGGTCTGAACAATTTTAACAATTCTAACTTTCATGAAACCGGAACGAGCCAACAGGCTTAATTCCTGGATGATGATGATGATTTAATTGAAGCTGTGATATTCTCAAACTGTTTTTAAAATTCACACACTAATTGAATAGTTTCCCCGAAAAGAGATCTAACCCACAAACTACAAATTGTTTGGAAAACGTAAAAAACGTAAAATGTTCATTTTGAGGCTATTACCTTTATTAGGCCTATATCATATAGGCCTATATGATAATCTCCCATCCCATTGGAATCAATTTGAATGCAAAATAACTTGCTAATAACTAAATATTAAAAATTAATACAGAATTGAGTGCAAAAGTGATCTATCTCTATAGAGTGGAAAAATGATCGAATACATTTTTAACTAAAAATGCTATAACATGAAATAAAAAATACATATTAAACACTCATTCAGTTAGAAAAATGTCTAATTTAATCAGTTTTCAGCATTTGTTTTTCATGTAATGTTATTTCGTTACATTCATTGTCTTTTTTCTTATTTTCACTCAATTTCTCTAAGATTCTGATTAGAATTCACGGAACTGTGGTGGAATGAATTTGCACATGTGCAATAATTGTATTTCTGCCCTGCTATTAATGACTTGACTACTTCCGCCATTTTGTTACACACACACACACACATATATATATATATATATATATATATATAAGAAAAATGTATGTTTGTGTTGGAATACTTGGGTAGCACAGGTCGTTAGAGCGCTAAACGTGCAGAGTTTAGAGACTCGGGTTCAAATCTCGACTCAAGTATTCATTTTTCTTTTCATATCATATTTGCCTTCATTGCCAAATGTCAAAAATATAGTTATAATATATATATATATATATATAGGTCTATATGAAAATAATTTGCGGTACTCTTTACATCAATTAAATCAGTTATGCCAAGAATATAATTTCAAAATATCAAAAAACAAAAATAATGACATTCTGGGGAAACGATCATATAAGATCAAAAATCGTAATAGACAACAAACCTCTGGAACAAGTAACAAATGTTAATTATTTGGGTTGTAATTTTACTATAAACACAAAATCTGAAAGAGACATAGCCTACATATGAAACTGTCGAAATTTCAAATGATATGCGGAACTATACATAAAACATTAAAGAATAAAACAAGAAGAGATACTAGATTAAAGTTTTATAAAACATTGGCAGTTCCTACAATACTTTATGGAAGGGAAACTTGGGTAATGACCAAAAAATTGCAAAGTAGAATACAAAGCGCAGAAATGAGCTTCCTTAGAAGAACAAAATGCTGCACAAGATTGGATCGGATAAGGAATGAAGATATAAGAACAGAGTTAAATATATATAGGCTATATATCCATTGGATGAGAAAATGAGAGAATAAAGAGAGAAATGGTTTACACATGGAAAGAATGAATGTAACAAGAAAGCCAAGAGGTTCAAGGAATGTAGGAAGGCCAGCGAAAAGATGGACAACAACAACTGTGAGGCGGAACAGGCAATTTGCCTAGCCCGTGAAGTGAAGAAGAAGAAGAAGATTATGTATATATATATATAATCACTTTTCGCTTGAAAGCCAACTTTTAAAATAAATAAAACAGGTCTGGAAGAGAGTATGAATAATTTTACATTCACCATGTGCCATGATACTCTCCGGATAGATCACCAATGCATTGAAAACTGAACTTTCCAATTTTTGTGGGTTAGATCTCTTTTCGGGGCAACTATTTATGAATTGAATAGTCATAGTAAAAAAAAAACTCCCGGAAGTTGGTTGATTAAAATTGTTAATGGAAGGAGAACTTATGAATTACTGACAGCTTGTAGTAAGAGGGGGGGGAGACTTATTAACAGTGACGCAAATATTTTTATGACAGTCATCTCCCTGTTTAAATATTCAGACGCGTTATTGTCTCTAATTACCCGAAATTCTGTAAAATTACTGTCAGGTGGGCGTGGTCCTCAAATTTTCCCAAACTCATCACCACAACATCTGCCTTTTAAGATGAATAAATAAAAAAGTGATCAATAAAACAATTGTTCCCCCAACGCAAGTCACGGGATGACGTCCAAATGAATTTTTTAAAGAGCGAAGAGACATCTGCCAGCTGTGTGGCGCTCTATGAAAATGTTTATCACTACCAACCATACATCACATTACACTATCGGGGCCACAATAATAACTAAGTCCATGACCGCGATGGAGATAAGCTTTCCATACATCTATATCCTGAGCTGCTTTCCATGCATATATAGCCTATATAATACGTTTAATAATAATAATAATAATAATAATAATAATAATATATATATTAGTAGTAGTAGTAGTAGTAGTAGTAGTAGTAGTAGTAGTAGTAGTAGTAGTAGTAGTAGTAGTAGTAGTAGTATTACTAATATTATATTTAATTAGGACTGGAAATAAATATCAATAAAACTAAATATATGGCCATACGTAGAAATACATTATATAATGGAAATGCACAGCTAATGATAAATGAGGGAAATTTTGAGGAAGTGGCTGAATTCAAATACCTAGGAACAATAATCACAAATAGGAATGAGATGCACAAAGAGATTAAACATAATAATAATAATAATAATAGCTTTATTTTACCTGGCTCAATTCTGGAAATGCGTGCTATTAGGCCTATGCATTTCAGGGCCTCTTCATGTCCCAACTCCTTTCAAAAAACGTTAAACTGAAAATATATAAAACTGTTATTCTACCAGTAAAGTACTTAGGATTTTTTTTGGATCAAAGAGAGATGAACAAACAAGTGAATGGAGAAGACTACATAACAATGAACTACATGGTCTTTATAGGAAGCCAGATATAATAAGAACAGTTAAGTCTCGTAGACTGCGATGGGCAGGACATGTTGCACGTATGGGGAATGAAAGACTTGCATGCAAGCTTCTTGCAGGAAAGCCAGAGGGAAAACGCCCAGTTGGTAGACCAAGAATGAGGTGAGAGAATAACATTAACTATGATTTGAGGGAAGTAGATTATACAGGCAATGATTGGAAAGCATTAGCTCAGGATAGGGATGTATGGAGAGCTTATGTCCGCGCGGCCATGAATCTACGGGTTCGATAGTGCCAGTGAGTAAGTAAGTAGGCCTAAGTATTAGGCCTATTTTTACTAATGTTATTATTACTATTAGCATTATTATTACTATCATTATTAATATCATTATTATTAATATTATTATTATTACTACTATTATCATTACTACTATTATCATTACTATTATCATTATTATTATCGTTATTATTATCATTATTATTATTATTATTATTATTCATTATTATTATTATCATCATTATCATCATCAGTATCATTAACAGTATCATTATCATTATCATTATCATTATTATTATTATTATTAATATATAATTTACCTTACTTAAATTAGTGGTTATACTCTTTGCCTCTGGTCCCGAGGGTCGCGGATCGAAACCAGGCTAAGGTCGATGGATTTTTTAGGATGGAAAAATTCAAGGAGCAAGTCCTCCAGGAGGGACTTTAAGCCGTGGATTTAGGGAAACAAGGACTTACAAGATTATGATTATTATTATTATTATTATTATTATTATCATAATCATCATCATCATCATCATCATCATCATCATCATCATCATCATCATCATCATCATTATTATTATTATTATTATTATTATTATTATTATTATTATTATTATTATTATTATTTAATTTACCTTACTTACATCATAGTTAATATTATTCTCCCATCTCATTCTTGCCCTACCTGCTGGGCAGTTTCCCTCCGGTTTTCCTATAAGACGTTTCCATGCTCCTCTTCCATTCCCCATTTATGTCCATCGCAGTCAATGAGACAACTGTTCTTATTACATCTGGTTTCCATAAAAATCGTTTAGACGATCATCCTGACAGCATGTTGGGTCCCCCAGCCGTTATAGCTGGTCCTCTCAACTTGGAGTCGCTACTTATTGCATCATTTTAAAGCTATGCTTTGCAGCTTTACTGAGGAATTGTAGGTGTGGTAGCTTCCCGTTGCTTTCCACACCGGTGATGAGTCAGGATGATGATGATGATGGCCGGATGATTTTCGGGGACCGTTGGGACCTAAGCATCCTGACATTTGTCTTACAGGTGTGGAAAAACCCCGAAAAAGCATCACCCAGGAGCCTGTCCCGACCGTGAATCGAACCCGGGCCCGCTGCGTGACAAGGCAGCACGCTACCTCGAGACCACAGCGCTGGACTTCCCTCATAATAATAAAATTAAATAACGGTGGAAAGTATCCAATGCTGCACTTCAGATTGGACTTTAAGCTAATAAAATAGTTCTGTAGGCTTTTAAAAATGCCAAACAGAGTTAAGAATGGGATTAATTCTCCCTCTTTATTATTTCCGAACGTTTTATTGGTAGGCTGTGTGGAATTAAACAATAGGTGCAAGAGACCTAGAAGTATTGTTCTATTGTGTTTCAATGAGTTGTCAGTAGGTAGCAGCACTGTATGAATGATTTCAGACAGAACAGACGTTGCGTGATAATGGCTGTATTTACTTTTCAGAAAGCTGCCAATCAATACTGACATCTGGCGAGCAGCCGCGGCGTCTTCAAGCGCTCGCTATCTGCGGGTCGATGAGAGATATTATGCAAACAAGGGAATCTCTTGTCTTTCCACCAGAAGTTGAAGCGTGGATTCTCGTAAGGTAAAGATACCCGATAATAGGTCAAAAAGGTTTTCTACTACAGATGTGGACGCAATGATACATGACACTTAGCAAGTAGGCTAATGATAAGTTCTAAGCTCTGGCCGATTTTACCCCAGAAACGTCCACGGTAAGAATATTATTGAGTATTAATATGCCCTTAGTCTATGCTGATGATGTAATATTATTGCGAGGAGATACTAAGGGCCAACACGCACACTCTATTGACTAACACTAACAAATTGAGATTGAAAGTAAACATCATCATCATAATCATAGTACATTCACGAATTTAGGCCATTTGTTGACCTGTTTCGGCCTCAAGGGAAACACCATCCAGAAGTCTTTTGAGTGGACGTCCTGGTCTTCTTTTTCCTGCAGGTTGATATCTTAACATTAGTTTGGGTATTCTGTGATCTTCCATTCGATGAACATGTTGTATCCATCTTGACTTATAATCAGAAATTTTGTTTTCTAAAGATTCCATGTGTAATTCTTCTAAGATGTCTTCATTTTTTTGTGATCTAGTAGTGTGTATCCTGCAGTCCTCCGAAGATATCTCATTTCAGCAGATCTAAGTCTCTATATCCTTCTGTTTCAACGTCCATACTTCGCTACCATACAAAAGAGTTGGAAGAGCCAGTGTTTTATACACTTTCAGTCTTGAATGCTTTTGGACTAACTGTGGCTTGAAGATAGAATTTATTAATCCTAAAATTCTTAAAAATTTAGATATTTTTGCATTTACATCCTTTTCTTCTTCATATGAGATATTGCATCTTAGATAGGCCTATGTAAAATTATTCACCTGCTCCAAAATTTTATTGTCCAGTACAATTTTACTTCTGACAGGATCTACACCTTGAAATGCCATAATTTTTGTTTTTTCTGTAGATATCTTTAATCCATATTCTTCTGTAATTTTGTTAAGTTCATACAGACCTTTCTGTAGATTATCTTCGGAATTTGCTATTATTATTTGGTCATCTGCAAACAATAGGGTGTTTAATTTTCTATTTTCTGATATTCTTATTCCAAATTTATATGTTTTGTTCCAGCAACATATTACTTCATTGATATAAATTGCAAAGAGTGTTGGGGATAGGGGGCAGCCTTGTCTCACACCACGATTTATAATTCCTTCTTCAGAAAATCTGTTATTTAATTTAATCTTCATGGTGTTGTCTTTGTAAATATTTTGTATGTTCTGCCGAAGTAAATAAGGTATATTTCTGTCTTCCAATATATTTAAGAGTTTTGATCTCTTGACTGTGTCGAATGCTTTTTCAAAATCTATGAAGGCAATAAACTTCAATAAAACTAATTATATGTTCACATATAGAAATCCATTATATAATGGAAATGGACAGCTGACGGATGAGGGAAATTTTGAAAAAGTGGCTTAATTCAAATACCCAGGAACAATAACACTGGACAACATGATTTTTGTCTCATGAGTGAACCGGTTGGAGGGCTCGTTTAATTGTAAAAATAAAGTAATATTTAATACACAAGTGATCTTCTTGGTGATATAATATTAAAATATATATGTAGTCAATATGCCCATTTCACCAATTAATGTTTTAAAATTGTCAACAAGTTTCTACAGCCAAGCTGTCATTCTCAAGACCAGATATTGACTGTCAATATCTGGTCTTGAGAATGACAGCTTGGCTGTAGAAACTTGTTGACCATTTTAAAACATTAATTGGTGAAATGGGCATATTGACTACATATATATTTTAATAAAGTAATATGTTCTACTAAACAAGTAATTGCCGACAGCGGCGTTTTAAGTTATTTGAGGGTGTCTGAAGGAATATGAATAACTGTTAAGTTTATTGTCTGGTCATATGTTACGTATTTTGGAGGACAAGTTATATTACGGTCTTAGACTTTACGCAAATCCTCAAGGTTAAAACTAAGAAGGGGAGCGTCGATACGGTTAGGAGGGATGAAAGATACGTTTATTGCTTTTAAGAAACTTCAAACTGAAAAAAATAACGTAGCCTGCAAAAACATAGCGGGCAGCTAGAGAGATTAACTTGGAAATAAGATAGTCATGTAAAAGGCCACGCCCTAAGTCTAGTAGGCCTATATCGACTTGCACATGTAGCCTATAGAGGTGTGTCAAAAGATTTATTTTACCCAATGAAAATTTTGTATAAAAATTGTAATGGCGACGGAAAAATAAGTAAAATCCACGACTTTCTTAAATATTTAATATAAAATGTTATGTAAGTTAAAAATCAAGCAAGTGGGGCGAGTGCCCTATCCGTAGAGCTTTCAGAGTGAGAGGGACGAGTGCTCCCTTATGGTCAGTAGTGGAGTAAGTAGGGCGAGTGTTCCCATTAGGAGAATGTGCTAAAGAAAGATCCGCGATAAACATTATTAAAATTGAGTCGTGGTTTTGACCGTTTTTTAGCCAAGTTATAGAGAAAAGTGTATAATTTACTATTGAGAGAAAAGGAAATTAATAAAATCCTTCTATCACGTCACCTAAAATTTGTTTGATCACTGTTTGCCTTAAATAGTTCCTTATCTATCACCGATTAAATCATAAGTTCAGATCGACCCTAGATAATCTCTCATAAATTCCCGGTACATGAGTAAGTTACCAATAGTTTATACTTCATGCAGTTTTTTATCGTGTTTTCAAATATCTATTCGGAATTTCTCCATCACCCACAGTTCTTTTTATTTCAAAAATAATTATTTTTTAATAAATGTTTTTTCGTCCATTTGTCCATTGTAAAATAAAACGAGGAACACTTTCATCAGGAGATTTCAGCTATGGAAAAGAGAAAGGCTACAAAGGCAAATGGAATCCTAATAGGCCTATGCTGACCGATTACTGTTGGACGATCAAGAGGGATGCTCCACAGGCGAAATATAGCAGAAAATCGTCATTTCTTACTTTCTAGCTGAGTCCGAATGTTCAAATATTGTGTAGTTACGAATGTAGAAAATATTAAAGTGTTTGAAATTATAAATTCCTGTCTCTCGCAAGCCTTGCGTGGAGGAGAAAAACCGATATCATATTTGAATTCAGGACAAAAATAAGTTTCTTTTTTGTTGCTCAGTGTAATAGGAATGAGACGCACAAAGAAATTAAACATGGGCTCAACTCTGGAAATGCATGCTATTAGGCCGATGCATTACAGGGACTCTTGAGTCCAACTCCTTTTAAAAACAATAAACCGAAAACATCAGTTAACTGTTATTCTCCCAGTTAGTATTATATAGACGCGAAACATGGACTCTTACTTTAAGAGAGAAGAAGTGATTACGAGGTATTCTACAAGTAGTATTTGAGAATGAAGTTCTTAGGTAAATGTTTGGACTAAAGAGAGATGAACGGACTTGTGAATGGAGAAGATTACATAACAGTGAGCTACATGGTCTTGAGGCCTATAGGAAACCAGATGTAATAAGAAGAGTTAAGTCTCATAGACTGTGACAAGCAGGACATGCGACACGAATGGGAAATGAAAGAGATGCGTGGAAGCTTCTTGTAGGAAAACCAGAGGGAAAACCCCCAGTTGGTAGACCAAGAATAAGGTGGGAGAACAACATTTACAATGAATTGAGGGAAGTGGATTATACAGAGAATGATTGGAAAACATTACATCAGGATAGGGATATATTAACAGCTTATGTTCGCGCGGCCATGAACCTACAGGTTCGATAGAGCCAGAGAAATGGGAGGGGGCGGAGAGTGAGAGAGGAAGAGGAGATAGATAGAGAGAGAGAGGGGGGGAAAGAAAAGGAAAACAAAAAGAGAGGGGGAAAAAGAAAGAAGGGAATGAGAGACGTAAAAGAAGATAGAGAATGAAAGAGATAGGCCTAGAGACAGACGAGAGAGAGAGAAAACTAGGGAGAGATTCCCATGAGGAGATGGACAGTCCAATTTCTCTGTGAGGATGGAATAGGATGAAAAAGTCTAAACCTTGAGACTGATATTGTCTGTCCGACGGATCTGTGCCCCCATAAGATATGCGAACTAAAGCCTACTTCCTTTTCTGCCTCGGCAAATAATTTCCCTCCCTGCATTCCTATCTCTCTCTTTCTTTTCTCTCTTTCTCTTGCACTCCAGTGTTGTCAACTCAACTCCAACCTTGCATTATTCAATATTCAAGAGCCATGACACTGGGGGAAGTTTGGCAACATCCCTACTCGATGGCTGCTGATCGACGTAGTGGGAGGGGAGTGCGGTGAAATGGCGTGAGTATAGACGTGTACTTTTCTAAAAACAATGTCAGATCAGCGCTATAGGGGCACAGATATGTTGGTCTGAATATAATGACGTAATGCATCCAGTGTTACTTTATTTGACTACGCTCTTCAAGCAGCTAAGGTCATTAGCACCCCAAATCTGAGAGTTGAAATGGCCAACAAATATTGCTCGAAGAGCAGACTCTGAAAAATATATCTATTAAATAAAATCTAATTTTCCCTTAAACTGGCAATGTCTTTTATAAGTAGCCTGTTCTCATTATACGCTTGAAAGATAAGCATTTCAATGTACTCATACGTAATTTCATAGTTAAACCATTCCGGTTTAATTACAAGTGTAAGGGTCAGTTTCACCAACAGAGGTAACTGTATTACGCCAGTTTAAGCTATGCATTATACATGGGGAAAACTGGCGTAATACAGTTACCTCTGTTGGTGAAACTGACCCTAAGTTAGAAAAGAGCGGTCACTTTTATTACTGGAATATAAAGTAAGGGCCCCTGCCCTTTTGTGAGCTCCAGGTCCCACTCGCCCAGTGGGTAGTACCTGGGTAGGGCCCCGTCCACAGGGTTACGTGGGGAGAAGAGAAGTCCCCAAAGCCGTAGTGAAGGCAACTTCTCTAGGAGACGAACACTCCGAAATTCCAGTTCCCTGCCCTCCAGGAAGAGGGGTTTGGCTAGAGGCTGGTAACCTCTACTAGTAAAAAATAACTTACTCATAAACTTCAGCAGAAGAAAAGCCGGATTGACTATAAATAATAAAATAGCAAAATTCCAGGGAATATGTGGTACGATAAAACGAACACTAAATAACAAAACAACAAGAGAGACCCAACTGAAATTTTATAAAATGTTGGCAGTACCGGTACTGCTATATGGTTCAGAAGCCTGGATACATAAAAAACAAGACCTAAGTAGGATAACGGCGGCAGAAATGAAATTTTTGAGATCTGTTAAAGGGTGCACTAAGGAAGACAGAATCAAGAACACAGAAATAAGACAGGAACTTGAAATATTTGCAATAACTGATAAAATGGATACATATAGACAAAAATGGAAGCAACACATAGACAGAATGAATGAAGACAGATATCCAAAACAAATAACAAAATACAAACCTAAAGGCACCCGAGATGTGGGCAGACCTAGAAAGAGATGGGCTGAAGTCGGAACGGGTCAACAGACCTAATCCATGAATGAAGATGATGATGATGATGATAAAGTAAGAGAGTTTTCATATAAGAAATTCTCGACTGAAAAAAAAAAGACAAAACCATAGCATAAAGAAGCGGAAGATAAAACTTAAAAAGGGGGGATTTACGTATACCCATGTGGTGAGAGAGGAAACCAATGGATAACCAGGCTATGTCCCAGTGTTTCAACCCAAATTTGTTTCATCTCCCCACTATGCTTTTTTTTAATTCGTAAAACTTCATTTAAACTCTGGATTTTCCTAATTAGGTTGTCACAGAGCTATAAGAAGGGATCGTGGTTTCGATCCCAGTTTACACACGAGTTAAATTCTCAACCACGATTGTTGTGCGGAAGAGGGGGAAAAAAAAGAAAAGAAAATCGACAATGTGAAAATTCTAAATAACCTCATATTTGTACTAAAATATACAGGGTGTAACAGGACCTCACCGACAAAATTATAGGAATGATAGGCCATGCAGAGGGGATCATTTTTTGTGACAGAACATATAGTCGCAAACAAGTATTTTATTAGTTATGCGTAGATGGAGGTCGGAATTGAATAAAAGCAATTATACATGCATCATTTTATTGAAAAAACCATGTTTTTACAATAAGTGTTCAAACAATAAGTGTTTTGACGTCAAAAAGAATCCTGACATGATCGGCCGTACTGGTCGATATCAAACATGCAATGAGGCACAGAGTTGACTGTTCGAACAATTATTGTAAAAACATGTATTTTTCAATAAAATGATACGTGTATAATTGTTTGTATTCAATTCCGAGCCTTACGGGTGAACACCTTCATCTGCGCATAACTCATAAACGACGTGTTTGCAACTATATGTTCCTTCACAAAAAATGATCGTCTCTGCATGGCCTATCATCCCTATCATTTTGTCGGTGAGATCCTGTTACATCCTGTATTTCGGTTATGTCGGTCACAGTAAAATAGTTTACCATGCTCGCTTAGTTATGATGATCGCGGGTTCTAATTCGGCTGGGATCGACATACATTTTAGCATGCAAAACTGTGAGTATGGCTTCCCTTGAACGTTAAGCCTATCAAGGGAATTGTCACCATTGCATGCAGAAATAAACTTTGAAATTTCTCCCAGAAAACCGTTGTGATGTACAAAGACAGTGTCCAAAATAATTATCTGCCTTTTTAACTGTAAGTCACTAAAATCCAGCGCCAGTTCCTCATTTAAACTGTAGGGAAGTAATACAACTCGTGACTCGGTAGATTGGATAACCTTCACTATCTGCCGTCTGCGCCACTTTCCGCCTTACTACACTCCGCTCTTACTCAAGCAGGGAGTCAATTTGCTCCGTAAAGTGGGTTGCCATTGCTGCATTCTGGTTTCAATTTATGTGTACTGGGAAAGACTGCAACTCCATCAACAATTTCTTCGTCACGTACCTAGGACGGCGTGAGTTCGGTTAATGTAGAGGAAAGGGAGCGCCTGGAAGAAACTATTTTAAGACCTGTCTTTCACAGTAGTAGTTATTCTTCTTCCTCCTTTTCTTCTTGTTCCAATGACGCTACAGCCCATAGCAGCCCCGGGCCTTCTTGATGCGAGACCTCCAATCTTCTCTATCCAATGCTCTCTGTTGCCAGTTCCTACAGTTCAGGACTTTTTCTTCTCTTGGTTCAATGAACCCGAGGACCATATGTCGGGGCACCATGGGCGATGAGCACCCGGGATGCCTACATTGCTCAGTGGGCTGGGCTCAGAGCAGCGGCACGACTAGGCTTAGTCTTGCGAACGGGCTGGTTGGGACAATACCGGGCGTAATGCTGGGAATTACCACCAGGTCAGTAAGCTCGGAAGAGGAGAAGGCGCAGTCTTTTGGGTGTGGAATTAGCGCCGACTCCGAGACCGAGTGAACCAAGGACAATCTGTGAGGTCGTCAGGAGTTGAGCGACCTGAAGTACTAATGCTCAGGCTGGACCCACTTCAGCAACAAAACGCATCCCCAGGTGGTGCACTCGGGGAAAGGTCGGTGGATTTGTTAGACAGTCCTCCCGGCCAAGTCCAAGGGACTCGTGAACCATTAGTGGGGTCGGCAGGAGTTGAGCGCCCTGTCATACTATTGCTCACCTGTTGGAGCTTGCGAGCTCCATGCTGGTCCACAACTTCAACAGGACACTTCCCTGGGGGCACACCAGGGCACGGCTCGGACCATTGCAGAGGGGAGCAACTGTGCTGATTCCCGGCTAAGCCTACGAGCTCGTGGACAAACTGTGAGGTCATCAGGAGATGAGCACCTGGATGTACTAAAGTCTCACACTGTGGGACTTGAGGATTCAAGCCCTAGTCGGTCTCACAACGGCTGCAGGATGCGTCCCTGGAAGTAGAACAGGGGAATGGTCGGTGGATCTGCGACAGTAGTCCTCCCGGCTAGGCTCGAGGAGCCCGTGGACCAACTGTGGGGTCGTCAGGATTGAGCGACCTGACGTACTATGTAGCTCAGCAATTTCCCTGAAGTTGCGACTCCAACACCTTCTCCCTAAGGTGTTGGTTTTATTGCCGAGAACTTGAATGTGGACGCGATAGTTAAGGGAGGACAAGTATCTGGGCCTTGCGAGTATGGTCTCTGACCGAGGTATCCCAAGGGGAGCCAGTTCAGGATTTGATGACAATCTTAATTCACTGAGTCCACCCATCTTTACTTATGTTTTCTTATTGGCCGCTTACCAAACATCTTCTCCGTCATCATTTCCTTAGGTAGGGCCTAAATTATGCATTCTTTGCCCATTCTTTGAACGTGTCCGGCCCATCGCAATTTTTTTTAAATTTCACAAGAATTTATATATCAGGTTTAGGTGCCGTGAGCTGATTAGATCGGCTCTGACGCTCCTGTCCATTACCTGCCAGATAATATAGGCCTACTTAAACTACTTGCAAAGCCGATCACATCGGCTGATGCGATTTAAACCTCTGACACAAGAGATTTTACCAGTGGCCTGCAGAGGGTTAAAAATGGTCATGGTTTTCGTTATTATATCTCATTCTTACAGTGGCACGACCTATCGGGAGACAATTTATAACTTTGGATCACGCATACATTTTTGATTGCACAAAATACACATATGGCCTTCCCGGGTGAGTGATCAGCTCAATGCCAGGGCCACCTCCAGATAACACGAACATTTAAGACTTAGTATAGGAAATATCATTCATCAAGCATTCATACTAATCAAAGAGAATGTGTTTATGGATGATTGTGGTCAGATGATGTTCATGGACCGTTTAGGACTTAAGGGGGGTGATGGGTGAAAAATTGACCATTTGAGATCAAAATTGGCATTTTTTTGTTTTTTATACTAAAAAATAGCCTGTACTCTAATGTATATGTTGGCAAAGTTTCAGAGGCCTATGACGCTTCTAAGTACCCTAAAGTGCTGATTAGGCCTGTATGTTACATTTTGTATTTAAACTGCATGCAAATCTTTAAACTTGTTTTTTCCACACTTTTATTTTCACTACAGTTTTTGTACATTCAAAATTAAATGGAATTCACAAATTTTATCCTAGAAGGTTCAAATTTTTACTGCATCTCCTAAAACAACGAGTAACAAAGTAGTCCACGGGTTTTATGATTGAAGTAGTATTTTAAGAAATAAAAATAAAATGCATGCAATTATTATTTTTTGTAATTCCACGCATGAGGTACAACATTATTTTTTTCTCCCTTTGTATTCACATTATAAGAATTCTAATGCATGGTGTTTTTTACAATAAATATATAAATATTTTAAAATACCAGTAACTACATTTAAATGACTTTTGAGTAAACAGCTTAATTTTATTTGTTAAATAGTCCTAACAAATACCTCTCTTGATTTCCAAATCTCTTAGATAAATTCGCTCGTCACTTCATGACTCGCAAATTTATCGATAATTTGGAAATCAATTGTGGCATTACTCCTCCGTGGTATCTTTACCTTGTCGTGGTGGAGTGGCTTGCGTGCTTAAATGATCCCGAGAGCTATGCCGGCGGTAGCATTGCTGCCGATAGGGTTACCCATGCTGGACTGGTCGAAGGTGATAAGTCAGACAAAAATAGTACCTTGGTCGAAAGAGTGACTATCTTTCACCGTAAAAATACAACTGTCAAGAAATGTGGAGATGGGTTCAACTGGGGTAAAATTTTCCGGGTCAAATAGTCCCCCATTCGGTTCTCCGGGCGGGGACTACTTCAGGGAACCCATGCCAAATGGAGAGCTTATGTCCGCGCGGCCATGTACCTACGGGTTCGATAGTGCCAGTGAGTAAGTAAGTAAGTAATGCATGGTGTTTTTCTAAATATTTTAGGGGCCTTGTAAAAAAAATAAGACATTTTACTAAGAAATTGTGAAACCCATTTAATTATAGGCCTATGCATATTTTTTTAAATATATTTAATAACTCATAAAATAAATGTCTCACAAGGATGAAACCTAAACACATTATTATGTATCATGCTGTCAATGTTTGTACGAAAACTCAAGTCTCTAGCTCAAAAAATGTAGAAAATAGAAATTTCACCCATCGCCCCCCTTAACGTTTTCCGACGTTTGTCTGACAGGTGAGGAAAAATCCCGATAGGCAAATATTCTTGTTTCGGCAGGGTATAGTTGTTTGTAAAGGGCCCACTTTTGCATCCTATAGTTATGCTTTGTGAACGTTTATTTTATATAGCCTAGGCCTACATGTTTTAATAATAATAATAATTAAAAGATAATTAGGCCTGACGTAAGTCTAACCTATGTGACAAAGTGGTACCAAAATGTTATACTGTTAGAGGTTTGATTAACAACTATAAGAAAAAGATGTTCTTGATATAGGCTACAATTTTATTTCCTCGGCCTCGCAACGATGTTACCCGAAGACCGCAGAGGTAAAAAAATAGCAATATATAATAATAATAATAATAATAATAATAATAATAATAATAATAACAATATTGAGTAATACTAAGAAATTAGGACTGGAAGTAAATATCAATAAAAATAAAAATATGGTCACACGTAGAAATTCAGTATATAATGGAAATGGACAGCTAATGACAAATGAGGGAAATTTTGAGGAAGTGATTAAATTCAAATACCTTGGAACAATAATCACAAATAGGAATGAGATGCACATAGAAATTAAACATAGGCTCAATTCTGGAAATGCGTGCTATTATGCATTGCAGAGACTCTTGATGTCCCAACTCCTTTCAAAAACGTTAAGCTGAAAATATATAAAACTATTATTCTACCAGTCATATTATACGGGTGCGAAACATTGACTCCTACTTTAAGGGAGGAAAGGAGATTACGAGTATTTGAGAATAAAGTTCTTAGGAAAATTTTTGGACCAAAGAGAGATGAACAGACAGGTGAATGGAGAAGACTACATAACAATGAACTACATAACAATGAACTACATGGTCTTTATAGGAAGCCAGATATAATAAGAACAGTTAAGTCTCGTAGACTGCGATGGGCAGGACATGTTGCACGTATGGGAAATGAAAGACTTGCATGGAAGCTTCTTGTAGGAAAGCCAGAGGGAAAACGCCCAGTTGGTAGACCAAGAATGAGGTGGGAGAATAACATTAACTATGATTTGGGGGAAGTAGATTATACAGGGAATGATTGGAAAGCATTAGCTCAGGATAGGGATGTATGGAGAGCTTATGTCCGTGCGGCCATGAACCTACGGGTTCGATAGTGCCAGTGAGTAAGTAAGTAAGTAATAATAATAATAATAATAATAATAATAATAATAATCCTAACAAAGATAAAAAATCGTAATAGACAATAAACCTCTGGAACAATTAACAAATTTTAATTATGGTTGTAATTTTACTATAAACACAAAAACTGAAAGAGATATAAATGTGAAACTGTCGAAATTTCAAATGATATGCGGAACTATACATAAAACGTTAAAGAATAAAACAAGAAGAGATACTAGATTGAAGTTTTATAAAACATTGGCAGTATACCTGCATTAGGCCTACTTTATGGGAGTGAAACTTGGGTAATGACCAAAAAATTACAAATTAGAATACAGAGCGCAGAAATGAACTTCCTTAGAAGAACAAAAGGCTGCACAAGATTGGATTGGATAAAGAATGAAGATATAAGAAGAGAGTTAAATATATGTTCATTGAATGAGAAAATCAGATAATATAGAGAGAAATGGTTTACACATGTGGAAAGAATGAATGTAACAAGATTACCAAGAGCAGCATTCAACTACAAGCCAAGAGGTTCAAGGAATGTAGGAAGGCCAGTGAAAAGATGGACAAAACAACTGTGAGGCGGAACAGGCAATTTTTGCCTAGCCAGTGAAGTGAAGAAGAAGAAGAAGAATCATAAAAGTAATAATTTGTCCGCGACCTGATGGCAGATAAAACAGCCCCATTGCTTCATGACGACTTATGTAATAGACTAATCCACGTAATGAGGTTACATAATGGCACGAGTTAACAAGGTCACTTCAGGGTCATGGGTGACAGAGTTAATGTTATTTTCATTTTTATGAGCTATAGTACGAGTCTTTTTTTTTTGCATGCAATTAACTAATTATTATTATTCAAATGACGAGTAGGGCCTACATTTATTCGAATTTATATGATAGCCCTAAATATTAGTCATGAGGAGTATCATGAAGTATTTTATTTCTTAATTACTTTAAGTAAAAAATATTACAAATAAAACCAACACATTGATATTTAAATCATCAGTACAAAGTGTTAAGCTGTATGGTGCAGAGACCTGGACTTCAGGTAGACAGCAACCAAAACAATTACACTGAGCAACAAAAAATAAACTTTTTTTTTGTCTCAGAAAAAAAATATGTGATACTGATTTTCTTTTTTTTTTTCCTGAATTCAAATATGATATCGATTTTTTTCCATCACGCAAGATTTCCGAGAGACAGGAATTTATAATTTCAAACAATTTAATATTTTCTACATTCGTAACTACACAATATTCGAACATTCGGACTCACCTAGAAAGTAAGAAATGACTATTTTCTGCTATATTTCGCCTGTGGAGCATCCCTCTTGATGGTCCAACAATAATCGGCCAGCATATTAGGATTCCATTTGCCTTGATATCTCTTTTTCATAGCTGAAATCTCCCGATGAAAGTGTTTCCCGTTTTATTTTACAATGGACAAATGAATGAAAAAACATGTATTAAAAAAATAATTATTTAAGTCCATTAATTGAAAGTGAAAAAAAAAACTGTGAGTGATGGAGAAATTTCGAATAATCCTACGTATTTGAAAACACGATAAAAAACTGCATGAAGTACAACTAGGCCTATTGGTACTCATGAGACAAAAATCATGTTGACCAGTGTTATTGACAACAGATGAATTTTTGGCGAAGGGCATCAAAAAAACCAAGGAAGGAGAAAATTCGGAACTAGAAAATTAGAGAAATTATGAATGTGTGGAGAGCTTATGTTCACGCGGGCCATGAACCTACGGGTTCGATAGAGCCAGTGAGTTAATTAGTTATGAATGTTAAACATAGGCCTAATATTAGACCTATACATAGAAGTAATACAAGAACGAAGATTGAAATGGTATGAACATCTGAAGAGGATGGAGAATAATAGAATCCCAATAATGATGTTGGATTGGAATGCTGAAGGCAGGAGGAGGAGGAGGGGGGAACCCAGGGCGCAGTGGATGGATGAAGTGACAATAAACATGATCAGCAGAGACCTCAAAAAAGAAGATGCTGAGGATAGAAATCTGTGGCGGAGCAAAATACATTTGGGCTGAAGGATAACTACTGTAATGTAGAGAAAATCCTTAATAAAAAAATTATTATTTTAAGAGTTTACAAAAAAAAAACCGGAAAATTTAAAATATTGCAATAGCCTGTTTTCATCATCATCATAGTACATTCACGAATTTAGGCCATTTGTTGACCTGTTTCAGCCTCAAGAGAAACACCATCCAGAAATCTTTTGAGTGGACGTCCTGATCTTCTTCCTGCAGGTTGGTATCTTAACATTTGTTTGGGTATCCTATGATCTTCCATTCGATGAACATGTTGCATCCATCTTGACTTATAATCAGAAATTTAGTTTTCTAAAGATTCCATGTGTAATTCTTCTAAGATGTCTTCATTTTTTTTTGTGATCTAGTAGTGTGTATCCTGCAGTCCTACGAAGGTACCTAATTTCAGCAGATCTAAGTCTCTGTATATCCTTCTGTTTCAACGTCCATACTTCGCTACTATACAAAAGAGTTGGAAGAGCCAGTGTTTTATACACTTTTAGTCTTAGCCTGTTTTAAATTAGAAAATAAACTTAGGTCTAAGCATAGGGTTTATTTAATCTAATTTTGAAAGACAAAAATGGTTATTGTGAGTTATCCGTAAAAGATGGCATATGCTATCGCGAACATTTTTGTATAATTTTCTTCTCTACTTCTTCCTCGGCTTTCCCCCACTTATAGGTTTGCCGTCTTCAGTTTCCATTTATCTCTATCATTCCAATCTCCCTCTTCCAAATTCCTATCCTCCATTATTGTTCTGACGTAGGTTTTCCATTTCCATCTTGGTCTACCACGTTTATTTCTTCCAGGGGGTGACCATTGGTATATATTTTTTGGCCATCTTTCATTTTCCATTCTTTGTACATGGCCATACCATTTAAACGTTTGATTTTCAATCCTCTTAACAACAGATGTGGTGACATTCATTTCTCTCCAAAGGAATTCATTTCTTATTTTATCCTGTCTTGTTTTTTTGGAGGCTTCTAAAATAATCGAATTCAACTGTTCTAATTTTATTCTTTTGTAATTCCGTCAAAGACCAAGTTTCGCTTCCATATGACAAAATATTCTGTATTATGCTCTTATAAATTTTCATTTTAGTTTCCTTTGTAATATTTTTGTTCCAAATTACTCCATGTAATGTCTAAGTTGCATTTTTTGCCATTGCAATTTTTGCATGTACATCTCTCTCACAGGTACCGAAACTTGTAATTATTGACCCAAGATATTTAAAAAATTCACATTTTTTTATTTTCCCTGTTTCAAGTATGAGGTCATCCACATCCTTTCCCAAACACATATATTCTGTTTTCTGTAAATTTATATTCAGTCCCCATTTTTTATATTCTTCCATTAATTTATTTATCATATATTTCATATCATCATCATCCCCTGCAAAAATTATTTGATCATCTGCAAACAACAATGAATGCAGTACTTTTCCTCCTATAGGAATACCCATTTCAGAACATTTTTTATACCACAAATTAAGAGCCTGGTCTAAATAAATGTTAAAAAGGATTGCTGACAAACTGCATCCCCGCTTAAGGCCTTTATTCTGTGCTGGCTGTAACATTATTACCTCATATACTAATTAATTATTGCACTGTTAGCCAATAGCTTAGAATCCATAGCCTATATATATTAAAGTATTGAATCAACAAATCGAATGTATTTATATTATATTATGAAGGGAAATTGCGTACTGGACACTCTAATATATAATAATAATTACATGTGGATATTCAAGTTGAAACAGGCAGGGGCGTTGAGTTTGGATAATATTACTCACCATCCCCCAGTCTAATACAGGGGCGTCGAGTCAAGATAAGATTACTCTCTATCCCCTAGTTGAATACCGTAAGATAACATGGCTGGTAAATTCCAGTCTTCATACGTAACTTTAGAAGAGATATGTCCTTATTTGGAAATGAGGGTGATACATTCCAACTCAGCGTCCATGCCACGCCCGCTTATCAGAGGGTTTATAACGGCTGATGCCCTTGGCATCAGGGCTTATTCTTCATGGTTCCGACCTCGTCTCTATGACAGTTAGAGACACAATATTGTAACTTTTTAATCATCGTCTTTAATAAATATATTAAATCAAGTTCTGCATTCACTGGAGTTCTTGGACTCACAACGAATCCTACCTTCAAATTGTCTGATCTACCCGAGGGCCAGGTCACGACAATTCACTGTGAATTCCTCTGTTAAATTATTCTGTATTTTTACTTTAGCTTTTGTATTACTATAGATCCTCCTAACAATATTAATCCATTTATCACAGATATTCATATTTCTCATTGCCATCCATAACAATTGTCGAGGTACACTATCAAATGCCATCTCTAAATCAATAAAGGTCATATTTAATTCTGTCCTACATTAATTTGGTGTATATGTTATGGTTTAGGCTTGCGTAAGTCATTTAACCGTCCAAAAAGCTACTTTTTTAGTGCACCGATGTATTTTTTTTTTTTTACCTCCGGCCCTATAGTATGGATGTTAACAAGTTATAGGCTATATGTTAATTGTCCCAAAAAAACTCTAAATGATGGTAAAACCCCCGTTCAAATCGGTCAAATAGGCTTAGGTTTTGAGTCCATAAAAGACAATATCATATACGTTCATTTTTATAGGGCCTATATGAAGAATATTGGAAAATATTATCTCAGGATAGGGATGTATGGAAAAGTGTTCACGTTGCCATGAACCTCCAGGTTCTAGTAAGTTATAAATGATTTAGTCCACTACTGAGTAACACTAAGAAATTGGGACTGGAAGTAAATATCAGTACGCCTAAAACTAAATATATGGTCACACATAAAAACACATTAGCCCCTATACAATGGATGTGGAGCTAATGACAAATGAGGAAAATTTTGAGGAGAACGCTGAATTCAAATACCTAGGAACAATAACCACAAACAGGAATGAGATGCACAAAGAAATTAAACATAGGCTCAATTCTGGAAATGCGTGCTATTATGCATTACAGAGACTCTTGACTTCCAAACTCCTTTCAAAAAATGTTAAACTGAAAATATATAAAAATATTATTCTACCAGTTATATTATATGGAAGCGAAACATGGATTCTTACTTTAAGGGAGGAAAGAAGATTACGAATATTTGAGAATGAAGTTCTTAGGAACATTTTTGGACCAAAGAGAGATGAACAGACAGGTGAATGGAGAAGACTGCATAACAGTGAATTACATGGTGTTTATAGAAAGCCAGATATAATGAAAACAGTTAAGTCTCGTAGACTACGATGAGCAGGACATGTGGCACGAATGGGAAATGAAAGATGTGCATGGAAACTTCTTGTAGGACAACCTGAGGGAAAACGCCCAGTTGGTAGACCAAGAATGAGGTGGGAGAATAACATTAACTATGATTTGAGGGAAGTAGATTATACAGGGGATGATTGGAAAACATTGGTTCAGGATAGGGATATATGGAGAGATTATATTCGCGCAGTCATGAACCTACAGGTTCGATAGTGCCAGTGAGTTAGTTATAAAGTATTCAATTTATAAATCGATGGAGTAAGTGGAATGATTATGTGTTTAAGATTAGTTCTGGTCTTATCGAGGGTCTTTGTAAGTGACTGTGGTGCTGAACCGAAGTGAAGAAAAAAGGAGAAAGGGAAATGAGAATAATATTCCATGGTCAGGGAGGGAGGAGGCGGGAATAAGAGGAGGAGATCCGTAAAATAGGAAATGAAAAAAGTAAACAGGATTGGAAGTAAGGAGAGGGATAATAGCTGATGGGAGGGATTTATTTGAAGGGAAGGAAAGACAGAAAAGAGGGGAATAAGGTTACAGCTGCATTTCTCACCCATACCACCAGGTGGGAAAAAAATAGAACTTAAGCTGCCATCTACCGCCTCTATTACAAACCTTCGCTGAAAACAAATGTATTGAGAAAATTAATCTCTTACAGCATATAAACATTTTTTAAAAATTATTTAACTTTTTTTTTGTTAACTTTATTTTGATCTCACATATAGACACAAGGACAGGACACACACCCTGTCCCAAGGTTGAGATTTTAAAAATCCCTTACCCCGCCGGAATCGAACCCGGGTCGCCGGTGTGGAAGGTAGGGACTCTAGCGACTACCCCACAGCGATGGACACATTATTAAATGCATTTTTATCCCTTAACCCTACGGAGGTATTTTTATCGTAATTGTTTTTAATTTATTTCATTTAGCACGACACATATTTTCAAATTTGTTCTGGAAAAATTATTTTATTGAATAATTCGATGCAATTCAACCTTATTGTTTTTTCTAAGTAAGCCTGTCCCTAAATGGAGTCGACTCAGCCTCTAACGGAAATGAGTACCGGACGCTTGTTCTGGGGATAAAGGCGGCCGTCACGCAGGGCTGACAACCCGGCTGACATCAAGTGTCCATTGTCTAGAAAAGTGGGAGCCTTAACCTCCTACTATCCCAAGGGCCTCCCCAGGCCTGTCGTGGGATCACTTTAGTTAACAGCTGAGGGATTCTATCTGTAGGCATTCTTTTAACATGTTCATACCAGTTATTTCTCATGTTGTCAATTTTATTTGTTAAATTAAAAATATTTAAGTCTTTCCTAATATCTTCATTTCTTTTTGTCCAAAATTGTCACACCTGCTACTGAACGTAAGAACTTCATTTCTGCAGTTTCTATTGTTCTTCTGTCTGAACTGTGGAAGACTCAAAACAGAATAATTAAATGTACTCATACAGTGAATATTAGTGAATGAAATAAAGAAGATTGGATTTTTTTTGCGAAAACCGGCGTGAAGTTCAATTTAAAAAAAATCTTCCTCTTCGTACGTCACCACAGCTAGTGACAATATAAGCTCCTATCACAGAATATATATAGCGCCTATAGCTAACGCTGTGAGAATTACAATATGGTTTCAGACAAAACAGAGGCACCGCGGAACACGTATTGGCTGTTTTATATATTATATTCGATTGGAGAACAAGTGACTGCTAGCGTCATGTTGGCCAATGTGATAACGCACGTTCCCGATAAAGCGAACTGCCAACATGTTTGCTCACGTAGGCCTATAAGGGGATTTTATCCCAGGAGTCCACCTACATAAGTGGCCAATTAACGACGAGAAAATGATCATGTTAGTGTTAGATGGGCAAGTTATGGCGAGAAAATGGGTGAGTTATTAGACCACTTGTTTGTTAGCCGGTTTTTGTCATAAGTTGGCTACACTGAGCAATGACTTATACATGTTTTACATTTCAAATTTGGTAATCTTAGGTTACTTCGAGCTCAATTTCTCACTTCATTAGAAGGCATTCCTCATTTTTTTGGAAAAAAGTCAACATACGCCTACTAGGCCTAATATATTTCTCTCGTCTAATTATTCGCATACTGCAACAATAAATTGTTTTTTTTTAATTTGAATTTATAAATGTGGCATAGATTTCCCTTAGGCAATCTTCCACCTTTCTAAACAATAAGCACTAGCTTGAGCCCTGAGTGACGGTCGCCTTTAGCCCTACAAAGAGCGTCTGGTACTAATTTAAAAGCTGAGTTGACTCCAGGGACATTGTGCGTTTAGGTGAGTTTAAAAATTCTGATCACACCGGGACTCAAACCTTTGCGACTTGTAGCACAATGGCTTAACCATTTACGCTACAGCGTGCCACAAAACGCATCTAACCTAATCAAATGTACCGCATAATGATCATCATCCTAAGGTACAACTTCAAAATGGAATGTTTTGGCCTTCTCGATAATCTTCTTCCAGACTTTTCTATCTTCTGCCAATCTCAGGTTTGTCACTCTCATCTTCTTCAAATCATCCCATCTTATTTTAGGTCTACTAACAGCTTCCATTTATATGCCTATAGTTTTTTTAACTTATCTCTGTTAATCTATTCTTATCAGATGATCAAACTACCCAATCCTAAGTGATCTGATATGATTTATTATATTTTGATTTTTAATTATATTATTTATTTCACTATTTGTTTTCATTTTCCAAGTTTGGTCTGGTCCGTTATTTGGACCATATTTTTTTCTAAGTTGGTTCTTGGGAAAAAAAATTGGACCAAAGAGAGATGAACAGACAGGTGAATGGAGAAGACTGCATACCAGTGAATTACATGGTCTTTATAGGAAGCCAGATATAATGAGAATAGTTAAGTCTCGTAGACTGTTATGGGCAGGACATGTGGCACGAATGGGGTATGAAAGACGTGCATGGAAATTTACTGTAGGAAAACCAGAGGGAAAACGTCCAGTTGGTAGACCAAGAATGAGGTGGAAGAATAACATTAACTATGATTTGAGAGAAGCAGATTATACAGGGCATGATTGGAAAACATTAGCTCATGATAGGGATATATGGAGAGCTTATGTCCGCGCGGCCATGGACCTACGGGTTCGATAGTGCCAGTGAGTTATCTTTCTTTCACAAATGTTTGATTATTATTTTGAGAGTCCAAGTTTCACTTGCATAAGTTACTATTGGTCTTATTTTTAGTGTTTTGTATACTCTTAATTTGGCAGATTTAGATATTAGTTTACTTTTAAATAGTGTTAAATGTATAGTAGGCCTACATATTATTTCCATTTACAATTCTTTGTTTAACTTCTTCCAATGAATAGTGGCCATTCACTATTGTATCCAAATACTTGAATGCCAACACTGATTTAATATGACTTATCTATTTATAGAAACTGTATTTCTATTGAAGTTACTACATTTTAGATATTCTGTTTTATTTGTATTTATTATCAATCAAAATTGCTTAGATTCCCATAAGTTTTATGAAAGTTTCTAATAGTGCTTGTTTTGTTCTTGCCGTTATCATTAACCGTCTGCATAATGCTATACATATTCCCATATTGAGACCCTATAAAAATAACAATGTAGTACTACTTAGTAACAAAAGATGTCGCACTACAAAAAAAACTCCATGGTATACCACAAACGTACTACCTCATCTCATCGTTCTGCGTCGTAACATATAACAGAGGCTAACTTAAAAGCGATTAATAACAATCCTACATATCAAACGTTCACTAAAATGAACTATGAATAGACCTAATTCAAGAACTAGTTTGACAGAATCTTTACGATTCTCTGTTTTAATACGGGATCAGACTTACCCTTTAACTTTGATATCCACTGTCGTTTGAGGTAATAACTTAACATTAATATTTCCATGGCCTCTATTAATAATTTTTAGATCACAGATTCACATAAAATATATTTATAAAAATAATCTGTACGACCTACACTGAAACGTTAGTACATATTACACGAAATAAACAGGTTAACGCTAACTCTAACCTCTTAAAGAACCGGTCTGTATAGTAAAGGTCTATTCTGTACTGTTAAAAGAGAATACTTCACATAATTTGTCATTACGAATACAATACACATTTTAATTACAGAAACAAAATTATTTTAAATAACTTATATTTACTTACATTCACGAGTGCTAAGTTTCTTTTATGAAGCTTAATTTTACAATCGATAAGTAACTTATAGTAAGTATACTGTTTTGGTTAAGTTATATGAACTTTGCTTATTTTTCCTTGCAGAAATGTAATAAGCCTATTTTATTAAAATATATCAACACACAGCACGGCAAAAGTTTATTCACTAGCCACTACAAAACCTACCTTGCTTAGAGAGCGCGCAAACTGTAAAACACTTAGGTAAAGAGCAAGTAGATCTTAGTATAAACAATGTTTAGAACGTTGCCTATGTTATATGACAGGCATACAAACTTATATTAAAACACGATTGTATGCACATAATCCAGTAAGCTATGGCGAGATCTATATCCTACAATGATGAAGGAATCGAGCAAATTTGAGTAGACAGAAGTGTTTGATATTCTCAATTCGGGATATTCCGGATATCCAAAACTATCATTCTTTGATTTTCAAAAATCATCCGAACAACACCGCTTGTAGATTGGAATTTCATTTATCACTGTTTACTTTGTCATTCCATAAAATAATTAAATCAATGAATTTAAAAAAATAAAAGAAATACGATAGGCCATACATAGGCCTACAGCTTGTCATTGCCAACGTACATAAATTTAAAAAAAAAATCTTCTGACGATGACATAGTTATAATTATGCCTTAAAAACAGTTTTATGTATTTATTCTCAGGTTTTGCAATGTCTTTGACATCATCTTGTAGGCCCCTACCCTTTCAAGTTCTATTGCTAATTTCCATTCCTGCTTCTTTCTCGAACTCTTTCATCATTGTTCTCACTACTACTTGTCCATGTTAGTTTTGGTCTTCCCCTGTTTTTTCCTGTATGATTCTATACATAAATCTTCTTCGGCAATGTATATTCAGTCATTTCACATATCCAAACCATCTTTATTGTGTTTTTACTGTGGATCCTTGCACTTTCATCTTTTCTCTTAGGCCTATAACATTATTTCTAGTAGGCTAAGTCCATTTCTGTTGAATGTAATTTTTTATTGCTCTTGCTTTCAAACGCATGTTCCTGAGCCAAATGTTATCGCGTTTTTTGGCAATTACTGGCACTACCATGGCCGCACGGGCATAGGCTCTCCATACATCCCTATCCTCTGCTAACGTTTGCCAATCATCTCGTATATAATTTACTTCCCTCAAGTAGGGGGCTATATTATTGTTACTGTTAACTCTCCATTTTCATTCTTGGCCTACTTACTGGGCAATTGCTCTCTGGTTTACCTAAAAGGACATTCCATGCCCTTCTTTCATTCCCCATGTCTGCCAATCGTAGTCTAAGAGACGTAACTGTTCTTATTACATCCCATTGATCAAAAAATCTTTGTTCTTGAATACTCGTAATCTTTTCTCCTCCTTAAAGTAAGAGTCCATGTTTAGCATCCAAATAAGTGGAAGAATAAAAGTTTTATATATTTTAAGTTTAATGTTTTTTTTTTTGAGATAGAGGTTTGGGTGAGAAGAGTCCATACAATGCATAATAGCATGCACTTCCAGAATTGAGCTATTTTAATTTTTATGTACACTTTTAGTTGTAATTATTATTTCTAGGTATTTGAATTCAGCCACTTCTTTAAAATTTCCCTATTTTGTCATTAACTGTCCATTCTCATTATAAATCATATTTTTATGTGTGACCATATATTTAGTTTCACACCAGTGTGGAAAGCAACGGGAAGCTACCACACCTACAATTCCCTAGTAAAGCTGCAAGCATAGCATGAAAATGCTATTATTGCAGTGAAGGACTTGCCTTCGGCCAGAATTACTAAGGATGGATGAATGTTTACTTCCAACCCCAATTTCTTAGCGTTATTCAATAGGAGTGTCCGTGTTGGCTCTTGATATCTGCTAATAATATATACAACATCAGCAAAAACTAACAGCTTTGAGATGTAGGTTTCCTTCATCCTCGTAAAAGATTTGATGGCATTACAATATACATTTTGTACTTATTGTCATATCTTTATCCCATAAAATATTGTTCAATTGATATTCTATCTTTATTTTTAAAAATGTATTGGTCATAAATTAAATATATGCACATTATCTCCACAGAGCATAAGTCATGTAAAGTGCTTGCAGACTAGTAACACATGATTATTGTGATGTAAGCCATCAATTTTAATTCAAATTTTCTTAGCCAAATCTCAAAACAGCTAAACAGTACTCAGTTACCCTCACATATCTACAATAGGCCAATAAGTAAGGAATTGAACCCATGTCCTTCAACATCTATTCAAAACTACGAAGATTAACATATTTCAACTAAACAGAATTCAGTATTGATTGATGGTCGACCCCTCAACACATTAATGTATGCAGATGATCAAGTAATATTGGCTACTTCTGAAGATCACCTACAAAGAGCAGTACATAGATTGTCAAATATAACCCAAGATTATAATTTCGGTGAGTAAGACAAAAACTATGGCGTTTCAAGGGAAAATACCGATAAGAACTAAAATTGTTATTAACAACAATATAATAGAACAAGTTAATAACTTTACTTATCTTGGCTGCAATCTTTCGTACGACACATGTAAAGACATAGACATAAAATTGGTCAAATTTCAAAAAACTTATAGGAACAATAAAAAGCATTCTTTTCCGAAAAGTACGTCCAGATACAATTCTAAAATTTTATAAAACAATGGCTCTTCCAACTCTACTTTATGGTTCTGAAACCTGGACTCTTACTACAGGTAAATTAAATAGGATAGTAGCTGCAGAAATGAAGTTATTAAGACCTTTAGCGGGTTATACGCTTTATGATCACATGCGTAATGAAGATATCCGCAAAGCTCTCAACAACACACCAGCAATAACTGAAATCATTCAAAAATATCAAAATAATTGGCATGAACACCTTCTGAGGATGCCAAACAATAGACTACCTCTGCAGCTATTGAACTACAGACCCACAGGGCGAAGAGACCCAGGAAGACCTAAGAAGAGATGGAGGGATCAATTTCTTTCCTGAAGCGGAACCGGCCAATTGGCTTAATCCATGCCTGCCATTGATGATGTTGAGAATTCAGTATTTTAATAATAATAATAATTATTATGTCCACCACTGTGGTCTCGAGGTAGCATGCTGCCTTGTCATGCAGCGGGCCTGGGTTCGATCCCTGGTTGGGACAGGCTCCTGGGTGAGGTTTTTTCAGAGTTTTCCTCACCTGTAAGACAAATGTCAGGACGCTTAGGTCCCCAAAAATCATCCGGCCATCATCACCATTCTTATCATTATCACCATCCTTCACCGGTGTGGAAAGCAACAGGAAGCTACCACAACTATAATTCCCTAGTAAACTTGCAAAGCATAGTATGAAAATGCTATGACAGCAGTGAAAGACCTGCCCTCAGGCAGAAATAAGATTCAAAGGCAACATTTTGGGAAAAAGTTTAAGGGGAAGTCCAAGGAAGATGTAACACAATTGGATGCTAGGACTACCAAGAAATGAAAAGGATATCTAAAAGAGGAGAAGAATGGTTTCACTGATGAAACATTGCTTTTAGAAGATGATATGAAAGTACACTTAAAAAAGAAAAAGCAGATGGGTTTCTTTATCTTTCACAGAATTAATACACAATAAAATTTCCCAATAAGTTAGTTACACAAAATTTACTTATATTCTGCATACTTACATTATATTTGCAAATCATTTTCTAATTAAAAATGTAATTTTTGTCCATGCAACAAAAGAAGTCACTTCTGTTATTTCTTTAATACATTTTCAGTTCCTTCAACCTATTACCACATGAATAAGCCAAGGGATTTTCAAACTTTTTATTGTTGGGGCTTCCTTCAACTGACAAAATGTGAATGTGCCTCACCTGTTAAAAGTAAAAAATAACAATAAAATATGAATCCCTAAAATATTCTAGTATAGAATACACTGATACCAAATGAGTACAACAAAAC
Organism: Diploptera punctata; assembly: GCA_030220185.1. NCBI lineage: Eukaryota > Metazoa > Arthropoda > Insecta > Blattodea > Blaberidae > Diploptera > Diploptera punctata. The sequence goes on from JASPKZ010005311.1 coordinate 976,275, forward strand.
ATTCAATGAAAATATGACTATGTAATGTGACTGAAAATAATATAATTCCATTTTTTTGTTTCCAGTTATTGTCAAATTAATATTTAAAAATGCTTAATGGTGAGACCTCAATTTTTTTGTAAATAAATATGTTTGTATATTTGTTGTGTAATGTATTTAATATATTAAAATTTAATTAAAATGTTTTATACCTCACTTCATATCCAGTTTTCAAATTATACCAGTTTCAAAGCTTAGGCAGCTTCATCTTCAGTAATTTGTCGACTGATACTATGTCAATCACGAGAACTGTTTCTTCCTCCCTATGTTGGTGGACCTGATCCACATACCATCAGTCGACAAGAAATTACTGAAGATGAAGCTGCCTAAGTTTTGAAAGCGGTATAATTAGAAAACTGCATATGAGGTGAACCTCATACTGATATTTCCTATAAAAATTCAATATTTAATACATTAAATTTGAAGAGTCCATCGCTGTGGTCTCGAGGTAGTGTGCTGCTTGTTACGCAGCGGGCCCGGGTTCGATCCCCAGTCGGGGCAGTTTTACTGGGTGAGGTTTTTATCGGGGTTTTTCCTCACCTGTAAGACAAATGTCAGGAAAACTTTAAGATCCAAATGGTCCCCGAAATCATATGGCCATCATCATCCTTCACCGGTGTGGAAAGGAACGGGAAGCTACCACACCTACAATTCCCTAGTAAAGCTGCAAGCATAGCATGAAAATGCTATGATTGCAGTGAAGGACCTGCCTTCGGGCAGAATTACTATGATGGATGGATATTTGAAGAGAAAAATATGGCTGCAAAGGGTTATTGTTTTAAACAGGGAGGAGACCGTATAATTCTTTCTAGATTGAAAGCTTACAGGAACCAACCTGGACAATAACCCAGCGTCCAATCCCTCTCGTGGTGCAGCTGTTAACATATTGTTTATGCAATATGAACTAAAGGGATGGGCTACCCACCAAATAGCACTGGTCAGCTTGCAGGGTTATAGACCAATCTGGTATCTTCCTTTTCTATTACCAGATCCCTCTTCTTGCTTTCCTATCCAGTCTCCCTTGACTAACCTCTTGTTTACTTCGACTGGATACACGTAATGAAGAATGAAGAAGAGAAAAATATACACTCAGACTGGGGTTTGAACCCAGGACCCTTTGCTTTCTATGCGAATACTCTGCCAACTGAGTTACCTGAGAAACTCCAATCTAAATGCAAATTTTTCTCTTATATACACTGTTAATTCCCGAGCACCAAATGCTACAAAACCGTTGCTTCGATCTTGCAAATGACAGCTTCTTTATTAAGAAGACCTTTATTGGGAATTTTTCATTACATTATAAAGCCAGTTCAGCCTCATTGGGGGGGGGGATTAATACATTGCCTGTTTAGAACCAGATTGTTTTCATCTATTTTTAATTTTTCAGGAGAGCTCAATTAAGTTTTGGATACTATGCAAATCACATTAAACAGTTTTGAGGAAAGGGGTCTAACACTCTCTGACCACAAATATACAATTTTATGTGTGAAACTATGGCTCAGAGATATGGACCCTTACTAAAGAAACAGAGAATATTTGAGACAATTTGAACATAAAATTCTATGTAGAATATTTGGACCCAAAAGAGATCATTGTCCACCGCTGTGGTCTCGAGGTAGCATGCTGCCTTGTCACGCAGCAGGCCCAGGTTCTATTCCCGGTCGGGGCAGTTTTTCTGGGTGAGCTTTTATCGGGGTTTTTCCTCACCTGTAAGACAAATGTCAGGAAAACTTTAAGGCCCAAACGGTCCCCGAAATCATATGGCCATCATCATCATACTTCACCGGTGTGGAAAGCAACGGGAAGCTAGCACACCTACAATTCCCTAGTAAAGCTGCAAGCATAGCATGAAAATGCTATGATTGCAGTGAAGGACCTGCATTCGGGCAGAATTACTATGGATGGATGAGATCATCAAGGATGGAGAATATGTACCAACTCTGTGAGTATAATTTAATTGATGAACAGGATGTAGAAATTTGTTAAAGCCCAAAGTATAAGATGGCTAGGACATTGAGTAGAGTGCCAGATACTCGTGTACTATTAAGAACATTGAATGGAGGGATTCCTAACAGAAAGGAAGATGTAGAGCAAGATGGTTGGATAGGGTAATTAAGGATCTCGAAATAATGATAGCCAGAAGCTATAACAAATTGTTATTAGGCAAAAATGCTGCGCCTGAAACGTCATATTCACGAGACCTCATCGAGTACATGACTGCCAATACCTGATGTATTCTAGTCATCTGGCTCTCACTTGGAAACCTCAGAAGTTACTTCTTTTATAGCATAAAATGTAGACAGCCACTGTACAATCTTACAAATGTGCGATATTCTTCTTAATATACAATACTAAAATCAAGTCAGCAAGTTGGCCATCTACAATGGCTAATATAACCTGGAGGTCAGTGATTCAATAATAAAATGTATTTGAATTATATCTGACATCATCCAAATAAGCAATCTGTCTAGGTTACAGTTCAATTAACATACCTTTAGACTTCACCAAACTTAATTCTAAATGGATATAGATTGAACATAACCCTGAAATAATTCCATAATTACCACAGAAAGCTGTGCTGCCACCTTCCATCTTAAATTGGCCCTGGCTGTGACTGCTTGAACACCCAATTACAAAAATATTGGTTAAGAAACTGCCCACTGTGCATGGGAGGAGAAATTATGAATATGGAATACTTAAAAATATATAAAGACGCCATCAAAGAGAGACAAAACAAAGCCAATGCAATACCGATGGAAATAATGGACATAGAAACAATGAAAACCGATGTGTGGAAAGGACCGAACTTCCAACTTCGCCACCTATACACACGCTTCGCCACGCATGGTTTCCACTGGAAAATATGTCAGAATCCGTCATACCACGACCCGAAGGAGGACTGCAGATGTAAGCTTTGCGACGAGCCATGCTCCAGGTACCACCTAATGAAATGCCAAAGCAGAACTCAGCCTCTCACCAAAATTACAAAAGACTGGTGAAAATTCTAAATGTACACATTGTGTTTAATAAAATCAATTCTTAAAAATCATGACAAGCTTTGAATTTGTAATCAGACAGTTACTAAATATTGGGAAGCTAGAAGGAAAATACTTTTATTGTCAAATCATGAGCATTATCCACCGCAGTGGGCCCGGGTTCGATCCCCAGTCGGGACAGTATTTCTGGGTGAGATTTTTATTGGGGTTCTTCCTCACCTTGAAATCCACAGTCTAGTGACAACATTTGAGAGATACTTTTCAAATCATAAGTCCACTTTTTTATAAAATTGATTTTACTTTTGTTTTATGATATTCTATACAAGCTATATCCTATGTGAAGTCAGTCTGTGTCTAACCATATTACATCCCACGAACTGCTTCTTCTCCTGAACAACATAATATCGGTTGAGATATTATTGAAGATGAAACCATCTAGGTTTTGAAACCGGTATAATTAAAATCTTTAATTAAACCTCATAGGTGGTTCTGTGGTGCAAGCAGTTAGACAGTCGCCTCTCACAGCTGGGGTCCAGAGATCGAGTCTCGGTCACTCCATATGGGTTTCATGGTGGACGAAACGGAGTTTGGGCAGGTTTTTATTGGGATTTTCTCCCATTTTCCCCTGCCACAATTTCATCCCACCATTTCTTCATACTCATCACTCCATTTCATTAAATTTCGTTCATCTGCCCCTGTGATAGTTCGTCAGGCATGGTCGGCTGGCACCCTTGTCATTCACAGAGCTCTATATACACACACATATATATATATAGGGGGGCTTCATATCATCTCATTCCTCGACCCGACCTTGAGTTGGACGCGAGTTGAGGATATTATTGTTATATATATATGTCATTAATAATTTTAATTCTCATAAGAACGAGATATAATATATCTTGTACATATTATATATTTAATTCGTTAAATCTAGAGTAAATCAAAATACATTATAAATATTAATTGTATTGCATTTATAACATGCAATCGTTTATGTATACTGTAATTTAGGTAAAAAAGTAAAGTGATCCCAGAACAGGCCCTTGGGGTAGTAGGAGGTTAAGACTCCCACTTTTTTCCAGACAATCGGCACTTTATGTCAGTCGGGTTGTCAGCCCTGCGTGACGGCCGCCTTTACCCCCAGAACAAGCGTCTGGTACTCATTACCGTTAGAGGCTGAGTCGACCCCAGGGCCATAGTGCCGCCAGAGAGTTTGGGTCAGTTTAAAATTCCTGACCCCAACGGGACTTGAACCCTCGACCCTCCGGCTTGTAGCTCAGTGCCTTAACCACTACGCTACGGTGTGCTCCCTTGTAATTTAGATGTCTTCTTCTTTTTCCTTTCAATGTAATAGACCTAGTGGTCTGTTACGGTCTCAGTCCAACGTTTGAAGGGTCTGCCCAAAGATCTCTTGTCTGGTGGCTGGTAATTTAAGATCTGACGTGGTATTCTTGTTCTGTTCATTCTTCGTACGTGAGATTTCCAGATGTAAAACTATTTTTTTTTGTATTTTTGAAACCTGGTTGAGTGGCAGACAAGGCCTTAACTCTGCCAGGTAAAATAAAGCTATTATTATTATTTATATACAGATTTTCCCCTCAGGGGTCCTCATCTAGGGGATATGTGGATGGCGACCACAAGGTGCCCAAGCTGTGCAAAACATTTCTTCCACTTACTTGTGTTTTGCACTCTTTTAACTTTACTATCTAACCTCTCTTGGTTAACTTGTTTTTTCGACCCCAACGCTATTAGGGCATCCGAGGGCTAGGGAGTCCTTCTTTTTTTTTCCATTTCGTCTTTCCTTTATTTTCTTTTCTTCTCCAGAAAAGCCTGACCAGAGGCTATAAGATGGCAGCCCCATCACTGGTCTTGCCTTCCTTTGGCCAGCAACCAATCGAAGGGACTATTATTATGCTTTCAAGTCTTATACGAGAATTTCCCATAAGGGAAAATTTTCTATAGGATCGTAACAGGCCTTGGCCTAATACTTGGAAGGAAGAAGAAGAAGATATACAGATTTTTAATGTTTACACAACTTTCTGTACCTAAAGTTTTATTTTTCTTCTCTACTAGTCTCTATCCATCCACTCCATGTCTTTCAGTCCTCTATATATATATATAGTGATTTTTCCTATAAAAGTTCAATTCAAAGCATTTCTTCTATCCTGAAAATTTGGCTTTATTAAAATATAATACAATGTGAGAAGCATCTCCTCATTTCTGCTTTTTCTATTGTAGCTACAGGAAGTCTAAAGTTTTGTTGATTGAACTGTATTGAGTGTAGGAATACAATGACACACAACACAAAGCAAGCTTAACATTTACCAGAATATCGTACAAGTATACTAAAAAATTCATTTTCTAAAAGCTATTCAATTCAATTAACCTCTAATTTACAACAGAGGCAAGTAAATTCAAAATAAAACAGACTAGAAACAGCACACTTCCTGGAGAATTACACACAAGTTCTCCAGGAATTAAAGTGGATATATATACAACATTTATGCAATGTTAACTGCAGACAAAAATTTGTACATAACAGTAAAATGCTTTTATTATTAATTTAACATTTCTCAATGAAAGATAAATTAAATTTGTAGTTGGTAGAGCACTTGGCCCGGAAAGGCAAGGGTCCCGGGTTCGAGTCCCGGTCTAGGCGAAAATTTTTCTCTTCAAATTTAGTAAAATGCTTATACAATAGTTTTGTACAAAAAAATTAAAAGCAACATTCAAACAGCACTATAAAATCAATGGAAGGAGAACATTTTTTGCCTGAACTGGGAATCGAACTCCAAACCTTCAGCTTTCCGTGCTGATGCTCTGATTCAGGATACATTCCCATCCAAGCACAAGTCCTTCCTTTGAAGGTTCAGGATTCGATTCCCAGTTCAGGCAAAAATTTTTCTCTTTACCACCGATTACAATAATTCAGTTGTGTCCATTAATTTACTTATTTCTATTATAGTAACAGTTTTAGCCTCTCAATACTAATTTAATAAGCACTATAAAACTTATGAAAAAATACTGTGCATATGAAAAATCACTCCACACTAAAAAAAAATGAGAGCTATTTTATAATAGACTGGCACTCACTACAATTAAAAGTTAAGTTTTCTTAGGTTAATTTAGCTTATAATTGTGTGTGGGGATTCTAGTGCAAATGGCAGTCTGTAATAATTTGAAGAAAAGTAAAAAAAACATGAAAAATTATTTTACAATATCATGCAATTAACAGTCAAATATATGTATATCAACAATGGCATAACAGCCGAATGTTGGGTCTTAGCCATTCCTTTGTTAGGAGTTACTAGACCAAGTTAATTTAGTTAGGTCGATTTCCCAAAGATGATATCAATCGTATGTGTTCTACATACCGACCCAATGAGACATCTAGTAGACAACTAAGATATTACTAGGATGACTAAGGTTGGTAAATTTTGCTTAGAGGCCTCTTTATTCAGGCTTAAGGATTTTTTACGAGCCTGAATTTCTTCAGCCTCAGGATCCACGGCTTAAAGTCTCTCCCAGAGGACTTGCTCCTTGGATTTTCCACCTAAAAAATCCATCAACTCTGGCCTGGTTTGAACCTGCGACCCTCGGAACCAGAGGCAAGTAACATAACCACTAGTCCACTGTGGCCTTAATATATATATTCCTTAAAGTTTGTTTTTATCCAAATAAAGTACTGTGCATTTAACTTTTACAGGAATTAATCACTATGAGGTTTAATTTATGGTAAAATCAAATGTTTCCTATCTCTCTACCTCTCCTCATATAAATCAAATGCAGGGATTGTGGCAAAATTTATATTGGAAAAACAAAAAAGAAATTTGAAAATAAGGGTGAAAGAACATCTTAGAAACGTCAAAAATGGAGAAGTGGAAAAGTCAGCAGTAGCTGCTCATGCTTGGTCAAAAAAACATTTAATTGAATCAAAAGCCAGTCTAATTAAACTAATAGATAAACAAAAGGAATTCACGGTTTGGGAAAAAATCCACATTCAGAAAAACAAAGGAAAACTTATGAACTTCGAAATTCCCGCAAATTCTGACCTGATCCAGGTTCATCGATCCACCAATAGAGGGAAGAAGAAGAGTGTCTTCCGATCGACATAACATCAGTCGCCAATATAGTACTCAAGATGAGACCATTATGATCTTGAAATCGCGATCTACTTACAAGATTTATATGAGGAGAGGTAGGAAACATTTGATTTTACCATAAATTACAGAATAATGAATGAGAACATAATATTATGATATATTGATGATCCATTGCTCAAATTATTGCTTTGAATTTCATAGACATCGGCACGATTCATTATATACCAATATAAGTTGGATTTTCGGGTCATGTGCAGCCATTAAACGATCTCTTATGTGCTTTCTAGAGAAATCATTTTCCAGATATATCGATTCTGAAATAATCCTCTCTCGGACTTTCTGTATGAGAGAATTAGAGATGGGTGTCCAGAATGTTCCTTGCATATATAAGAAGCTGCGAGGATCAGTCACTCTAAAATGAGTAAGTGTGACCTAAACATGAAGTCAAAGAATATTTGTTAAATGAAGTTATCAGAGAGTGTAAGGAAGAGTGATAAAATAAATTGTGAAGGAAGAGATTCCATTAGTAGAAAATTAATTGTGAAAAATCAGTAAAGTATTATAAAATAAATAAAGTTAATTTGGAAATTTTGTGTACACATCTGTGAGGTTAAATTAAAGAAAATCCATCTGAATCCAATGCAACCGCCATCTGTAACAATATTGTAATATTCAACGATATCTGTGAATTATGGGTATAATTTATAGAATACACTAAAACTATAACAATAATTCACACCAATCTCAAAATAATTCACCCTAACCTTATATTTGACCATTCTGCATGAAAATTCATAGACTGCCATTTGTTTTAGAATACCCTGTATGTGTTTGAGACTTTTTTTTTTTTCAGTTTATCTGTGATGTTTTTAAACTGGCCCAAAACCTCTAGAGCCACCATGGCCCTGGGACCAACTGAACCTCTAATGGAAATGAGTACCAGATACTTGTTCTGGGGGTAAAGGTTGCCACGCAGGGCAGACAACCCGGCTGACATCTAGTGTCAACTGTCTAGAAAGGTGGGAGCCTTAATCTTCTATGATCCCAACGATCTCCTAATGCCTTTAACGGGATTACTTTTCCTTTACTTGTTATCTGTGATATTTACTACACACTTATCTTTATTCAACTGTTTTTAAATACTTGATGTGTACCCTGCTCATTACTTTCTACTCCTCTACAGGGAAGATAAACATATTTATTTATTTACTTATTTACACCCAATTAATCTACTGTCATTTTCATCCACATCTCTCTGTCATTTCAATCTCCATCATCCAATCTTTTTTCCCCTCATGCTGCTCAAAATACAATCAATCAACATTATATGTTAAATAATTTTTTTGAAGAGAATTTTATTGCCTGAAGTAAGATTTAAATCCTAGATCTCCAGTACTACATACAGTGCGCTAACCACTTGTGCTATCCAGGCATCTCAATTCAGACAAATTTTTATCTCTCTTAACCTGCATACCCATAGCAGCAAACATTTTTCTCTTAAAAAAATTATTTATCAATCAATCTGAGTGTATAAATTTATATATGAAGAGTACAGAGAAAAAAACCAGATACATTTTTTCTTGCAAATGTAGAAAATGTATTTTTTTTAATATAATAAATTTGGGAATTTTAACATTACGAGGTTTCATTAATAAGAATCAAATTAATCATGAATTCTTTTTACCTCATACATCTATGTTTTTTTAAACACAGCACTGCAGCATCGTCAATTGTTTTCACGACTGTCAATTTTTTCTTTTTCCAGTAATTATCCAAATCGCCAAAAACCAGATGGCAGTTTGGATAATTACCGACAAAAGAAAAAATTGACAGTCGTGAAAACAGCTGACGATGGAGAAGATGGTTCTCCGATACTGTGGTGCTGTGTTTAAAAAAAACATAGATGTACGAGGTAAGAAGAATTCATGATTCATTTGATTCTTATCAAAGAAAATGTACTTTTAGTTGTACAACATCCATACTTCCTTTACATATATGCCAAACTTTGGAGGTAAATAAATCCATGACTAAACTGCATCTTTTACTATTTCACACTTGTAAATAATAGTGTTTTCCATGGAGAATCTGATGACACTTCAAACTCCATTTTGACAAAAAGTGATTTATCTAGTTCTTTCCCTGTATCCTTCATATATCATCATAATACTTCTGTTACTTGTACAATCCATAATGAATAAATAAATACATTATTGGGAACATTATCTGACATGTGTATTCATTTTTTAAATGTATCATCAACTCAGCAGGATTTCTGCTACATCAGACTGTAATATTTATTTTTTATTTTATCCATATTCCAGCACTTCTTTTCATCAATTAATTTCGCATTTAATGACCAAAACATGTTTCAGCACACATTGTTTTCTTATATTTTTAAATGTTTTAGCTCAGTATTTTGTGCATTTTTTATTTTTTCCAACACTCACAAAGTAGTGTAACATGTTAATGGTAAGAATGGATAAAATTTCACATTAACCAATCTATGAATGAATTACAAAACTTTATTAATAAATTACATTAGAATGTAACATTATGAGGTTCTTCTTAATAAATAATGCATATCATGTATACCAAAACTAGTTCAAATAAAAAACAAGTTAAAAAGTAAGATGACTCCACTTTCACCTAATTTATTACAATACTCATTAATAATTTTATTATAGTTACACTTATCTGAATTATCCCAAAATAAAACATTAATTAAATCTTATCTGAGCATATATTGGCCGCAGTGGACTAGTGGTTATGCTCCTTGCCTCTGATACCCACAGTCGCGGGTTCAAGCCCAGCCGGGGTCGATAGATTTTTTAGGATGGAAAAATCCAAGGAGCAAGTCCTCTGGGAGGAACTTTAAGCAGTGGATCCCGAGTCTCAAGATTTTCAGGCTCATAATACATCCTTAAGCCTGAATGAAAAGGCCTCTAAGCAAAATTTACCGAATTTTCCCGTCCTAGTACTACCTTGGTTTCCTAGATGTCACTATGAGGTGAAACGCTGACCACGGACCACTCAAATGACATCTATATGAAAACAAGTATAACTAAATTAGTATGGTTCAAATTCTTCCATGTAGGGGGAGAGTGCCTAAATCTCTGTTAAGGGAAACATGGGCTTACAAGATTACAAGATCTGAGTATATAAGATTTAAATTTTAAAATTCTTCATTCCTCACCTCATATTGAGCACTGGAAATGAGGTGAGGTATAAAGAATTTTAATTTAAATCTTAAATTAAACCTCTTAGTGATTTTTCCTATAAAAGTTCAACATAATCTACCATTATATTATTTTTAGTCTGAACATCTTACCTCAATATTAATGTTGATTTGTTCTTGAACATTAATATTGAGGTAAGATGTTCAGACTAAAAATAATATAATTAAAATAACCTCAAAATATAACTTCCTAAAAATAAATAATAATCTACTATAATGAGTCAGAATGAACTAATGATAGAATGCAGGCGTTCTGAAACATGATCTCGAGAAGTCTACAAATTACGTGGTGAGGTGTTAATTTTCCATTTCTTTAAGATTATTACAGAAACCTCGTAGTGTTACTTTCTAAAAATATTAAACTTAATTAAATCTTATTATTATTGATTTCGTGCATCTCATTGATGGATAAATCGTATTTGAAGATGGCTGTAATGTATAATTCCCAAATATGTCTTCTTAATCAAGGAGCCACCATTTGCAAGATAGAAGCATGGCTTCATAGCATTTGGTGGACGGGAATTACAATGTATATAGAGAAAGATTTGCATTTAGATCGGTACTTGCTCAGGTAGCTCAGTTGGTAGAGCACTTGGTCTAGAGAACCAAGGGTCCCGGGTTCAAGTCCCGGTCTGAGCGTATAATTTTTCTCTTCAAATATGATTAATTAAATCTGTTTACTCTCATGTGACATACATTTTTTTTCATTACTAGTATATAATTTAATATTTCATTTAAATTAATATTTTTATTGAAATTAATTTATTTTGTTGCCAGTATATAACCTAATATTTCAGTTAAATTAATATTTTATTGAAATTTTTACATTTATTTGTCATCGTGTGAAAAGTAATATTATAATTTCCATGGAGATTGAGAATGAACAATTATCTCTAATTAGATATTATTAAAACTACGCCTCACCTCTTATTCTGCCTTTGTCAGATGAAGGATTGTTAGTTTCTCTGAAATCGGTCTTAAAAGAAGACAAGGTTTCGAAACTGGTCTAATTAGAAGAACATGAGGTGAGGTGATAAAAGAATGTATATTAAATATAAGTGTTAGCAGATGACAACTGTTTACATCAATTACCAACACATCACAAGTTTCTAAAATCCATTGTAATCACAATTGAGGTTAATGTATTAATTTTTTTTTAAAATATCAATATAAATATTTTAATAGTATTTAATTATTATAACCTAATAGTGTTACTTCCAACAAATTTGTAATTATCTCCATATTAATATATTGCATAATATTTTATAATTTTAATCTAAAAACTATGAATTCTCTTCTAATATGTGGGTGTTGGAACAAATAATGTATTGCACAAATGAATCAAAACATTAATAAAATCAAGATATTAATTAAAATCATATTACAAGTTGAATTAAAACATTAAACACTCGCTGATAATAACATACTCCACGTCAAACCTTCTCGTGGATAAAATAGGTTTTTATTCATTGAAGGGAAATACACTAAGCTCTGCATTAGTGCACACTGAAAAACACCCCACATTACAACTTATTCCCTCTTTTGTAAACAATTTGTTAATATAAAGATAGTTAAATAAGTAGTGAAAGAAAAGGAAAACAAAGAAAACAGTTGTAATTAATATTTAATTTTGGGAAGTTATATTTTGAGGTTATTTTAATTATTAAATTAATATTAAGAAGCTAAAGCTGTTACTATGATTGAAATAAGTATATTAAAGTACACTACTAAATTATTGTAATCAAATGGTAAAGAGAAAAATTTATGCCTGAACCGGGAATCGAACCCCGAACCTTCAGCTTTCCGTGCTGATGCTCTAACCATTGAGCTAATCCAGGCTTCCCTCCCATCCAAGCACAAATCCTTCCTTTACCTTACTGTCTTGGTCCCACATTCAAATGCTATGAATCATCATTCACAAATACACAATGAATGGCTTCTACCTGAAGAAGACATGAAGGGACTCCACATAGCTATAGCATTATTTATTAAATTAATATTAAGAAGCTAAATAATGCTATAGCTATGTGGAGTCCCTTCATGTCTTCTTCAGGTAGAAGCCATTCATTGTGTATTTGTGAATGATGATTCATAGCATTTGAATGTGGGACCAAGACAGTAAGGTAAAGGAAGGATTTGTGCTTGGATGGGAGGGAAGCCTGGATTAGCTCAATGGTTAGAGCATCAGCACGGAAAGCTGAAGGTTCAGGGTTCGATTCCCGGTTCAGGCAAAAATTTTTCTCTTTACCATTTGATTATTTTAATTATATTATTTTTAGTCTGAATATCTTACCTCAATATTGAGGTAAGATGTTCAGACTAAACATAATATAAAGAAAACAGTGTTAGCACTTGAACTATTGAAAGAATGGTTAGATTAATAAAACAAATAGAAAAACCTGAAGAGCTTATAGTTTGGGGAGAAAAGATCCACATTCAAAAAAATCAAGAAAGAAAAATTAATGAATTTTGAAATTTCGGAGTTGATTTGAATTTGCAGTTTATCAGTCTACCAACAGATGGAACAGATACGGTTTCGAAACTGGTCTAATTAGAAGAACATGAGGTGAGGTGATAAAAGAATGTATATTAAATATAAGTGTTAGCACATGACAACTGTGGGGCACGCCTTAGCATAGTGGTTAAGGCACTGAGCTACAAGCCAGAGGGTCGAGGGTTCAAGCTTCGTTGGGGTCAGAATTTTTAAACTGACCCAAACCCTCTGGCGGCACTATGGCCCTGGGGTCGACTCAGCCTCTAACGGAAATGAGTACCAGACGCTTGTTCTGGGGGTAAAGGCGGCCGTCATGCAGGGCTGATATAAAGTGCCGATTGTCTAAAAAAAGTGGGAGCCTTAACCTCCTACTACCCCAAGGGCCTCCTGAGGCCTGTTGTGGGATCACTTTACTTTTACATGACAACTGTTTACATCAATTACCAACACATCATAAGTTTCTAAAATCCATTGTAATGACAATTGAGGTTAATGTATTAAATTTTTTTTTTTAAATATCAATATAAATATCTTTCCATACCCGTCTTCCTCAATCAAAATGGATCCCAGTGTCCAAATAATATGTTTTACCAAATAACATGCCGAAGATGAAACATGTTTTGAAAGACCTCCATGATTTTGAATAATTAACAAAGTTTATTTGGACAGCTGTATGAATGCAGGTCTTTGGCATAGAAGCTATGCACAGTAGCAGCAAAAGAAAGTACTGTCATCTTCCCTAGTCAATGAGGATCAGTTACTGTTTAAAGCTTGAGCAGTGACGTACTTGACCATGTGCTTCTTTGTAGAATTTCTTTGCTTTTAAAATATTCTGACATTTTATCTTCACATAAAATTAAAAAAAATCAAAGGCTCAGTGTTAAGTTTGGGGTAAACAAGTACGAAAAATGGTGTATAATACCAGTTGTTTGTTCAAGATGTCCACGATTTGGAGAGTTCTACATATACTAAGCAAAACAGTATAGCCAAAACTCAAGCTCTTACACCTACAGCATGTGGGGTAATTTTGTACTGTTTAAAAAATGATAAATGAAGGGAAAGTGAATGGAGAAAACTATGTAACAGTAAGATACTTGATCTTTATGGAAAATCAGATGTAATAAGAATAGTTAAGTCTAATAGACTGCGATGGGCAGGATATGTTGCACTAATGGGGATTGAAAGAGGGGTTAAGTATGTCATCTCATCATGTGATACATAAAATTATTTTATTATAATATATTATGTAATGAGAAGGTCAATCATTTGAAATTAGGACAAGAAAATCCCTTCCTCCAACCAAACTGCAAGGAAACTGCAAAAATATCTCTGTCTTGCACATAGCATTTAGAAGAAATCGTATTCATACAGTTTGGCGGCACTAACAGACGTTAAAGAGCAGGTGAAGAATGGGTGAGAAGTCTTTTTTAAAAGATCAAATTAATTGAAAGAAGAAAAATAAGAAAGTGTTTATAATCACTTAAGTCTAACTTTAGTCACTATTTCCTAGATCAGGGATCACCAATTAGATTTCTTGGAGGTCTATTTTCAAGGTAGTAAATTAAGTCGAGGTCCGGAACCACAGTTGATTAAACATACGGAGCTTTTATTAAGTAATTAATATTATAAGGCAATTATTTAAATTATGTTATGGGTATGAATTGTACAAATTAAACAAAACACGTGGTAAATACTAAAAGGATACAGCACAGTAGTACACAGTTATTAATTCTAATAATTGTTAATAAGTTTATGATAAACTTAACATATGGTCAGAGTAGGGTGTCCATTCGTCTCATTTTTCCCAGGACAGTCCTGTTTTTTTTGGAAAATGTCCCGCTGTCCCAAAAGTTTTCTTGGGGACACTCAAATCTCCCGCTTTTGGGATGGTGCTTTGTCCATAGATTAAAGGAATTTAATAAATGTAATAATTTATATATTAAATTTGGGAATTTTTAACATTATGAGGTTCAATTAATAATAATTAAATGAATCGTGATTTTTTCTTACCTCATACATCTATGTTTTTTTAAACACAGCACTGCAGTATCGGCGACACTTTGTCGTCATCGTCGTGAAAACAGCTGATGATGACGACTAAGTGTCGCCGATACTGCAGTGCTGTGTTTAAAAAAACATAGATGTATGAGGTAAGAAAAAATCACGATTCATTTAATTATTATTAAATGTAATAATCCCTGGCTTCGTCAATGTATTTATGAATGACGACTTTCGTTTTGTTCTTTACTATGTAATTGTAAATATGAACGTTAGAAAGCGCCAGTTGTATGACCACGATGCACTGTGTGGTCTATAAAATTTGTTTTTTTTACTCTCATATATTGGTAACTGGGACATTTTTCAAACTGTCAATCCATGATCAGTGCTGATTCTGGCACTTTGGCAGTGGAAAAATACAATTTTAACTTAGATGAAAGAGATTTAGTTGTGGATTTTTATACCCTTGTGGCGATAAATAAATATTTTTAAACATAATAAACAATATTTGAAGAGAAAAATTATACGCTCAGACCGGGACTTGAACCCGGGACCCTTGGTTCTCTAGACCAAGTGCTCTACCAACTGAGCTACCTGAGCAAGTACCGATCTAAACGCAAATCCTTCTCTATATCGTTTAGATCGGTACTTGCTCAGGTAGCTTGTTGGTAGAGCACTTGGTCTAGAGAACCAAGGGTCCCGGGTTCAAGTCCCGGTCTGAGCGTATAATTTTTCTCTTCAAATATGATTTATCCATCATTGAGATGTACGAAATCAATAATAAAAACTTGAAAAAAGCCGTACTGGCTGTAATGTATAATTCCCAAATATGTCTTCTTAGTAAAGGAGCCGCCAATGCAAGATAGAAGCATGGCTTCACAGCATTTGGTGGATGGGAATTACAATGTATATAGAGAAGGATTTGCGTTTAGATCGGTACTTGCTCAGGTAGCTCAGTTGGTAGAGCACTTGGTCTAGAGAACCAAGGGTCCCGGGTTCAAGTCCCGGTCTGAGCGTATAATTTTTCTCTTCAAATATGATTTATCCATCATTGAGATGTACGAAATCAATAATAAAATAATAAACAATGACTTTAGTGGCTTTTTATTTGTGAATAGTTGATTCTTATAAATTTGTATTGAAAACAGTGTCATGGTAAAAAGAAAATAACTTTTTTTTTATATTTTGTTAACGTCCCACCTTTTTTTTTAAATGTCCCAGGTTTTTCCTTTAATTTTTGTACATGTCCCCTTTTACATTGAAAATATTATGGACACCCTAGGTCAGAGTAATATTTAAATATCTCAATTTCACAAATTTCGTGTTTTTCACGATACCGGGCTTCAAACAGAATCCCATTCATCTTCAATCAAATCTCTGAGCCAACAATAATACTATTACAGCATGACATTTAGTACAACTGGTTGTATTCAATGTTTAACCAGTTTTAAAAATTTGTATTAATTTGATATTTAACCGGTCTGGAAACCAAAGCACCAGGGTTCGGATCTGGACCGCAGTCTGCTAATTGGTGACCCCTGTCCTAGATCTTTATAGATATATTGTGCCTTTCACATTCATTTCCGTAGCTTTCTATGATATTTTTCCTTCTTCCACCCTTTTTAAGGGCCTGAATCATATTAATCTGTCTTTATTATCAGAACATCAGTAAAATTTTGTGATACACATTGAAATATAATTTGTTTATACAAGTTATTTTTGTTAGGAACAGCAAGCAAATAAACCATAAAGTTTATCTGAAACAACTGCAGCTATTTCACAACTCAGACCTGAGAATATTATGCAGTACAAGTACAATTTTTATACACAGTACAAAATTGTTTTATTTATAACAAATTAAATTGATATCGACAACTACCTCTTGTCAATTTCAAATAATTTATCATATTTTTTATCACAAATAATGCATTGGGATTAATACACTAGGGCATTCACTAATAATGGCAACACTGTTGTAAATCAGTGATCCTAATGATGACCATTGTATTCTTGTAATGTATTGTTGAGCAGTCTTTGTGGTATAAATCTGTAATATTGAAAGTCTCAAAATAGCAATATTTTATGAATACATTCACTGATACTCACATTTAGTAAGTAATACCACCCTAAAAAGATGTTCAGTAGAATTTGTTTAGATGGTGGAATTGGCAAGTACTCAAACATCCACCAAATTCACCAGATATGACCCCTTCTGACTATAATTTTTTCTCAAAGATTAAAGAACCTCTACGAGGTATTCAATTTCAATCAAGAGTTGATATCGAAAAAGCTCTAGATCAATCAGATGAAAGAGATATCCAGAAATGGTGCTACAGATGGATGCCATCTTCCAAGGATTTGGTAAATGTATAATTGACTTGGCAGGAGACTATAAATGAAGTTTGTAATATAAATAATAATCATAAGTAATGCCACGAGTGATTTGCAAATTATCGATAAATTCACGACTCACGAAATGAGGAGTGAATTTATCTAGAGAATTTGGAAATCAAGAGTGGCATTTGTTAGGACTATTTAACGAATAAAATTAAGCTGTTTACTCACAAATCATTATTTAACTATAGTTATTTTAAAATATTTATATATTTAATGTAAACGGCGATGTTTGAAAACAAATGAGAAGTGATAGGTATGCTTCATCTGCTTCTTTTGTTTATCACTGCAACCAGATCATACTATTTATTGCCAAAGGAACGCAATATTGTAAGAATGCTCTCTAGTGGAGAAAAAATGAAACACATCAAACTGTATATTAATTAATTTCTGATGTCGTATGATGTAAATATGACAATTATATTTTTCTGGATTATTACCTGGGAAAAAATACATTTAAGATAGTGCAAACAGTGGTTTCTTTTTTTGGTGGTATAATCAATTGCTACAAATGTTTTTATTATTAACTCCCGCATGCGGCATGTGTTGACATTCATGCACTATATATACAATCTGGTAGCCGTATTTCTCATGGGCTCAGTCACTGCAAAATAATGGTCAGACCTTACTTATTTTAGGAATTCTCATTATGAGGTATATTCATTAAGGTAGAATATTTTTATCACTCATTCTTCTTATTTGATTATAAACTAGTTTCGGAACATAGTTTCTGTTCCATACTCAGTATCGTCACGAGGTTTTTCAGTCAGCCAATGGAAGGAGAGAAGGACAGCTCTTCAAGACGACAGAACAATGGTCATGACGATACTGAGGATGGAACAGAAACTATGTTCCGAAACTAGTTTATAATCAAATAAGAACAATATGAGGTGAGTGATAAAAATATTCTACCTTAATGGTCAGACCTGTTCAGAATATTAAAAAGGAGGATCCTTCTTTAATATGGTAATTATAACACTGATAAATATTTCGTGAAACACAACTCTGATTGGTTGTAAAACAGAAATCATTGAAACGTGATTGGCCATTGAGTCCCATTTGGGGCATGAGTTAAATAGTCTAAATAATTTTTTTGTGATGTTATAGCAATGTTGCTATTAGTTATTGAATGCCCTAGTAAAATAAATTTGTAGTATCCATTGAAAGCAATGCTACTGTTAAACAAGGGAAAGAAGATGTTAACATGCAGTTTAATACTTTTTTGAATTAACATTCATCATGGAACAGGATTTAACTTAAACTGATACTTAACAATTTTAGAACTGATAGAATGTGTCAATAGAACCAGGTCTAAAACCTGACAATATTAAATTAGTTCTCAAGAACTGTTTATCTTGACACATATTAGATAATTCTACCAAGATTTTTCAATAGAAACAATTAAAAACCTTAAAATAATTTGTACTTATACTTCAAATATTTGTTAATACTTAATAAACCAATGGAGATAAGAAAATAATTTGTCTACTGCACAATAATGCATTTTTGACAAAATATCTCTCCTCGCATCATTTTCTCCCTGTCATTTATGAGTCCTCCTTTCTCTTCCTCTCTTCAGATCTATAAAGATCTTATTTGCACGAGGAATGACCATATGAGTCCTCCTTTCTCTTCCTCTCTTCAGATCTACAAAGATCTTATTTGCACGAGGAATGACCAATACACTTGTAAACTCCATGATAATCTCTCTGTCTATGCATGTACCAATGCCACCCATTGTATTTTTCAGATTTCACATTACATGGATAGATGGAGTGTATGTGGTCTGTTTTCAATCTATTCACAACTTCAGCAGACCACATTTTATCAGTGATGTTTCCTTGTATTAGGAAAAAACAGGAGTAAAGGATGTGTTTACGTTCAAGTAAATTATTTTCAGTCTGATCCAGACTGGTTAGATTTATGTTGCACACCCCGGATGTTGATGTCAGCTCCATCCTGTGGTTGGCTGAAGAACCTCCAAACAAGGTCATGCTCCGTCAGTATTTCAAAATTCATAACTCTGTTTTTGTTCTTCTGAATATAGATTTTTTTTCCAAATAGTCAGCTCTTTTGTATTTTCTAACTGTTTTAATAATTTAGTGTCTGAATTTATATTATGTTTTTCAGACCAAACATGAGCAGCAACTGCAGATTTTTCTATTTCCCCATTTTTAATATTTCTTATGTGTTCTTTGGTTTTAATTTTTAGGTATCTTTTTGTTTTTCCTATATATATATATATATATATATCTTTTCATAACCCATGCATTCAATTTGATATATTCCTGATTTTTTATTTTTATCAGTTTTTTTTCATTTTTGTTGGTTTTTATTAGTTTATTGAAACTGTAGTTATTTTTCAGTGCTAATTTAATATTAAACTTCTCAAATATCTTTTGGAATTCATTGTGTACCCAAGGGTGATATGTGAATTTCCTATATTTTTTAATAGGTGGTTTTTCTGGCATCGACATCCACGGCGTGCAACATAAATCTAACCAGCCTGGACAAGCTGACGATAAAACAGAATTGTTTTGAAACATATCCAAGAACAAATCAACATTAATATTGAGGGAAGATGATCAGACTGAAAATAATTTAATTAAAATAACCTCAAAATATCACTTCCTAAAATTAAATATTATTTTCAAGTGTTTGTATGGTAAGTGTATTGAGCAAAAGATGTGATGAAGAAAAGGGAGAAGGTGAAACCTGGTGCCGGGATAAATGCTATTCCTGTCAAAAAGTACCAAGGAGACTGCTATACAATCCCATCCAAGGATGAATCACAATCAACAGTACATGTTTTTTTCAACATAAATACAGTGGAAAGGTTTGGAATTTAATCCAGGCATCTGGCGCACAATCTAACCATTACAAATTGTAAACCACCATCTCTCCCAGCCCTGAGAATGAAAATTTTACAATACACTAGATCCTCACTAATCCAACATCTCAGTAATCTGCCCCACAACCGGTATAAGCAACAAATGATTTTTATTTTAAACTTATGCCAATATGCGAACAATTTTATTTTAAATTTATGCCAACAATATGCAAATGATTTTATTTTAAATTTATGCCAACAATATGCAAATGATTTTATTTTAAATTTATGCCAACAATATGCAAATGATTTTATTTTAAATTTATGCCAACAATATACAAATGATTTTATTTTAAATTTATGCCAACAATATGCAAATGATTTTATTTTAAATTTATGCCAACAATATGCAAATGATTTTATTTTAAATTTATGCCAACAATATGCAAACAATTTTATTTTAAATTTATGCCAACAATATGCTAAACACTTGCACAAGATCAACATATTGTCTACACCAACATGCATTCTATGCAACCACCCAGAAGAAGAAATGGATGATGAACACCTCAACAACTGTACAGTCGTCAAAGAGGAAACTTCCAAAACTTTGAAGTACTGGAGAGCAAGACTACTAATGACTTCAGTGTTACATTATAGACACCAACCAATCATACCACTACAGATCAGTATCATGACTCAAAAATAAAACATGTTACCTTAGATCTTAAGCAAAAACTGGAAATTTTAGATAAGTTGAACAGAGGTTCTTCACAGAAAGTGATTGCTACTGAGTATAATGTTGGACAAGCAACTATTTACGACATCAAAAAGAAAGAAAATGTTATATTTAATTAATGTTCGGAAGTAAACATTATGAGGTATAATCATTAAAATTCATCGGAGAACATATTGTTTAAACAACTCACCTCAACAATATGTTCTCCGATGAATTTTAAAGAAAATGTTATTCGACAGTATGCAAGTCAAATGGACTTTGAATTGGGAAAACGGAAGGTTATGATCAACTTGACACAGCTGTTTACAGATGGTTCATATAACAATGCAGTAAAGGACTTCCAATCAGTGGCCTGATAATAAAGGAAAAAGCAATAGCATTTAACAAAGAACTTGGTGGCTGTAACTTATTTGCAGCAAGCGAAAGTTGGCTATCAAACTGGAAGAAATGACATGGTGGCACTCACAGTAACCACAGAAAGTCGCTCAGCTAACCAAGAAGATGCAGAAGAGTTTTTAAAGAAGATAGGGAAGAAAATAAAGGAAGAAGAGGTAACTCCTGATGCTGTACGCAATGCTGATGAAACCGGCCTAGTTTACAAGATGCTTCCTTCAAAAACATTAACTGCCAAGAATGAGAATGAAGCCCATGGGCACAAAAAAAAAAAAAAAACAGCGTGTAACATTAATGGCATGTTATAATGCAAATGGGAGTCACAAATTACCGCTTCTGGTGACACACTCAATAATCTGGTACTCCTCTCTGCAAGGAATGGTTGGATTAGCGAGAGTCTAGTGTATTTGCAATCCGCTTGAACCTGCTAGTTAGGGGACAGTTATACAGCCATCTGAGCTAACTTGGCAGACATTTACGTCACTAAGTTACGACCATTGATGCAGCTCATTAACAATTTATATGACTGCACTTCTAAAAGATTAAAAATTAGGTAGAAAACAAATAAAAAAAAAATAGATTATTAAATTTCAGATCAATTAAAACACAACTATTTTTTTTACAAAATACTAATTTTTCAAAGCTAGTTTTCATGGAAAAGCATTAAATAATACTGTATGAAAAATGGGCAGAATAAAAAAGAAAGCAAACAAGCAATCACTGACATAAAAAGAAAACACACATACAACCAATAACACTACAACTTCGCCTGCTGAGTTTCATGTGTTACAAAATGTTTGGAGCTTATGTCACTCAGATGAAAGATCTCTTCTGACGGCAACATCAGGTTTTCTGCAAGAAATTATACAACATGAAAAAAAAACTCCTTTTATCCAAACACACAAAAACATTTAAATTTAAATTGTATTCCACAACTAGAATCCAGTTGTAGCTGTCAAATATCAATTAACTGTAGTTGTGTTATACATTACAGTATTTTATTCTTCTTTTACTACTTCAGGGATTAGGAATTTATGCCTGCCCAGCCCTAAAAAACTTGCTGGAAAAATGGACTTACTTGAAAGACTTTCTTTTGAAAAAAGATGAAAGAAGAAATAAAACAGTTTTTGTGAAAATACAATTATGTAAGTTTTGAATGTGATCATTATTTACAACACTAACAAGGGAACTGCCAACCATTGCATGCCGAAACCTACCCTGAAATTTCTCTCAGAGAACGTTGTGATATACCTAGGCTGTGTCCAAAAAAATTATCTGCCTTTTTTAACTGCAAGACACAGAAATTGAAGTCAGAATCCAGCAATGGCAGCCCCTGTACGGAGCAGATGGACTACCTTAAAGTAGAATTTTTTATCACTCACCTCATATTGTTCATGTTCAATTTAAGGCATTCATTAATGAATTTAATATCCACCATACATTTCTTTCTGTTTTCCCTTAATTTATAGAATATTTTAATGTCTTTCTTGAGGCCAAATAAATGTTCGTTACATTTTGAATCTGAGGTTATGTCCGCCATATTGGATTTTCGTGTTTCCTATTTAGACTTGATATGTCTTATAATTACTTATTTTAGGAATTCTCACTATGAGGTATATTCATTAAGGTAGAATTTTTTATCACTCACCTCGAATTCTCACTATGAGGTATATTCATTAAGGTAGAATTTTTTATCACTCACCTCATATTGTTCAATATGACAATATGAGGTAAGTGATAAAAAATTCTACCTTAATGAATGTACCTCATAGTGAGAATTCCTAAAATAAGTAGATGGACTACCTGTTTGACTTAGGGTCGCATGCAAATACATTAGTCTCTACTCAAATTACTTCCAATCACTGGTGAGCTGACTCACCGTGAGCAATTGCTGAGATCAAATTAACGGCCGACTTACCGGTCATGTATGAAAGTCGACGTTTTTGTAATATTGGCAACGAATTACCCAGAATTCTCAGCGATAAAGCCACTTCCATTATTTTCGTCTGCTATAGAGGAACGCATTTATGCTTGCACCCCGCAACTTTTGCTTCTATCTAACAAACGGCGGCTTCTTTATTAAGAAGACATTTATTTTGGAATTTTACATTACATTATAAAGCCAGTATGGCTTCTTTCGATGTTTTTATTATTATACTCTTACATCTCAATGATGGATAAATCATATTTGAAAAGAAAAATTATATGCTCAGACTGGGACTCGAACCCAGGATCTTTGGCTTTCTAGATCAATGCTCTACCGACTGAGCTATCTGTGCGAGTTCCAATCTAAACGCAAATCTTTGTCTTATATATGTTATCAATTCCCATGCATCAAATGCTATGAAATCTTTGCTTAAAAATAATAAAGTATTATTTAAATTTGAACAGAAAAATTATTAAAATATTGACGATTTTATTATTAATTTAACACTTCTCACTGAAGGATAAATTATATTTGAAGAGAAAAATTTTTCTCTTCAAATATTAAAACATTATTTACTCACCAAGCTCCTTGATAACTTCTGATAGACGAACAGCATTTGGCTCGTACTCAACTTTTCCATTTCTATAAAAAATGAACTAAGTATTAAAAACTCTAATATATCAGATAATAAACCCACGTTTTCATTAGAACATTAACTATTTGGAAACAGGAGAGGAAAAAATTATTTAATTTGCTGTTGTTGGTTTGCACCATTTTTTTCAAGCGTTCTTTATAAATATTAAAAATGGTGAAATTGAGGGAGCAGAAATCAACCTGCAAGATTGCCAACTGTAAATTCAACAGTTAGGAAGCATTGACAATGACACACAGAGTGTGGAAACTGCAGTCTGCAATAAAACTACAAATTTGAGGTGAGACAACACAGCCTAACTTATTATAATTAAGATACTTATATATTTAAATTAATATTCGGAAGTAAACATTATGAGGTTATATCATTAATAGTGAGTGGAGAACATATTTTAATCGAATCATCTCATACAGTACATGGGAAATTTAAAAAAAAAAAATTTGACAAATACATTACTTTGGCACCAATTAATAAATTTAGTCTGGAAAAATTTTTAAATACCAATAAATAAATCAACATCCCAGACAGTAAGAAATCTGGAATTTATCAAATTAATTGTAATGATTGTAGCAAAGTATACATAGGAAAAACAAAAAGGAATTTAGAAACACGCACTAAAGAAAATTTTAGAAATATTAAAAATTGTGAAATTGAAAAATCAGCAATTGCTGCACATAGTTTACTAGAACATCATAAAATTGAAAAAGAAGCGAAACTTTTAAAACAGTTGGATAAACCGTTGGAATTGACAATTTGGGAAATGATATTCATTCATAAGAATAAATATCGA
The DNA here is from genome assembly GCA_030220185.1 of Diploptera punctata. Taxonomy (NCBI): domain Eukaryota; kingdom Metazoa; phylum Arthropoda; class Insecta; order Blattodea; family Blaberidae; genus Diploptera; species Diploptera punctata. The sequence goes on from JASPKZ010005311.1 coordinate 1,000,865, forward strand.
TCTATGAATTTCGATATTCCGGTGGATAAAAATGTAATTACAAAGTTTATAATCCCAACGAAAGATGGCAGCACAAGAGGTGATGTCACTAAAGAAATCAACAATCACAGAATTTCATCAGTGGACGCCATGACTGAAGAAGGACATGATATTGTCTGAAACCGTCGGTATCAAAGAAGTTTGAAAATGTATGAGGTGAGTCGATTAAAATATGTTCTCCACTCAATATTAATACATATATACTGTTTATTTTTTATTTCACTCACCTCATACTTCATAACTCCTCGCAAACCCAGGGTTTCATCACATCCTTTGTGACATTCTCAATGCTGTGTCACGTTCACAACTGACGTCCGACTGCCTTCTATCCTGCAGACTGACCTCCGCGCCATCTGATGGCTGACCGACGAACTTCCAAATCAGTCCTCTCTCCTTATAACCGGGTATTTCGAAATTCATAGTTGTATTTCCATTCTTACATATGTAAATTTTTTTCCCAAATTGTGGGTTCCTTCGGTTTTTCTAAGTGTTTAAGTAATTTTGTTTTGGTTTCTATTCTATGTTTTTCTGACCAGGCATGTGCAGCATTGAGAATGTCACAAAGGATGTGACGAAACCCTGGGTTTGCGAGGAGTTATGAAGTATGAGGCGAGTGAAATAAAAAATAAACAATATTAAAAAACCTCATAGTGTTATTTCCTATCTACATAACTTAATACATATATACATCTGAATCAGGATTTGAACCCGAAATCTTTGGTTCTGCATGTCAGTGCTTTGACCTCTGAGCTACAAGGCTCCCAATTCAAAAGAATATTAGTTCCCTCCTTTTATATGAATTCCCATGCGCCGAGGCTAACAACTTTTCGTTCTAATACCGTCTGCAGTTTCTTTAACATGAAGATTTTATTAGGAATTAACACCACATTTATAGCTAGTGAAGCTTAGTTTCGATCTTAGATATTAAATTTATCATTTCTCACCAAAACACAAATAAAACAAAGAATTTGTACAAATTTCTACTCAAACTGGCTTAAATTTTGAGGCAGGATTTGAATATTGAAGGAATAACCTCAGATAATAACATGCTTATTTTATTTCAATGCACACACTATCTCGTAGCAGACCTCATATATCAACCAAAGCGAGGCACAATGAAATATTATGAACTGCCAAGTGGTACCATTCCTCTTCTTGTTTAAACTAATATATCAAAGGATCCAGCTGACCCAGAGTTTAATACGGCAGTTTAAAGTGTAAAGATAGCAAATGCACTTAAAGAATCAGCAGGTTGCAAAATATCATATACAATGGAAACAGATATAAATAACAAACTAAATAAGTTTAATTATATAACAGGAACACATGGCAGTTCCTATTATTACTTATGGATCTGAAACAAGAACAGTGTTAACACAACAATCTGCCAGAATACAAGCTGCTGAAATGAAATTCCTCAGACCAATAGCTGAATATCAAAGAACAGACAAACACAACACAGAAATAAGACAACTAAAAGTAGAGGAATTAAACACAACAATAGAGAAATACAGACCAAACTGGAAAGAACACTTAGCAAGGATGACAGAATAGAATACCAAGAGCAGCATACAACTATTCACCACGAGGAAGAAGAAGTTTGGGAAGACCAAAGAAAAGATGGAAACAGGAGCAATTTGTAACCAGAACAGGCTAATAAATAAGCCTAAACCGTGACAAATAAGAAAGGAGAAGATCATTTTGAACTCTCCCCTAGCTAGGTTTTTAATGATTATTTCAGAAACTAAAAGCTGCAAAGTGTCCTTATTCATAAACACGCGCAGAAATTCAATGTAATACTTACTTCCTTATTCTGGTGATGACATCCATGTGGCTAAGAGATTGCAGAGCTGCAGAATACATATCCAGCGAGAGAGAATATGGATGTGTAATTACTGATGACATAAGCAGTTCCTCTACTTTTCTTTTGTGTTGCTTTCAACAAATTGCTCTCCGACCAGGGAGAGGATGTAGTCTGAAACACAAATGACAGATTTTTATTCACCATAAAACAACTCAAGCAGTTAATCAAAAGAACAACTAACGAATTATTGTAAGAATAAAATGAATCGTGAATTCTTCTTACCTCTTACTTCTATGTTTTTTTAAACACAGCACCGCAGTATCGGCGACCATCATCAGCTGTTTTCACAACTGTCAATTTTTTTTCTTTTGCCGGTAATTATTCAAACTGCCATCTGGTGCTCTTTTGAAGGAATCATTTTCTAAACTGCCATCTGTTGTATTTTTGAAGAACTTTGTAATTAAACTTTGTAATCATTTTCTAAACTGCCATCTGTTGTATTTTGAAGAACTTTGTAATCATTTTCTAAACTACCATCAGTTTTTATTTTTTAATACAACAGATGGCAGTTTAGAAAATGATTCGTTCAAAAGAACACCAGATGGCAGTTTGGATAATTACCGGCAAAAGAAAAAAATTGACAGTCGTGAAAACAGCTGATGATGGTGACGATGGTCACCGATACTGCGGTGCTGTGTTTAAAAAAACGTAGAAGTATGAGGTAAGAAGAATTCACAATTAATTTTATTCTTATCAATAAAACCTCATAAAGTTAAAAATTCCCAAATTTATTGTATTGAATTATTGTAAACTTAATTTTTTTTTTTCACTTCTTTAGCATCCTTAGCCCTAAGACGAGACTCTACAGTTCAAGTGAAGCATGGAATACTGAATAATATATCTTATTTTTAAGATATATGGTGGAATGGTCCATGGACCCATGGACCAACAAGGAGCCCAGTTATATTTAAATTAATATTGGGAAGTAAACATTATGAGGTTATATCATTAATAGTGAGTGGAGAACATATTTTAATCGACTCACCTCATACATTTTCAAACTTCTTTGATACCGACTGTTTCAGACAAAATCATGTCCTTCTTCAGTCATGGCTTCCACTGATGAAATTCCGTGATTGTTGATTTCTTTAGTGACATCACTTCTTGTGCTGCCATCTTTCATTGGGATTATAAACTTTGTAATTAAATTTTTATCCACCGGAATATCGAAATTCATAGATCGATATTTATTCTTCTGAATGTATATCATTTCCCAAATTGTCAATTCCAATTTGGGAAATGATATATACATTCAGAAGAATAAATATCGATCTATGAATTTCGATATTCCGGTGGATAAAAATTTAATTACAAAGTTTATAATCCCAACGAAAGATGGCAGCACAAGAAGTGATGTCACTAAAGAAATCAACAATCACGGAATTTCATCAGTGGGACTGAAGAAGGACATGATTTTGTCTGAAACCGTCGGTATCAAAGAAGTTTGAAAATGTATGAGGTGAGTCGATTAAAATATGTTCTCCACTCACTATTAAAGAGCCCAGTTCCTGGGGGCTTAAAAATGCTGGGACATCCTCTCTCCAAGGGTTATAAATATTGAGGGCCCATGCCCGGGGTAACAAAGGTGATACTCAAACGGTCAAGACAGAACGGAAGGAGCATCCCTTCATGTATTTGATTACTACAGATGAACAGTACCAAGTTTAGGTGCTAAGGCCAACACTTTAGGTAGTATAGCTTTCTATGTAGACAAGACAAGACGACTTTGGAAGTTCTAGCAATAAAAGTATTAACTGCAGCTGCATGAAATTTGGATGGTTTTATCAGTGTTGACTCAGGTACCTGTCAGTGTGGTCAGATTCTTATTTACGCGAGTTGTGACCTCGAAAGTGGCAGATTTATGGCAAGGGTGCATCGTGGGGCTTTCTGACACCAATTACAGTCTATCCATGATTGTAAAACAGTGCAAAGAGAAGGGATTGAGGGTCAGTAAGGTGTGTGTGGGCCGTATTATAAATCTGCATAAAAATGGATTCCCACCGGAAGCCCAGTGTTCTAAAAAATTGACAAGAGTACAAGCGCAACCGACTCAGACGACAGCAGTAGTGGCCAAAGTCAAAGCTGAAGTGACCAAAGAAAATCCATCAACCCAGAGAAGCACTGTAAGTCGCACAAACACTTCTAAGTGTACAGTCTGGTGCATAATCAACGAAAATTTGGGCCTAGAATGGCGACATAAAGCCGAGGACATGCCCTTAAAGAAAGGCACATCAGAGAAAGGTTCACAAATCCAAGTAAGTTGTAAGAAAACATTTTGCAGGTGAAAAATGGCAGTGGGTAGTTTCTCTGGATGAAGCATGGATCTACTTTGATGATACAAACAGGCCCCGTGCAATTTTCCAAGGGCTTTATGGTGGTTGCAGGTTTTTGTGCCAGGGGAAGCTGAGAATTCACAGAGTTGAAAGCAAAGCCAAAGTCAATGCAGCCTACTTCCAGGAGAACGTCATGGACCCAATTTTTTATGAAGACATCCCTCGGTTGTATGGTGCCGACACCTCAAAAGTTTGGATCCACATGGACAAGGTGTCGGACACTGCAAGATCATCTAAGAGATACTACAGCTGAAAATTAGATGAAACAGGCATCCATATCATACCCTTCAATAGAGTCTGTGTGAAGTCACCAGATGCTTTGCCGATGGATTTTTTTTGGGATGAAAAGGATATCCCTGAAAAAATTACTAGTTATAATAAAAGTTTAGGAATTATTAATCAAGTTATGAAACCATCCCTTGTAAAAAAAAACACCAGATTACGTTTATATAACACTTTGCCTAGACCAGTGTTGACCTGTGGTAGTGAAGCATGGACACTAAAAAAGACAACATGAAAACAGAATAACGGCTTGTGAAATGAGATTCATGCGCAGAACAGCGGGTTACACCAGATGGGATCAGAAAAGGAACACCGATATCTTAAAAGAATTGAAGACTATGCCAATTTTGGAATATATTAAACAGTACCAACTAAATTGGAAACACCATCTTGAAAGAATGAGTTCAAATCGGATCCCCAAAGCTGTTTATAATTATATACCAAGAGGACAAAGATCACTGGGTCGTCCTACAAAACGCTGGAGGGAAAATTTTCTATAGGATTGTAACAGGCCTTGGCCTAATACTTGGAAGGAAGAAGACGGTATCCTAAAATGAGGCCTTGCTTCAAGGCCTCCCACCATGGTGAAGGGCTTTTGGAAAGTTTGTCAAGAGGTTTGGGCTGACATTCATGTTCCTGTGCTGCAATGCAGCCTACTGCAGTGGAAACTGATATGCAGGGCAATAGTCCATGTGCCCACGGCCAGCATATAAAGCAAAATTGTTGGTGGTGGAAAGGATTTTTGCCATGATGAAAGGTATGAATTCTGTCTTATCTTATCTGGGTCAACCCTCGGTATGAATGAGTTGGAGAAAATGTTTTTAATATCTCACCTCATAAAGTTGCGTGTTTTCAGGATACCAGTTTCAAAGGTAAACTTTACTTCCAGCTTCAGACAAACTCCAACTCTTATGGATATTTATGGATATAGTAGCAACATACTTCCCGTTAAATAACTAATAAATGGACCTGAGTCGTGAAATCTCACCTCATGAACTCTGCGATCTTCAAGCACAAAACTGCAGTTTCAAGAGATATTCCTCTCATCTTCAGCCATTTTTACAACTGTTGAATTTCGGTCTACATCTACATCTTCAAAGCCGCCGTACTGTGTTGATTTGATGAACTTGGAGATCCAAGAGTCATAAAGATGGGCTGAAGATGAGAGGAATACCTCTTGAAACTGCAGTTCTGTACTTGAATGTCACAGAATTTATGAGGTTAGATTTCACAACTCACTATTTATTAGTTATTTCCGATAATTAATTTATGAAACATATTTTATGCTTCACCTCAGAAAGGTTTTTATTCCTGGAATAAAGTAATTTTTCAGACTGCACACACTCAAATCTATTGAGTGTAAAGTGAATATATTTAAAATTAGTGACGGCAAATATTTTTGCATTATCTACTCTATCACAAAAGTGTTTTTCTTTCAGGCACTTAATTTTTTTATGTATACACAAAAATCCTAAGGGGCCTTTTGAGTATTAAGTAGATAAAAGTAGTTTAGTGTTGGGTTATTTAGTTGGGTTAATAATGAGAATAGTTGTTTGAAGCAAAGCCTTTTCTACGAGGGTGGATCAAATATAAACCGGAATGTGTATCTGGAGGCTCTAGTAGCGAACTGCAAAGGTTGCGGTTTGGGGGGGAAGTTGGTGGGGGTGTCTGGAGTAGGGATCTTGATGTGTCGCACTCCGAAGAGTGGCCGCTTGCTTCAGTATGCCATGAGCGAGCAAGAGGTACACACTTCTGTTGCGCAACGCATTATTATTAAGTTTTTGGCGAAAGAATGCTCTAAACCTTCTGAAATTTTGAGAAGGCTCCATGCGCAGTTCGGGGAAGCAATCCTTTCGAAGACACAGGTGTATGATTGGCGCAAAAAAAATTTAGCGGGCCGGGATTCAGTGGAAAATGAGCCCCACCAAAGAGGGCAACGAACAAGCATCACTGCAGACAACATTCGTGCTGTACGGGACCTTATTGAGGAGGATCGGCGCGTAACAATTTCTGAAATTGCTTCACACGTTGGAATAAGCTTCGGAAGTGTTCAAGCCATCATCAGTGATGAACTGAAAATTCCGAAAATCCGCCGGAAACCGATCCGAAATGTGATTGTGCTGCATGACAATGCAAGGCCACACACTGCTCGGGTGACACAAGAAAAACTGACGAAAATGCATTGGACACCTCTGGAACATCCTCCTTACAGTCCACATTTGTCACCCTGTGACTACCATTTATTTGGGCCACTGAAAGAAGACCTGGGAGGAAGGCAGTTTGGTGACAATGCAGCGGTAGAGGAGTTCGTGCGCAACTGGCTGACTCATTCTTAAAGGACGGCATCAAAAAGTTGCCAACTCGATGGCAAAAGTGTGTTGGAAATGCAGGAGACTATGTAGAAAAATGAGGTGGTGGTTTTGTATTTTTTTTGTTAATTCAATAAAATTGTAAACAATAATTCCGGTTTATATTTGATTCACCCTCGTAAAATAGCTGATTCAATTATAACTGTACTTACTTGAATGTTTTTTAAGTACATACCTGTTTAAGAACTTGACAGATACAAAGGTAACCTTGCAGGAAAGGCTTGAGGAGGTTTGATAGAAGTATCTGCAGTTTCTTGTGATTTCCCAGTTTAAGTCCACCTGACTTGGTATAGTCTATTACACTTAGGGCTTCCAACTGCTTCAACGAATCTGCAAACTCCTACACATAGAAAATATAACAAGTTAACTTACTTTTTGTCATTTTGAATCACATTTTAAAAACTTTTCTCACACATTGCTCGCATATTTTTATTCGGCTACCATTCGAGAATTTTATGTACTTTACTTCTTAGAACAGACCACAGGCTATGAATTATACGGCCACAGATTGTAAACTATATTGAATGCTACCAATTATGAATTAAATTAATGTTTTTATTACCTCACCTCATATCCTTTTTCTTCTATACTGCAGTTTTGGAGCTTATCTCCATCGTCAGTAGCCTCTGGTCGACCGGTGTTATGTCGTTTCTTGGCGGTTTCCTTCTTACTTCTCACTACAGAAGTAAGAAGGAAACCGCCAAGAAACGACATAACACCAGTCGACCAGAGGCTACTGACGATGGAGATAAGCTCCGAAACTGCAGTATAGAAGAAAAAGGATATGAGGTGAGGTAATAAAAACATTACTTTAATTCTTAAATTAAACCTCATAGTGTTCTTTCCCTGTGAAAGTTAAATAGCTACCAATTACATTACTATTGTCAATGTACCAACATCTTTTAAAAAATTACCAATGATTACGATTTGTGATTATGTCCAATACGTGGGAGCTTTGAAGAAGAAACACAAATACTATAAAATTGTAACGATTTGAAATATTGGAGGTATCAGTTGTTGCCGGAAAGATTTCTAAATTCAAATCATGATAGATTGGCATGTTACAAGTTAATGGTAAACCCAGAAAATTGGATAAACATGCGCAGATTTCTGGACAAGAAGCAAAAAATAAAAATATCACTAATTCATGAATAAATAATTATGTTTATATATTAAAATTGGGAATTTTTAACATTATGAGGTTCAAATTCATAAGAATTAAATTAATCATGATTATGTAATAAAAGCATAACTATTATTAGTAAATAATTCTACTACGTAGCCTAAATGTTTGATTTATAATGTAACTGTAATGTTATCTATTTTATATTATTATTACCAGAGATTATTTATTGATATTGATTGCCAACAGCACATACAGCTTACTGCCCATGTGATCCACTTGTAAATAACATTGCATATAACTTTTAGTCTAATAAATAATAAAGTATAAGAATTAAATAAATCGTGATTATTTCTTACCTCATACAAATAGAAAAACCAAAAGAACTTACTGTTTGGGAAAAGATCTACATTCAAAAGATCTAAAAGAAAAAATTGATGAACTTTGAAATTCCCGGTGAGAATGGCCTGGATTGGAGGTTTTTCAGTCAGCCAATGGAAGGAGCGATGGACAGCTCTTCAAGACGACAGAACAACGGTCGTGATGATATTGAGGATGGAACAGAAACTATGTTCCGAAACTAGTTTATGGTCAAATAAGGAGAACAATATGAGGTGAGTGATAAAAAATTCTACCTTAATAGATAATACATATTTTTATTTTCTCTATTTCAGGTATTAGAGAGGAAACCACATTTTCTTACACGATTAAAAGTAAAATCATTATTCGACCAATAAAAACACATCTGGTTTGTTTACATTACAAATGGATCTTAGCTCGGAAGAGATATAGAATATGAACTATTGAACTACTTGTTTGACATCATTACTACCTGGAATATAAAATCCCATAATTTGACAGATATCTCAACACAATTTGATTATGTATTTTACATAATATTAAATAATTTTACTATTTAGCTTATCTGTTTAAGTTGCAATATAATTGTAATGATATCTATGGTTTTGGTTTGTTTTATATTATTACTGTCCCGTGCCGTAGCCAAATGGTTAAGGCAAGATGGTATTTCGGCCAGTATGGGACCGGTGCCCACCCAGGATTGTGAGGCATTTGGGTACCTACAATAAGTAGCGACTCCAGGTTGAGAAGACCAGCTATAATGGCTGGGGGACCCAACATGCCAACCACATGTCACCCCTACTATGGCTAGATGATCATCTACCTCTGTGATTAACACATGTGGATGTGAGGCCAGCAACCGGCTGGTAGGTCAAGGACCTTCTAGGCCTGTTGTGCTTTGGAGTTTTTTTATATTATTACTAGACACTGATTATTGATATGGACAGTCAAAAGCACGTCCCACGTCATAGCCGAGTGGTTAAGGCAGGAAGCCTTGGTGCAGAGCTATGGGAGTTGCGCTGGTTCGAGTCTCCATGGGGGAAGAAATTTTCTCATGGTATTTCGGCCAGTATGGGACCGGTGTCCACCCAGCATCGTGACGCATTTGGGTAGCTACAATAAGCAGCGGCTCCACATTGAGAAAACCAGCTATAACGGCTGGGGGACTAGACATGCTGACCATATGTCACCCCTACACTGGCTGGATGATCATCTACCTCTGCAACTGACACATGTGGAAGTGAGGCCAGCAACCGGCTGGTAGGTCAAGGGCCTTCTAGGCCTGTTGTGCTTTGGAATTTTTTTATATTATTACTAGACATTGATTATTGATACGGACAGTCAAAAGCACGTCCCGCGTCATAGCCGAGTGGTTAAGGCAGGAAGCCTTGGCGCAGAGCTAAGGGAGTTGTGCTGGTTCGAGTCTCCATGGGGGAAGAAATTTTCTCATGGTATTTCGGCCAGTATGGGACCAGTGCCCACCCAGCATCATGAGGCATTTGGGTAGCTACAATAAGCAGCGGCTCCACATTGAGGAAACCAGCTATAACGGCTGGGGGACTCGACATGCTGACCACATATCACCCCTACACTGGCTAGATGATCATCTAGCTCTGTGATTAGCACATGTGGATGTGAGGCCAGTAACCGGCTGGTAGGTCAAGGACCTTCTAGGCCTGTTGTGCTTTGGAGTTTTTTTATATTATTACTAGACATTGATTATTAATATGGACAGTCAAAAGCACTTATTCAACATTAATAAAATTCATGATGAAATTCCGTAATCCCCTCTACCAGATTTTCAGTGAAACACCATTATTGAATCAGGAGACAACAGATAATACTTCTGCTGATGATGGGACTAATCCCGAAAGCACTAGATAATTAATAATTTTTAAGTTGAGGAGATGGACCTTTTAGGTAACTATTTTATAATTTTATACTTTAAAAGCACTTATGCTTTACTTCCCAAGCTCTCCATTTGTAAATGATTATATTTTGTACTATTTTTTTTTACTCTAATTAAGTTCTACCACTACTATTGTGTATTTTAATATCGAGCAGTCTGTAACATTCTCTAAAGCACTCAGTGGCAAGTCAGCGCAGCATCAGTCTTGTCATTCATGGAGATCATTAGAGTCAGCTATTAAAATTATAGTATTCATATTGTTTATTAACCTTGATGACAGGGAAAGAAATAAAAGGCATGGACTAAAAAAGAGAAAGACTGACTGTAGCAGACCCTGTTTGTGGCAGGCCTGCTTGCCATAGACAATGTCATAGACCACTCTGTAGTATAGTTCATCGAATTATGAAAAGTATTTTACCTTCTCTGCCCATGGTCCATAGAATGAGAATTCAAATGTAAAGAGAGCTCTCACAAAGTTGAATTTTTTGAATAGATCGTCTGAAACAAAATATAAAATTCAATAAAAACTAGAAACATAAAAAATTGTAACATGTTATTTAACATAAATTGGTACCATCATCAGTCCCACGCCGTAAACAAGTGGTTAAGGCAAGATGCCTTGGCGTAGAGCTATGGGACTTGCGCTGGTTCGAGTCCCCATGGGAGAAGAAATTTTCTCATGAAATTTCGGCCAGTATGGGACTGGTATCATGAGCAATTTGGATAGCTACAATAAGTAGCTGCTCCAAGTTGAGGAAATCAGCTATAACGGCTGGGGACTAGACATACTGACACGTCACCCCTATACTGGCTGTATGATCATCCATCTCTGTGATTAACACATGTGGATGTGGGGCCAGCTGATAGGCCTGTCATGTCATGGAGTTAAAAGGTACTATCATCATCTTAAGCATACAAAGTAAAGGATTCTCACTACAGGTCTTATGATATCCTTGTGGTAGTAGAAGGTTAAAGTTCCAAACTTTCTAGACAACACATATCACTAGGGGTCGGAAGTTGAGGACCTATAAAAGACCTTTAAAAACATTTAAAGATATCCTAAAAAGACCTAAACACTGTAAAAAGTGTTGCAGTTGATAACAAGTAGTTAAAGACAACCTCGCTGCCTTCATTCGCTGCTCTAGGTAATTTTCACAAAGTGGCACTTTTTAGAAAATTTGAAGTTGAAATACAATTATTAATTAAATAAAAATAAAACGTAGTTTTATTTGATTTTCATATTTATTATATAATTCAGTGACAGCTGTTTCGGTACACTGTACCTTCTTCAGACATGTTAACAAATTATGAATTGTGTTCCAACTGATCTAAGCAACAATACAACAATATTTATTTAAATTTTTTAATTTAACAAAGGGGATTCATTCAAATCAAGTTGAGAATTTAACAGTTTTTTACTACTTTTAAATTTATTAATTTCTACAGCCTCCAAAAGATCTAACTTCTTACCCTTATCACAAATATGTAAAATTTCAAAATTTGGATCAAAACAATGATTAAATTGGAATAGGTGGTTAGCATATTTTGAATTTTCTAAATTTCTGTTATATGCTCTCATGTGTTCCTTTATCCGAGAGATAAAAGGTCTACCAGTTTGTCCTATATAGACATTGTCACATGTGCCACACTTCAATTTATATACACCTGATAAATTTTGAAATACCCGGTTATAAAGAAAGAGGACTGATTTGGAAATTCTTCGGTCGGCCACCAGATGGCGCGGAGGTCAGTCTGCAGGATAGAAGGCCGTTGGACGTCAGTTGTGAACGTGACGCAGCATTGAGAATGTCACAAAATACGTGAAGAAACCCAGGGTCTGCTATGAATTATGAAGTATGAGGTGAGTGAAATAATAAAAAATAAACAATATTAAAAAACCTCATAGTGTTATTTCCTATCTACATAACTTAAATATTGTTGTATTGTTGCTTAGATCAGTTGGAACACAATTCATAATTTGTTAACATGTCTGAAGAAGGTACAGTGTACCGAAACAGCTGTCACTGAATTATATAATAAATATGAAAATCAAATAAAACTACGTTTTATTTTTATTTAATTAATAAATATGGATTTTCATCAAGTAAACACCAACTCAATTGATTATGAAATACAATTGTTCAGGAGATCAGTAGGCCGGTGGTTAAAAATAACAGGGTATTTTGTGAGGGTTGAATGGTTTCTCGCAGAACAACAGTGTTTGGAATATGAAGTCTTTAAAAAGTAAAACTAGATATAATTTTAAAAAACCTCAGGGGTCCTCATCTAGGGGATATGTGAATGGCGACCACAAGGTGCCCAAGCTGAGCAAAACATTTCTTCCACTTACTTGTGTTTTGCACTCTTTTAACTTTACTATCTAACTTCTCTTGGTTAACTCTTGTTTTTTTCGACCCTGATGCTATTAGGGCATCCGAGGGCTAGGGAGTCTTTCCTTTCTTCCATTTCTTCTTTCCTTTATTTTCTTTCCTTCTCCAGAAAAGCCTGACCAGAGGCTATAAGATGGCAGCCCCATCACTGGTCTTGCCTTCCTTTGGCCAGCAACCAATCGAAGGGACTATTATTATGCTTTCAAGTCTTATACGAGAATTTACCGGAAGGATCAGAAAATTTTCTATAGGATCGTAACAGGCCTTGGCCTAATACTTGGAAGGAAGAAGAGGAAGATTTTAAAAGAAGTTGGAATTAAGACTAGACTCTGAGGATTCTTGAATTAAACAAATGGTATTGTCTGTACCTCCGTAAGATATGCGAACTAAAGCCTACTTCCTTTTCTGCCTCTGCAAATCATTTCCTTCCCTGCATTCCTATCTCTCTCTTTTCTTTCTCTCTCTTGCACTTATACTCCAGTGTTGTCAACTCAACTCCAACCTTGCATTATTCAATATTCAAGAGCCATGACACTGGGGGAAGTTTGGCAACATCCCTACTCGATAAGTTACCGTTGACTGCCGTTTGACATGGTGGGAGGGAAGTGCGGTGAAAGGGTGTGAGTATAGACATGTACTTTTCTAAGAACGATTTCAGCGCTATAGGGGCACAGATCTGTCGGTCTAAGTATATAAATGTAGTCAAAAGACGGTAAAGTTGCAAAAAAAAGTTGTTAAGACCTAAAAATAAAGACAAAAAGGACAAATAAATCCACCATTTTCTGGCCTACAATGACTCAAAATGTATATATATATATATATATATATATATATATTGAACCTCATCTTGAGACATAGTTTAAAAAAAAAAGGATTTTTCCTCAACTTCCAAGCCCTACAAATCACATATGTATATCGAAACATGTCAAATGATTCGTATGACATTAGTAATAATGTTGGTTGAAAATGAGAGAGATGTTTCTCTTGAAAACTAGTTCCTGTGTTTAAAGAAAACATGAAATATGAGGTAAGATGTAAAAAATGACCCATTAATTTACGAATTAAGAATAAAATTAGAACAGTTGAATTTGATTATTTTAGAAGAAGCCTCCATAAAACAAGACAGGATAAAATAAGAAATGTATTCCTTTGAAGAGAAATGAATGTCACCATATCTGTTGTTAAGAGGATTGAAAATCAAATGCTTAAATGGTATGGCCATGTACAAAGAATGAAAAATGAAAGATGGCCAAAAAATATATACCAATGGTCACCCCCCTGGAAGAAATAAACATGGCAGACCAAGATGGAAATGGAAAACCTATGTCAGAACTATAATGGATGATAGGAATTTGGAAGAGGGAGATTGGAATGATAGAGATAAATGGAATCTGAAGACGGCAAACCTATAAGTAGGGGAAAGCCAAAGAAGAAGAACCTCGTAATGTTATTTCCCATATTTAACTATGAGTTTCAAATGATACTCAAATATTTATGAGGTAAGATGTTCCAGATTGACCTTAATTAATCAGCTTATTCTTGCCCACAGTGTTGACTGAAGCATCATGCAGATATATTTGTATAAAACCAAATCTATGAACATAAAATAGTGATAGAAAAATGCACAAACCTCGTGAGATTTCAACAGCTTCATCTAGATGTCGCAAAATGAGTGTGACCATGGCAGGACCAATGAGGTAGTGCAGACAAGGATTAACATAATGCTGCAACATCACCATAGGCACTGCTACATCCATTGTCTGGTGAGATAAACTGTGACCTAGAAGCCAAAAACACATTCAATACTCTGCTAATATGTATTCATGATTTAATCCTCAAATCTGTTATATTTATTAAACATAAAAGTTATTAATTTTTACAACATTTGCTTAAACGAAAGTCCATCACATATAAACTGGAAAACTAAGTGAATTCTTCTCAAATTGAATTTTTGGTCTGATTTTGTCGGTTTATGAAATATATAATTCTTGCACATTTGAAGAGAAAAATTTACATTAATATTTAAAGGTAGTGATACTATGAAGTTTATTTAAAGTAATAATTGAGTTACAGATTTGAACATTGGAAAACAGTTTCAGAAAAATATGGTTTAAAAATAGATATTGAGAAAATGGCAGTCATGAAAATATATAAAAATGGAATGATGATTGGAATATTCAGTTATCAGGTATCTTCTTCTTCTTCTTCCTTCCAAGTATTAGGCCAAGGCCTGTTATGATCCTATAGAAAATTTTCCGTCTAGCGTCGGGAAATTCTCGTATAAGACTTGAAAGCATAATAATAGTCCCTTCGATTGGTTGCTGGCCAAAGGAAGGCAAGACCAGTGATGGGGCTGCCATCTTATAGCCTCTTTTCTGGAAAAGAAAAGAAAATAAAGGAAAGAAGAAATGGAAGAAAGGAAAGACTCCCTAGCCCTTGGATGCCCTAATAGCGTCGGGGTCGTAAAAAACAAGAGTTAACCAAGAGAGGTTAGATAGTAAAGTTAAAAGAGTGCAAAACACAAGTAAGTGGAAGAAATGTTTTGCTCAGCTTGGGCACCTTGTGGTCGCCATCCACATATCCCCTAGATGAGGACCCCTGAGGGTAGTTATCAGGTATAAATATACAAAAAGTGGAAAAATGTACATATTAGGAACAGTGATAAATGCAAATGGGAAAATACAGACTGAAATCAGTAAAAGAATAGAGAAAAGTTTAAAAGTCTATAATTTAACTAAACAATTAATCTGGAATAAAGATATACCCACGAAGAGTAAAATGGCAATGTTATAAAACTTATTTCAAACCAGTTGTAACACATGCAGCTGAGACTTGGACATATACAAAGAAGGACTTGGGCAGAATCCAAGCTACAGAAATGAAATTCTTACGTGGAATGGTACATAAAACAAGGAGAGATAGAACAAGGAATGACAAAATCAGGGAGACATTAAGTGTAGAAAAATTAACAGACATAGAAAAAAATAGACTAAAATGGTTTGGACATTTAAAAAGAATGGAAAAGGAAAGACTACCACAAAGACTGTTAAAATCTCAAGATATAAGGAAAACGACCACGAGAAAGAAGGATTAACCAAGTAAAGAAAAGTCTACAAGAGAGAGAGGATATGATTGGGAAGAACTAAAGAGAAGCAAAGCATGGGAACATAGAGATGGTTGGAGGTATTTCTGAAAGGAGAACACGATAAGAGGATGTTGATGATGAATAATTGAGTTAGAATTTACACCTCACCTCATAATATTGTAGATTTCTCGAAGACATGTTTCAATACTTCTGCACATCGTCTTCAGCTCCATATAACTAGATGATACGCAAAAGTATCAAAACATGTCTTAGAGAAAACTACAATTATGAGGTGAGGTGTTAAATTCGATCTCAATTATTAATTAAGAAAAATTTATGCTTAAACTGGAATTTGAACCTGAGGTCTCTGGTTTTTGTACACCAGTGCTCTGCCACTGAACTATTCAGACATCTCAATTTAAATGTAAATTTTTCTCTCTCTTATACAATCCCCAGTATTGTATAAAAATTGTTAAATATTTTTTATAAATAAAAATAAATATAAATAAATAAAAATTGTATAAATATTGTAAACAAAGGTTCCACACATCATCTGGCAGATTCTTTATCAAGAAGGCTTTAATGAGAATTAACACTAATTTATAGCCAGTGAAGCTTTATTGAATAAAATTATTTCGTTAATTAAACAGTAAGTATCCAATTCTGCGAGAAAATGAACAAGGCAATTATTAGAGTGAATTTAAAATTTGGTTTTCAGGTAAAACCATACTCTTAATGCTTGGATTTCATGATTTTTAGAGAATATCTGACTGTTTCATTTTAGTGGTATATACCGAGTTTCATTCAAAAATTTAAAATTGCAGATTCTAGCAGTATTTAAAATTTTGCTTCAGATTAACCCCCACTCCTAATATCCCATTGTGCAGGTTAAAAACACAACCTTACTTTCCTTAATTGATTCTGAAAAAAAATTATGATTGCTAGAGCATTGACAGATATATATATTAAGAGAAATTTGAAAACTACAGTGAAAGAACATCACAGGAACATCAAGAAAGGGAAAGTAAAAAAATCTGCAATGGCTGCTCATGCATGGTCAGAAAAACATCTTGTCGAAAAGAAGGCTAAATTATTAAAACAAATAGAAAAACCAAAAGAACTCACTGTTTGGGAAAAGATCTACATTCAAAGAAGCGAAAAGGAGAAATTGATGAACTTTGAAATTCCCGGGGAGAATGATCTGATTTCGAGGTTTTTCAGTCTGCCAAGAGAGGGAATGAAAGATGGCTCTTCAAGACGACAGAACAACAGTCACAGGGATACAGATGACAGAACTGTGGTGTAAAGTTCCGAAACTAGTTTAAATTAAAAAAGAAGAAAAATATGAAATGAGTAATAAAAATTACCTAAATAAAAAAATATATATAAGATTAAAATTAAGAAGCATCACTGCTATAAAGTAAAAATTCTCTTTAATTTGCTTACTTGTTATAGTGTCTACCAGAGGGCAGTGAGATCAAGTTCTCATTACCTCTCATAACAGAGAATATAATTAATTATATAAAGAAAAATAAATGTTTGTATGAGGAATCTTGGATAGTGTGACCGGCAGAGCACTGAAGCATCAATTCAGAGATCCAGGTTCAAATCCCCATCCAAGCATTTTCATTTCATATCATATATATATATATATATATATATCATCTTCTTCTTCCTTCCAAGGCCAAGGCCTGTTACGATCCTATAGAAAATTTTCCCTCCAGCGTTTCATAGGACGGCCCAGTGATCTTCGTCCTCTTGGTATATAATTATAAACAGCTTTGGGGATCCGATTTGAAGTCATTCTTTCAAGATGGTGTTTCCAATTTAGTTGGTACTGTTTAATATATTCCAAAATATATATATATAATTTTATCACGAATCATGATGATTTCAGTTTCTAGTTAAGTAGAATCGATGAAGGAAGGATATCTGGAGGGGAAACCAATGAAATTCAGGAAATAAAAAGCTGGATTCAGTGACTACCAGTGCCAGATGTTTCTATGGAACTGGTGCATGGAGAAGGCTGGCAAGGGATTTATGCCAGTGTAGAAATGGAGATAAAAGTTATTAATAGTGAGTGGAGTACATGACTTCCACTGACTTCTCTGCAGAGAATTTCATCAGTGGAAGTCATGACTGAAGAGGGAGAAGATATTGTCTGAAACCGCCAGTATCAAAGAAATTTGAAATTATATGAGGTGAGTCATTAAAAATATGTTCTCCACTCACTATTAATGATATAACCTCATAATGTTTACTTCCCAATATTAATTTAAATATAATCAAAGTTATGTTAAGTTCTCTGTTGAAATGATGTTCTTACCTTTGAGTTTCGCTGGGTCTATAACACGATGACTATTGTGAACTTTAATGAGTTTCAAATGGTTGGTAGGTGTCAGAATGACTAGAGATTTGTGAATGGCAATCGCTTCCTTCACTGCAGTATCGACACTACCTGGTTCTCCTGTAACAATCATTTCCTTCATCCTTGTATGTGTATATATATTACTTTATTAACTGTAATAAAAGCACGGAAAAAGAAAAAGAATTCAAGAAATTTACTTACCGTCCCAAAACACAAAGAAAATTTCAGAAAATATTTAGCAAAGTCAATATAATATTAGCATTCATAAACAATTTATATAAACAGTCGGAGTTTTCGCTAAGGATAGAAGAGATGTCTCAGAAACCGGTTTTGTGAAAATCTTCTTATAAAGACCTTATAGTTCAGTGTTATGAGTTTAAGGGTCGAATGTTTGAACGCATTAGACAGTAAAAGGCGTTCTCTGCTGATAAAGTTTTATCCAAACACATTTTTCTTACTCAGAAATCTATTCACGCGGTAATAATTGTAAGCTACCTGACAAGGTGCCTTAAGATCGTAGCTCAAGATATAAACTTATGTGAAAATCCCGGAGGGAACCGATGGTAACCGATGTAGTTTGAAACTTATCAAGATGTCGGACCTTGAAGACTTCGATCATGTTTTCGGTATACGCGGAGAAGAGGAATTTGATAGAGTCTACCAAAGAATTCAACTGGAAGTACAGGAGAATCGGCGTAATATTGCATGTCGCAGACGTGTTTGTATACGGTATTATTTGCGGGATGCAAGCATAAATGCATTCCTCTATAGCAGACAAAAATAATGGAAGTGGTTTTATCGCTGAGAATTCTGGGTAATTCGTTGCCAATATTACGAAAACGTCAACATTCATGCATGACCGGTTAAGGCGGCCGTTAATTCGATCTCAGCTCACCAGTGATTGGAAGTAATTTGAGTAGAGACTAATGTATTTGCATACGACCCTAAATCTTCTTGTAAGCCCATGTTTCCCTTAACAGAGATTTAGGCGCTCTCCCCCTACAGGGAAGAATTTGAACCGTACTAATTTAGTTACACTTGTTTTCATTTAGATGTAATTTTGAGTGGTCTGTGGTCAGCGTTCCGCCTCATACTGACATCTAGGAAACCAAGGTAGTACTAGGATGGGAAAATTCGGTGAACTTTGCTTAGAGGCCTTTTCATTCGGGTTTAAGGATCTTTACGAGCCTGAAAATCTTCAGACTCGGGACCCATGGCTTAAAGTCCCTCCCGGAGGACTTGCTCCTTGGATTTTTCCATCCTAAAAGATCCATCAACCCCAGCCGGGTTTGAACCCACAACCGTCGAGACCAGAGGCAAGGAGCATAACCACTAATCCACCGTGGCCGATTCGAGTTTAAATAAACACACAGAAAAATCAAAAGAGCCCATGGTTTAGTGGTTTAAAAAAAACCACATAAAAAATATGAAAAAAATTAAAACACAAGAAAGAAAACTAATGAATTTTGAAATTCCTGGGGAATTTGATTTAATTCAGATGTTCATCAGTCCACCAACAGATTAGAGTAAGAAGCAGTTTTCCTGGATGACAGTACATTGATCATGAAAATATCATCAATTAGGCCATGTGGTCTGTTACAGTCTCAAAGAGGAATTTTCCATACAGAACTTTTTTGGACATCCCAATGATCTTTTGTCTTGGTGGCAGTAATGAAGTATGGCTTTTGGAATTCTGTGAGATGACATTCATTGAAGATGGGCTTTCCATTAATTAAATTTGAGTTGTTTTTTGACTCATCTCATATTTCTTGGTTTTTATGCCAACCCGGGTTTCGTCACTGAATTTGTGACATTGTCGATGCATCACAACTATCATCTTGTGGTTATCTCTTCTGCAAATTGATTTCTGCGCTCTCTGTTGGCTGACCGATGAACTTCCAAATCAATCCCCTCTCATTTTCACCATTAATTTTGAAATACCCGGTGAAAATGAGAGGGGACTGATTTGGAAGTTCATCAGTCAGCCAACAGAGAGCACAGAAATCAATTTGCAGAAGGGACAACTGAAAGATGACAGTTGTGATGCATCGATATTATCACGAATTCAATGACGAAACCCAGGTCTGCATAAAAATCAAGAAATATGAGGTGAATCAAAAAACAACTCAAATTTAATTAAAATAGACCTCATAGTTATATTATTAATAGTGAGTGGAGAACATATTTTTAACGACTCACCTCATATAATTTCAAATTTCTTTGATACTGGCGGTTTCAGACAATATCTTGTCCCTCTTCAGTCATGGCAAGATATTGTCTGAAACCGCCGGTATCAAAGAAATTTGAAATTATTTGAGGTGAGTCATTAAAAATATGTTCTCCACTCACTATTAATGATATAACCTCATAATGTTTATTTCCCAATATTAATTTAAATATAAAAATAAAATCTCATAGTGTTATTTCCTACCTAAATATATTTAATGGGCTCTCCAGTTGTTCTGGTAGTTCTGTATATGTGGAGAATGGGTTCTACACCCAACTCTTCTATAATTTGATCATGAAATTACAGATGATAAAACCACCTAGGTTTTGAAACTGGTTTAATTAGAAGACTGGATATGAGGTGAGGTAAAAATTTAAATTTAAATTTTTAATTAAAACCTCACAGTGATTTTTCCTATATAAGATCAATCTTACCTTTAATGTCTAAAAGGGCTCCGAGCTCTTCCATCACAGATTTAAACCAGGACACATTTGCAACTACATCACTGAACAGAGGTGGGCCAGTGCCTTCAAACAGTGAGTTGTTAAGGATGATAGCTATTAAGTTGAATGCACTGAGGACTGAATGACGCTGTTGCTGTTGTACTACACAATGTGCCACATTGATGGAGAATGAAACTTCGTTAGGCGTCAACGTGCCATGAACCTGAGTAGATTCCGGAGTGGGGAGACGACGTTGCAGTCCATTAGACATACACATATCTTTTACTGATATTGGTTCTCCAAAGTTGATGTGAACTCTTCCGTATTTCTCATTCAGCATGTTTAATGCTTTCAAGAATCCCTGAAATCAAAGTAAACAATACAACTACAAGGTGTTTCAATAACATATCATTGACCATAAATAAAGATGTAAGTAAATATACATATTATTTGAAATGTTCAGCAAAAAAAAAAAAAAAAAAAATTTGACACATAATACACATGGTGTTCCATTCAAACCTCCTGAATTTTAATTTAAGAAAGAAAAATTAATGTTTGAACCAGGATTTGAACCCTGGACCTCTAGTTCTACGTACTAGTGTGCTATCCATTACACCATTCAAACAACGATACAAACATGAACATACAACGTATATAAGAGAAAAATTTGCGTCTATATCGTAACTCGCCTCAGTAGCTCAGTTGGTAGAGCACTTGGCCCGGAAAGCCAAGGGTCCCGGGTTCGAGTCTCGGTCTAGGCGAAAATTTTTCTCTTCAAATATAATTTATCTTTCAGTGAGAAATGTTAAATCAATAATAAAAACATCATTAGAAGCCTTACTAGCTTTATAAAGTAATGTTAAATTCCCAATAAATGTCTTCTTAACTAAGAAGCCGCCATTTGCAAAGATAGAAGCAATGATCCATATTTGGTTCGTCTTCCGGGCTTATAGGCCGTGGTCTGGTTGTCTTCTTACTCGACGTTTCGTCTACTGCTGCGGTAGACCTCATCAGGAGATACTGCGTGCTCTCTGTGAACTCCTCAACAGTCGGCTGCAGACTGTTGAGGAGTTCACAGAGAGCACGCAGTATCTCCTGATGAGGTCTACCGCAGCAGTAGACGAAACGTCGAGTAAGAAGACAACCAGACCACGGCCTATAAGCCCGGAAGACGAACCAAATATGGATCAAGACGCCGGCCGTGAAAGCCTACAATTATATATAGAAGCAATGGTTTCAAAAGCATTTGGCGATAGGGAATTACAACGTATATAAGAGAAAAATGTGCATCTAGATCGTAACTTGCCTCGGTAGCTCAGTTGGTAGAGCACTTGGCCCGAAAGCCAAGGGTCCCGGGTTCGAGTCTTGGTCTAGGCGAAAATTTTTCTCTTCAAATATGAACATTTCTCTCAACTTATCAAATTCTCGTTTGTCCGAAGGCTAATAGCTGTCGCTACCATCATGCCAACTGATTCAAATGAATCAGTTAAATATATAATTCAATAAATTTGAATGTTAATTCAAATAAACACTCCTGTATTTTATTTAATCACTGCTAACATGGTATGTAAAATTACAAAATGATAATGGTAGTGAAAGAAAGAAATTCTTCCTTCGCTTTATCTGTACATCTGATTTGGGGAGCATGTATTTATTTATAAACGAGATATTTCCATCCCTTTAATTAACATTTTCAATTTTTATATTAATTCATTTCCAGAATCTACATTCATAACATTTTGTTTGTATCTCAGTGTTATTATTATTGCTACTCCATTCTTTTTTTTACATTTTTTTCTCCTGATAAGTACATTTTGATGTCCTCCAATCAGTTTCTTTTTGCTCCATCCAATTTTCATTTAACTTTTTTTTTAAAGAAAAATTAACGCTTGAACCTGGAATTGAATCCCAGACTTTGTATGCCAGCATGTCACCATTCAAGATCCACTAAACACCAAAAACTCCATTTATACTTTGTCTTGAATGGTGTAATGGACTGCATGGTGTATTGGGCAGTTGAGGAGATTGCATACAAGGTACATAATTAAAAAATGTTATATTATAATTTTTTATATACTCTAATATATCATATTATAATTACAAAAAAAAATAAACGTTATCTCAGTCAAAACATAAATTTATTTTGTTGACATTTCAATCTCCTGTTGTGAGATTATTTTCAAGACATGGTTGTTTATAATATCTCACAACAGGAGATTGAAACGTCGACACAATAAATTTATGTTTTGACTGAGATAATGTTTATTTTTTTTTGTAATTATAATATTAATTACTCTCAGTGAATAATAATTTTTTATAAAAAAGTCTAATATCTCAATGGAATTTTACCATGAAGTTTATTAGTATTGAGCAAATCTTTTGAAAGAAACTGTAAAAGAAATATTATGTGATACTGAAAACAAAATTAGTTTTCAGGCTATGTGATAATTGGCAAAGATTTGTAATGGACAATATTTAGAGATAATTATTAAAACATTTTGTCTGTTCATTCTTACCTCTTAGAATTGTTTTTGTCGAACATATGTTTCAGAGCTTCTTAGCCCCATTGTCAGCGATTACAGACTGAATTTTCTCATGTTGTCGGCCCTGATTCTTGATTCCTGCTCTCTTTGCCTCTGGTCTTAATGAATTTACTAATTTGGACCAGAGGCAAAGAGAGCAGGAATCAAGAATCAGGGCCGACAACATGAGAAAATTCAGTCTGTAATCGGTGACGATGGGGCTAAGAAGCTCTGAAACATATGTTTCACAAAAACAACAACTATAAGAGGTAAGAATGAACAGACAAAATGTTTTAATTATTAAACAAACCTCTTAATGTTACTTCCAATTGTATTTTAAAATATTTAGAGATGCCATTTATTGTGTACTGTAATGTCAAAGAATGTTAAAACTAACAGTTATTCATGTATGTTGGGTAAAATACATAACTTAAATACATCTCCTTGCTGCAATATGTTTGATTATGTGAAATGAAAGAAAATATTTTTAACTTTGTTTATTTTTAATTATTTCACTCACCTCATACTTCATAATGCATAGCAGACCCTGGGTTTCTTCACGTAATTTGTGACATTGTCAATGCTGCGTCACGTTCACAACTGACGTCCAACGGCCTTCTATCCTGCAGACTGACCTCCGCGCCATCTGGTGGCCGACCGAAGAATTTCCAAATCAGTCCTCTTTCTTTATAACCGGGTATTTCAAAATTCATAGTTGTATTTTCATTCTTGCATATGTAAATTTTTTCCCAAATTGTGAGCTCCTTCGGTTTTTCCAATTGTTTAAGTAATTTTGTTTTGGTTTCTATTCTATGTTTTTCTGACCAGGCATGTGCAGCTATTGCAGATTTTTCGGTTTCTCCATTTTTAACATTTCTGAGGTGTTCTTTTAATCTTGTATTTAGATTCCTTTTTGTTTTTCCTATGTATATCTTTTCACAATCTTTACAATTAATTTGATAAATTCCCGATTTTTTGCAGTCTTCAATCTTTTCATTTTTGTTGGTTTTTATTAAATTACCTAAGCTGTAATCATTTTTCGGTGCTAATTTAATGTTGAATTTGTTGAAAATTTTTTGAAACTTGTCAAATACGAAAGGATGGTATGTGAACTTCTTGAATTTTTTGCCTATATTTTTATCTGTCTGAAGAGTACTTTCATTGATGACTTTTTGTTCTTTGAATTTATTTATTTTCTTGTGTATCATTTTCTTGTGAAAACCATTATCCTTAGCAATTTTAAAGAGAAAGAACACATCATACAAATTGCTAAGGATAATGGTTTTCACAAGAAAATGATACACAAGAAAATAAATAAATTCAAAGAACAAAAAGTCATCAATGAAAGTACTCTTCAGACAGATAAAAATATAGGCAAAAAATTCAAGAAGTTCACATACCATCCTTTCGTATTTGACAAGTTTCAAAAAATTTTCAACAAATTCAACATTAAATTAGCACCGAAAAATGATTACAGCTTAGGTAATTTAATAAAAACCAACAAAAATGAAAAGATTGAAGACTGCAAAAAATCGGGAATTTATCAAATTAATTGTAAAGATTGTGAAAAGATATACATAGGAAAAACAAAAAGGAATCTAAATACAAGATTAAAAGAACACCTCAGAAATGTTAAAAATGGAGAAACCGAAAAATCTGCAATAGCTGCACATGCCTGGTCAGAAAAACATAGAATAGAAACCAAAACAAAATTACTTAAACAATTGGAAAAACCGAAGGAGCTCACAATTTGGGAAAAAATTTACATATGCAAGAATGAAAATACAACTATGAATTTTGAAATACCCGGTTATAAAGAAAGAGGACTGATTTGGAAATTCTTCGGTCGGCCACCAGATGGCGCGGAGGTCAGTCTGCAGGATAGAAGGCCGTTGGACGTCAGTTGTGAACGTGACGCAGCACTGACAATGTCACAAATTACGTGAAGAAACCCAGGGTCTGCTATGCATTATGAAGTATGAGGTGAGTGAAATAATTAAAAATAAACAATATTAAAGAACCTCATAGTGTTATTTCCTATCTACATAACTTAATATTTTTAACTGTTTAGCAAGTAATCTTGCTTTTTTTTTAAACAGGTATTTTTTTAAATTTTAGCACCTATACTGCTTTTGGCCTTAGTTTATGTTATACTGTAAACAAAGTCACATTTTACACTATTTTTACTATTTTACACGCATCTGACTTGCCATCAAATTCAGGTGGCATTATATGTTTCACCAAAACTTAAGAACCTTGCCTCACACCACTACCTCAAGTCGGCTATCAGCGATACTTTCAAACCTTTTGCTGTAAGCATTTCAACATCTTATTGCAAGACAATTGTTGCTTTTCCTCACAGGTATTTATAAACAGAAGGTTTGCCTTTTGTTCACTGGAATTTATGAGTGGAAAAGAGAAGGGGTTAGTCCAAGGTATTTCCTAGAAATGAGGTTCTAAAGTTTTGGCAAAAACTATAATTTACCAAAGTCACATGCATCTACCCGTATTTTAGAAATTATTATCACCACTTTTCAAAGGTTTCTCTCTCTGATGTTTAACGCATTCAACACGAGTGGCCATGTTGGAATAACTAAATATCCCTCTTCGTCGGAGCGAAATGGTGTTAAATTTAAATTTATATTACTTTGTACTTACTGTTCACCATTGTCATTTTTTCATATGTTATGTTGTGTTTTATTACTTTATTACTATTTAATCAGCCGCGGTGGACTAGTGGTTATGCTCCTTGCCTCTGGTCCTGAGGGTCGCAGGTTCAAACTCGGCCGGGGTAGATAGATATTTTAGGATGGAAAAATCCAAGGAACAAGTCCTCTGGGAGGGACTTTAAGCCATGGGTCCCGAGTCTGAAGATTTTCAGGCCTCTAAGCAAAACTTACTGAATTTTCCCGTCCTAGTACTACCTTGGTTTCCTAGATGTCAGTATGAGGCGGAACACTGACCACGGACCACTCAAAATGACATCTATACGAAAACAAGTGTAACTAAATTAGTATGGTTCAAATTCTTCCCTGTAGGGGGAAAGCGCCTACATCTCTGTTAAGGGTAACATGGGCTTACAAGATGATTATTTTTGTGATAATTTTGTTCATATACAGTAGATACAATGTAGATTGATCAGGGAACTATGTTTTTTATTTAACTTTCACAGGGAAAGAACACTATGAGATTTAATTTAAGAATTAAATTAATGTTTTTATTACCTCACCTCATATCTTTAATTCTTTGGAACCGTTATTTTTAACGGTTTTTCTAATAAATTTCGGCAGAATGTCCAAGTCTAAGCATTTATTTATAAATTTGATGTCCAACATTTTCTTTCTTCTTTTTTCCTTTAATTTTATGTATATTTTCATATCTTGGTTTAAACCCCCCAAGTTTGTGTTGAAATTCTGTGTTGAGGTTATGTGTCCGTCCGCCATCTTTATTCCCTCTTGACTTGAGTCGTCACTTATTTAACTTTCATAGGGAAAGAACACTATGAGGTTTAATTTAAGAATTAAATTAAAGGATATCAGGAGAGGTAATAAAAACATTAATTCAATTCTTAACTATGTTTTTATGTACGCCATTGGACAACAATGTCATTAGGTTCATGTGGCCAATGAAATCGCACTTAACCACGTGCTTCTGTTTACATTACAACCTAAACTAAGGCCGAATGAAGTGCAAAAATCTACACTCTATAGATAATGTTTTTACAAATGTGGATACATCTCTCTTTACATATGCACCCGATAAATTATGATCATTAGTTTGATTTTTATTAGAAAAAATGAGGCCTCAGGATTGAGTAAAATCTTAAGACCCATATTAATATCTCCTGATTCAAATGATTGCTTTGAATGGGAACACACAATATTTAGTATGTGAGAAGCAGGACACCATATTTACATATCATTACTGGAGACCGGATGTTAGGGAAAATGCCTATAGTTATTTAATATAGATATTGTAAAAGTGACTTCATATAAGTTCATATCGACGACCCTAAAGTTGATCTTGATGAAGATTTTCGGGCTGTAGGCCATGAGGATGCCAGACGCAGTCTCTGGCGAAACGTCGGGGAACTACAAGCCTCACGACCACGGCCTACAGCCCGAAAATCTTCATCAAGATCATCATAGCAACTCCGGCCGTGAAAGTCCACGTGAATACATGACCCTAGAGTTGTTTTCCATGAAGCTAATTTTGCCTATAAATGCCTATTTCAGCTTATAAATATCTATTTGCCATTTTTTTCCAAAATTAACTTAGTATTTCAATGAAATTAATTGAAATGGGCAAAGCTCACGAAACATATCATTGCATAGAAACCTTTAAGTGACTGGCATTATAATTTTTGATGTTGGTAACACTGAATTCAGTCTGTAGTCCTCGTTCACAGACAAGTGTTTCAAGGACAAAGTGGTGCAATAAGTGTATATGGCTTTTTTTACACCTTTAGAACAGTTGTTTTACTATGCCATAAGAGCTGACAAATTTCATGAAAGAATTTGGTGCGGAAATGTTCAATATTGTTTTGCAAAGTGTGTAAAATTTCAGTGAATTGCACAAAGAAGTGTCATGTTTCGCAGCATGTACACACTGCAAAACATAAGTTTGCTCTTTGTAAAAAGGCAAAACAAGTTCCAAAAGTGTCTCTGATATCTTCTTATGTTATTGATAGCATATGTTTATATTCTTTATGTAAGGCTGTAAAATTTATGTTGTAATCTATTTTTTAAAAGCCTATTTTGAATTTTATAGTGCCTATATTCACAATTTTTAGTGCCTTTTTGCCTGCCTATTTTGAATTTTTTAAGTGCCTAACATCCGGACTCTAATCATTACCACTATCTGTCACCATACAACTTACAGAGGTGGTTTCCTTTGGTTTTGGAACACCCAGAAGCTCATAAGCAAACAACACTTCCTCCAAGGTGCGGTCATAGCTTATGTTGATAGGAACTATGGTTATGTCAGGCACTCGGCCAGTGAAGAATGGCACCAAGATCATAGATAGCAACCCTGCAAGTTGTAATAAGAGAGAAAGACAATCCCAATGTTACCTGAAAACATTAATAACATCTAGTGCTACATACAATATTAAACTACCATGTGCTGCCTCTATGCAACAACAAATGCAATTAATAACACATAATATTGAGAAAAGAAAGAATTAATGAATGAGCATAAGAATTAATAACAAATATAAGAAAAGCAATAGATGAAAGAGAAAGGAAGTATGAGGATTGAATGAAAGTAATGCCTCCACCTTCGTTACTTGGGTTTGGATGGGAGTATTTTAATAAATACGAATGCAGAAATAATCCTTAGAAGGTGATCTTCAATTACCAATATTCACTTTTCCACATAATCTCCAGCCAATTGGATAATAGTATTTATTTTAAAAGTTTATGTTACTTTTGTACCTTGTGTATCAGGGTTAATTAAAAATAATATAATTAAAATAACCTCAAAGTATAACTTCTTAAAATTAAATATTAATTAAAATGTATATTTTTGATAAAAGTTCTCTCGAGGTATTTGGAGCTATTAAATTAATTAATTTATTGTGATACATTTCTGCCAACGATGAACAAGTTCCCTGAAGCCGTCACGGAAGAAGTTGAAACTCTGTTTCCGCAACCACAGTCTCACAGTTCTCTCAACATCTTCATCAGAAGCATAATTATGTCCCCGCAGATCATGTTTCATTATCGGGAACAGATGGAAGTCAGACGGTGCTAAATCTGGACTGTATGGAGGATGCCGTATGGTGGTGAGATTCAGTCTCTGAAGTTCTGCTGTGCTGGCACCCATCGTGCACAGATCTTCCGATAGCTCAGCAAAGCAATAATGTGATCCACACGTTCTTGTGAAATGCTGATTGTGCTTGCAATTTCTCTCTGAGTGATACGACGATTGCCCTGAATCAATCTGTCAACATTTTGCTTGTGAAACTCGGTGGTTGCTGTCACAGGACGTTCAACTCTTTGTTTGTCAAGCAAGTCAGATGTTCCCACCTCAACATCTTTAAAGTTACTCGCCCAACGACGCACTGTACTCACATGAACACAATCACCATAAACTGCTTTCATTCTCTGATGAATCTCCTTTGGGTGACACCTTCTGCTGTCAAGAATTCAATGACTGCACAATCGCATTGACTGACCGTCTGCGCAGGATTCCATACTTTACACTGTAAAAATACAACCATTCAATGCAAAGGCTTCCCACCAACTGGAACAGTAGAGAAGAGGCTATGGAACAAGGCAGTACCTGCCGCATATGAGAGCTGCCATCTGTTGAGGAGTAACGAAGGTGGAGGCATTACTTTTCATTCAACCCTCGTAATTAGAGAAAACAGTGAAAGGAAAGAAAAATGATGAAAAATTAATGAAACAGCAGATAAAAGAGAAGAAAAAAATGTAAAAAGAGAAGAAAGGCAGACATTGGAAGAAAAGGAACACACACACTATATGATCAAAAGTATTAGTCTTCTTCTTCTTCATCCAACCAAGTCTTAGCCCTAAAGGCCTGTTACGATCTCGCTGATGAATTTTGTATCCAGTGTTTCCTTGGACGGCCCAGAGATCTCTTCCCTGTTGGACAATAACAAAGCATGGCCTTGGGAACTCTATCTGAACTCATTTGTCACAAATGATTCATCCAGTTGTTCTGGTATCTATGTATATACTCCATGACCGGTTCCAAACGTAGTTCCTTCAAGATATCGTCATTGTGTTTGTGATCCCATTTGGTGTATCCTGCAGTATACCTCATGAATCTCATTTCACTGGAAGTTATCCTGCTATCTTCTCCTTTCCTCAAAGTCCATGCCTCACTGCCATAGCAAAGTGTAGGTCTTACTAAGGTTTTATATAACCGTACTCTGGTATCTCTCTGGACTAGCAAAGGTTTCATTATATTATTTTTCAGACTAAAAGTAATATAATAAAAATAACCTCAAAATATAACTTCCTAAAATTAAATATTAAAGGTTTCATTACTGAATTTATTATTCCGGTTTTATTAAAATTAATAATTTAAAAAGTATAAGCACACCCCTGAATAGAGTTGATATGGCCAGAAAATAAACTTTACATCAGTTTATGTGATGAGATCATGTTGTGAACTGTTCAGTATTACAAAAATAATAGCAACATGGTTAGATCTGAAGAGAACAGTGGCATGATCACAGGTACTCAGGTACTCATGTAACCAGTAAGTTTATCAGAGAGATTTCAGCCCTTCTGAAACTGCCAAAATCAGCCATTTCAAATGCTGTTGTAAGTGGAAATGTAATGACACTAACACATGTAAATAGTACAGTAACTTACATTTCAATTTTTTCTTTGCGTCGTAAATACCTATTTTAATATTTTTATTATAGGACTTTTATGCCAATTTTAAATAAATATGTTCATCATATTTGAAGAGAAAAATTATACGTTCAGACTGGGACTTGAACCCGGGACCCTTGGTTCTCTAGACCAAGTGCTCAACCACCTGAGCTACCAGAGCAAGTACCGATCTAAATGCAAATTTCTCTCTATATATGTTGCATTTAGATCTGTACTTGCTCAGGTAGATCAGGTGGTAGATCACTTGGTCTAGAGAACCAAGGGTCCCAGGTTCAAGTCCCAGTCCGAGCATATAATTTTTCTCTTCAAATATGATTAATCCATCATTGAGATGTATGAAATTAATAATACAATCATCGAAATATGTTCATTTCCTAAAAATTTAAAGTTCATATATAAATGGAGATATATATATACATACGAGGGTCATACTGAAAGTCGTGAGCAACCCATTGTTAAAATTCAAATTTCAACAATGTAACAAAAACTGCAGGATCGTAATTTACAGACTTTATACCACAACATTGCCGTTTTGTGGAGTCATAGCTTCTATCATGTGACCACACGCAGTGTTTCCAAAATGGCAGACATCAATGTTTCGTTTCGACAGCGCGCTGTCATTGAATTCCTTGTTAAAGAGGAACAATCTGCTGTTGATATTCACCAAAGACTTCAATGTGCTTACGGAGATGCCTGCATGGGTGCCAGCAGTGTTAGGAGATGGGTGAAAACATTTTAAAGATGGGAACACGAGTATCAAAGATGAGCCTCGTAGTGATCGCCCACGCTCTGCCTCCACGGATTGCAACAAGGAAAGAGTTGATGCGCTCATTAGAGACGACAGGCATATCACAGTGAATCAGTGAATGAAATCGCTACAAAACTTGCAGTAGGACACAGTGCAGTGCAAGAAATGATTCACAGCTTAGGTTACCGAAAAGTTAGTGCCCGTTGGGTTCCACGTTTATTGAGTGAAGACCACAAACTTCAGAGAAGAACCATCACCCATAACCTTCTTCAGAGATTTCGAAATGAAGGTGATGATTTTTTGACGAGTATTGTGACAGGTGACGAAAGCTGGTTTCATCGCTACGAGCCTGAAACAAAACGCCAGAGTATGGAATGGCACCACTTGAATTCGCCATCAAAGAAAAAAGCGAAGACAGTGCAATCTGTTGGGAAAGTTATGGGCAGCATCTTCTGGGATGCGCAAGGTTGCATTCTGGTTGAATTTCTTGAACCTGGACAAACCATAAATGCTGCCCGCTATATCCAGACACTTGTGAAGCTCCGTCGTGCATTGCACGACAAACGCCCTGGAAGGAAGATCATTCTGCAACACGATAACGCGCGTCCTCACACTGCTCGTGCCACTGTGGAGAAGATCAGGACATTTGGGTGGGAAACTCTTCCACATCCTCCCTATAGTCCCGATTTGGCACCCTCCGACTACCATCTTTTCGGTTCTGTGAAGGAGCAGATGAGAGGCCAACGCTACGAGACGCTGGAGGATATTCGGAAAGCAATGCGTCAGTGTCTTCGAGCAGCTGGAACGGACTTCTATCATAAGGGAATTTTCAAGCTTGTAGAACGCTGGACAAAATGTGTGCAAAGAAATGGAGACTATGTTGAAAAGTAGCACAAAGGTCTGTAGATTAACATGGTATACTTGGTTTGTCTAAAATAAATATTATGATTGTTTAAAAAAATGTTGCTCATGACTTTCAGTATGACCCTCGTATATAGATTGGAGTGATCAGGTGGTCTACCAACTGGGCATTTTCCCTTTGGTTTTCCTACAAGAAGCTTCCATGCACATCTTTCATTCCCCACTCGTACCACATGTCCTGCTCATCGCTGTCTTCCTGCTAGAGTCAAGTTTATCAAAAAAGGAAAAGGGATGGACCCCACTCCTTTAATAAAGTTCAATACCTGAGTGTATGTCAATAGAAAAGTTTAACTACGGGTTTTTTGGCAAGTATGCCTAAACATTTGATCATATAATGTAGAAAAAGAAAAGATTAAGTCTTAAGAAAGAATGAAAGAAGAGTAAAGGATGAAAAAGAAAGAAAAATAATGAAAGATACGAAAAATATGTATCGGAAAACACATCCATTTTTTTTCCAAGGCCATGATTAAACATTAGCTTTAGGTCACCAAAATGGGGAGAAAATGTAGTACTCCTATCCCTACATTAAATCAATGAAGTATATGATTATATATATTTTATATGATGTAGGATTGAGAAAACCAGCTATAACGGCTGGGGGACCCAACATGCTGATCACAATGTCACCCTTACACTGGCTGCATGATCGTCTACCTCTGTGATTAACACATGTGGACGTGAGGCCAGCAGCCGGCTGGTAGGCCAAGGGTCTTATAAGCCTGTTGCACCATGGAGTTAGTTAG
This sequence comes from Diploptera punctata, assembly GCA_030220185.1. Taxonomy (NCBI): domain Eukaryota; kingdom Metazoa; phylum Arthropoda; class Insecta; order Blattodea; family Blaberidae; genus Diploptera; species Diploptera punctata. The sequence continues at coordinate 1,033,961 of JASPKZ010005311.1, forward strand.
GACTTATAAAACAATGTATTGTAAAATATTAATTTCATCAATCAACGTCAAAATTCTATCAATGTTTTTTTCACTTATTACTATTAATTTTCATGGTACACCTTTTCAGTTAATATATGAATAGTTTTATTTTTGAAGAGAGAAATTTTTGCCCAGACCGAGACTCGAACCCAGGACCTTTGGCTTTCCGGGCTAATGCTCTACCAACTGAGCTACCGAGGCAAGTTGCGATCTATATGCAAATTTTTCTCTTATATATGTTGCAATTCCCTCGTGCCAAATGCTATGAAACATTTGCTTCTATCTTTACAAATGGTGATATTTATTGGGAATTTAAACAGTACTTTATAAAGCCAGTAGGGCTTCTATTGATGTTTTTATTATTAATTTAATACTTCTCACTGAAGGATAAATTATATTAAAGAGAAGAATTTTTGCCCAGACCGAGACTCAAACCCAGGACTTTTGGCTTTTCGGGTCAATGCTCTACCTACTGAGCTACCAAGGCGAGTTGCGATCTAGACACAAATTTTTCTCTTATATATGTTGTAATTCCCTCATGCCAAATGCTATGAAACCTTTGCTTCTATCTTTGCAAATGGCAGCTTCTTAGTTAAGAACACATTTGTTGGGAATTTAAACACTGAAAAAAAATTTTCTCTTCAAATATAATTTATCCTTCAGTGAGAAGTGTTAAATTAATAATAAAAACATCAATAGAAGCCCTAAGCCCTACTGACTTTATAAAGCAGTGTTTAAATTCCCAATAAATGTCTTCTTAACTAAGAAGCCGCCATTTGCGAAGATAGAATTAAAGGTTTCATATCATTTGGCATGAGGGAATTACAATGTATATAAGAGAAACATTGCATGTAAATCGCAACTCACCTCGGTAGCTCAGTGGTAGAGCATTGGCCCAGAAAGCCAAAGGTCCCAGGTTCGAGTCTCGGTCTGGGCAAAAAAAAAAATTCTCTTCAAATATAATTTATCCTTCAGTGAGAAGTATTAAATTAATAATAAAAACATGTATAGTTATTCAGGTTAAATTGGGGAATTCCATTACTTGATAAAATGGGATTATTTTTTAATATTTCAATGGAAATAATATTATGAGGTTCATTTTAATCAATTTGTTTGAGTCAGTAACATGTTCATAGTTAAATATGGGAAATAACATTATGAGGTTCTTAATTCGTAAATTAATGAGTCATTTTTTACATCTTACCTCATATTTTATGTTTCTTTAAACATGGGAACTAGTTTTCAAGAGAAGGATCTATCTCATTTTCAACCGACATTATGACTACCGGATTTTTGTTGGAATCTCCATCAATAACGTTGCCATCTGGTGTTGATTTGATGAACTTTGAGATGAGGTCATGTTCATCAGGAATCTCAAAATTCATGGATCTAAAATTTGTTCTTCTGAATATATATCTTCTCCCAAATTGTCAATTCTAAAGGTTTTTCCAAATGTTTTAGAAGTTTGAACTCTTTTTCAATTTTTTAAAAATCAGCTATTGCAGCACATAGTTTATTGGAGAATCATACAATTGAAAAAGAAGCCCAACTTTTAAAACATTTGAAAAAACCTTTAGAATTGACAATTTGGGAGAAGATATATATTCAGAACAACAAATTTAGATCCATGAATTTTGAGATTCCTGATGAAAGTGACCTCAACTCAAAGTTCATCAAATCAAAACCAGATGGCAACTTTATTGATGGAGATTCCAATGAAAATCCGGTAGTCATAATGTCGGTTGAAAATGAGAGAGATCCTTCTCTTGAAAACGAGTTCCCATGATTAAAGAAACATAAAATATGAGGTAAGATGTGAAAAAATGACTCATTAATTTACGAAAGTGAGAAAGATTTATGACAATTTTTTTTTGCATCAGTGCACATGCCCTCAATGAAAATAGTTCCAACAAACTTAACCCACTCGCTTCAGGTTTAAATGCTCAATGCATTTCCCCAGAAACCAGATTTAAGTTACCGTAAATTATATTATCTATTTTCAGACATTCAAAACAAACAAAAGATAATGATACTTGAGATCACAAAAGGGGTGAAGGCCAAAATACATTCCTCTACTAATGATAAATATTAACAAAAGATTACTCCGCCAAGGAACGTACAATATATTGTAAAATATATAACAGCAGAGTTAAGCGAGTGTATCTCGTCTTCTGAGTTGAAGGCCATTTAACTGCCGGCGAGTGTACCTCATCTTTTGAGGCGAATTGGTTAAGTAAAGAAAAATAAAAATAAAATGCTACAGTTTAGTCATGGCCTTGGAAAAAAAGAGTACATACACCATGGGATCGAAACATGTTTTCTCCTCAGTACATTTGTATGCCTTGGGATAAATTCCTCAGGTTTTAATTATCTAAAAACTCACCTCATAGAAAATCATGTGTTTCTCTTCCTTAATGTATAATTTTTTTTTTTCATTATTTTGTTTGGTTTTCATGCAAGATATGTTTATACCACTGTAATTGAAAGTAAAGATTGCATAGACTAAAAAACAGCTGGGAATGACAAACACATAATTAGCAGAAATTGAGAATCACAACATATACGGGTTAGTTACACCCACTAGCCAAGATCCCTCTGATTCCATTAACGGAACAATGGTAATTATCCAATCAATTTTCAATTCATGCACTCCTTTTACAAACCACAATATGTTACACTAACCCAAAAAAAGTAATGAATCAGTCACAAATGTAAAGTACAGTGAAACCTGTATTAGCCAGAACCTATAAAAGAAGGAAACCTGAGACGGAAAAAAATCTCCAGAACGGTATGATTTTATATGTAAAATCGTCCTGTATAAGCCAGAAACCTTCATAATGTGGAAACGGAATGGTTTTTAAAGTACCAATAGTTATTCAAAGTTAAAATTGGGAAACACATTATGAGGTTCTTAATTAATAAATTAATGAGTCATATTAACATCTTACCTCATATTTCATGTTTTTCAAACACGGTAACTATAGTTTTCAAATGATCTTGTCATTCATTTTCAACCGCCATTATAACTATCGGATATTCGTTGGAATCTCCCTCTATAACGTTGCCATCTGGAGTCGAAGTTCGTCAAATCAACACCAGATGGCAACGTTATAGAGGGAGATTCCAACGAATATCCGGTAGTCATAATGGCGGTTGAAAATGAATGACAAGATCATTTGAAAACTATAGTTACCGTGCTTGAAAAACATGAAATATGAGGTAAGATGTTAATATGACTCATTAATTTATTAATTTACCAATAGTTAATTTTTACCTCAGTAAGACAGAAAATTATTCTTAAGCACATTCTAATTACAGTATTAATAAGACATTTAAAATAAAATTTTATATTTAATATCTTATTACATAACCTCAACGGTGCTTTAACCCATCCACCTCTAATTTAAAGTCCAGCTCTGCAGCCCAAGAAACCAGATATAAATCCCAAGTCCTACTGCATGGCATTTAAATGTAACGCAGTAACTTAATATTACCTCCAGTAATTAAAAATGGATTTAAAAACCACTAAACTGATATACAACAGGGTTATTCTCAGATTTCACCCACTTCCAATCACTTGGCGTGATATGGCTTTGTTTTTTTTGCGGTGGCGGGACAATAAGTTCATTATCACTCTCACCGCTCTCTTCTTCAGCTGAGAGTGCTTCTGAATCACTTATAGATTCATCAATACTTCTCTCATCACTAAATATATCAGAAACTTCTGAATCACTGCCAATTTCCTAATTCCATCACTGTCAATACCCTTAACTTTCCTTGGCGCCATTTTTCTTACTACTGACACTTTTTTTTTTCTGTGGGTAAAACTCATTCCGGAAATTTCTAAATGGCATGGAAGGGATGAAATAGCATTCTTGTGAATGTGTAGAAGAAGAAAAGTGTATGTAACAGATATCTATGAGCAGCAAAATAAATTTAAAATGCGTTTTTTTGATCTCTGCACTGCACGACCACAGGTCGTCATACGATTTTAGTGCTTAAGAACGTCACCCAATTTAAATGGGTTAATAAGAATTTTAAAAGTGTTGATGTCATATTAATGAACGCACACGTAAAAATTCTGCCTATGACACTTCTTGCCTGCTTCATCGGTTTACCTTTCTTGTGTTGTCATTGTTGTAATTGTTAGGGATGCGGGGATACCGTTTTTGTTGCTTATGTGCGACAGAGGGGAATCCCCGCGCTTTTTCCTCGCCTACTTATCATAACCTTCGAGTGGAATTGGAAAACTCTTCAGGCTCCTCATGTAGTTAACCCTTAAAATGAAAATGTAATCCTATTGGATACAGTGAATTCATTTATCGAATATTGTTTTTTTAGACAATAGCAAAACACATGAGTAAAAATCACTTAAAATTATGTCAACTTATCATCCGCAATAATGTATAATACTAACTTACAGTTATAAATGTATTTATTTTCTCTTGCGGTCCGGAACAATTAAATAACTGTCACCACGATAAAATATGTATTGATAATTGAAGGGTTGAGTTCGCTTCCTCGTTTTTGTGTAATAGAGTTTTTGTGTATTGCCTACCACCCCCTTAAGCTAAACGCCTAGCATGGTAAAAATCTGTTACAGATATCTGTAATAAAAAGATACAAATGTTTAAACTTACCTACTTTTGGTGAGAGAGATTTAGCTGATCGACTATCCTCGTTCCTTCAATGCAGAATTAGATGGCACGCTTTTCCATCAGTGACTAGTTTTTGTACATACTCACACTCGCTAAAATTTTGTCCAGTATTAAATGTATTTCCGTGGCAAATGAACGTCTCATGAAAAAGGCACAGGATTCTCTTAGAAAATGCCCCATCAGCCACATTGAATGAAAATCTACAGAAAAATTTAAAACACATTTTTAAAAAAAATACCGTATGTGACTTAAAAAACTTGAATGAAATCAACATTAAGGTATAGTTCCTGTCTGGAATATCCTGCATTTCTCCCAAGATAACACAAAAACATGTTTTTAGTACATTCTAGTATTACTTAGTATCTTCCTCCCAACTAGTAAGAACATAAAATGTTTACATTAAATTACAACAATCACAGTAATTATAATCTATTATATAATAAATAATAGTTTTAAAAAACTAAAAGAACACGCTTTATTAGAAAACTAAAAAATGAAAAATAATTTTAATTTCCAGTACACTTGGGATAAAATAAAGTGATCAACAAAAAAATCATCTCCAACACATATAGAATAAAATTAGAGTTATCAACAAAAAGAAAATAATTTTACCATCAAAAGCGTGAGGTGCTCTATATCAATTAATATATTTGATAATAAACAGATATTGGTAAAAGTAAGCTCTCTAAGAAGAAAATGTAAAAATTATAAAAATCACCCCACGCTTTTGATGGTAAAATTATTTTCTTTTTGTTGATAACTCTAATTTTATTCTATTTGTGTTGGAGATGATTTTTTTGTTGACCACTTTATTTTATCCCAAGCGTACTGGAAATTAAAATTATTTTTCATTTTTTTAGTTTTCTAATAAAGTGTGTTCTTTTAGTTTTTAAAACTATTATTTATTTTTTATTTTTTAGTTTTAATATTTTACAGAATAAGATAAAAATGTAAATATCTTTAAATTCGATACTATTGTAGTATGAGCTAAAAGTAATACTCTTCTATAAAAGAAACCCTCCCAGCCGGATTTGAACCAGCGACGTATGGATTACTGAAATTATATACCACTAAGAGTTCACTGCTCTACTAACTGAGCTCTTACAACGATTGACTAAAAACTCGACAAGTCCGCAACCTATTATACCAGTTTTCATTTTTTTTTATTTTCGGATGATTCTGGCAGGATTTTTTAAACAAAATATGAAATTATTGTATTGTCATGGGTCCTCTACACGTATACAAAGTTTCAAGTCGATCCAATGTTTCTAAGTGGGTGAAAATCGCGTTGCAAGATTCCGTTACATTGATACAAAAACACTTTTTTTGATTTTCTGATGATTATGGCCAGGATTTTAGAAAATAAATATGAAATTATTGCATTGTCACGGGTCCTCTACAAGTATACAAAATTTCAAGTCGATCCGATGATTTTAAGTGGGTGAAAATCGCATTGAAAGATTCCGTTACATAGATAGATAGATAGGTAGATAGATAGATAGATAGATAGATACAGGTCAAGCTAATATAAAGCATGTAAAAATCAATGTTTGTTTGATTGTTTGCATTCTATGCGCGGCCATATCGTTGATCCGATTTTGATACGTTTTTTTTTGCAAAATGTTCAGGAGATTCCTAGGATGAACATAGGCTACAAGAGAGTTGTGATATTCAACCCCTTCACCCCTAAAAATCACCCTTTGTAGTGAAAAACGTGAAATAAAATCCCTATTTTGACGCTTAACCCATTCAACTCGTATGACGTGATGTTCGCGTGCGCTCTAGTGAGGCCCATTCTTCGAATGACATGAGGCATGAACTCATGTGAAGCGCACAAGCTCATATATTTTGCAATAACTTCCAAACTACTCCAAAGATGTCTAATGTGTTAGCTTTTCTAGGGTCCTGAGAGAAAGTGTGTTGGACGACTCGCCTTTTTTTGTAAGAAATCGTGAAATTAGAAGCTGTCTGTTTGTTGGAAATATATAGAAGAAATTTGTAGTGCTCAGACTTTGAAATGGTGTCTAAGGGGGTGTGTGGTGACGATCGTGATGGGATTCTGAGTTTATTAGAGAGTTTTATCCTCGAAACATCAGACAGGAGACATAACACCAACAGGAAAACTGAGGAGGGTAAAACATCACAGACCTAGGGAAGAAATAAAAAAAAACCAAGACTCTGCCAGGATGCAATGAAAGGTGTTGACTTGCACGACCAGATCACTGCCCTTTTCCCTATAATGCATCGCACTGTAAAAGGATATAGAAAATTATTTTTCTATTTGCTGGACATATGTATGTTTAACTCTTTTGTGGTCTACAATAATTTCATAAATCGCAAGACAGCATATTCAACCTTCAGAATAGCTGTCACCAAGCAGTTATTGGAGACAGTTCAGCTGCCATCCTACAAAATGAGAGACCCCCCCATCATCAAGTACAACCCCTGTCAGTTTACAGGCAAGGAACTGGGCTCACTTTTCATTGTATATCCCCAGCAGAGAGAATAAAAAGAAACCCTACAAACATGTGTTCAAAACAGAACAAAAGAAGTGAAACTACATTTCAGTGCAAAAAGGGTGAAGTTCCACTTCATGTCCCGGAATGTTTCGAGATTAACCACACCAAAACATTGTTTTAGGTAAGAAGATTTATTCAGAAGCCTTCACTAAAATTTCTAAAGTAAATATTTATTACATTAAGATCATCAGAACATTATAAAGGTTTACTTCAAGAAAATATAAATGAGTTTCAACTTCAAGATACGGATGTAGAATATAAATTTGACACTCCAGAGACAACAGAAGATAAAGTAAAAAGAGCTTTGAAAGAGGCAAAAAATGAGAGAGCACCAGGACCAGGAAATATTCAGACGGAACTCCTAAAACATGGAGGAGATATTTTAGTAATATTTTTAACAAAACTTTTTAATAAAATTGAAATTGGAGACGATATCACAGAAGACTGGAATTTATTGTATATTACTCCAAATTTTTAAAAAAGATGATAAAAAACTGTGTTCCAATTATAGAGGTATAAGCATTTTACCTTCAACAGCTAAGATTTTTAGTAAAATTATAAATTTTAAACTTAAGGAGATAAAAGATAACTTAAGAGAAGAACAATGTGGATTCCGGAGTGGAAGATCATGTATTGATAATATTTTCTGTATTAGACAATTACAAGAGAAAATCCTAGCAAAAAATAAAGACCTACATATAACCTTTATTGATTTAGAGATAGCATATGATAGTGTACCTCGACAATTGTTATGGACAGCAATGAGAAATATGAATATCTGTGATAAATGGATTAATATTGTTAGGAGGATCTATAGTAATACAAAGGCTAGAGTAAAATACAGAATAATTTAACAGAGGAATTCACAGTGAATAAAGGCCTTAAGCAGGGATGCAGTTTGTCACCAATTCTTTATCTATAGGAGGAAAAGTACTGCATTCATTGTTGTTTGCAGATGATCGAATAATTTTTGCAGGGGATGAAGATGATATGAAATATATGATAAATAAACTAATGGAAGAATATAAAAAACTGGGGACTGAATATAAATTTACAGAAAACAGAATATATGTGTTTGGAAAGGATGTGGATGACCTCATACTTGAAACAGGGAAAATAAAAAAAATGTGAATTTTTTAAATATCTTCGGTCAATAATTACAAGTTTAGGTACTGTGAGAGATGTACAGACTAAAATTGCAATGGCAAAAAATGCAACTAAGACATTACATGGAATAATTTGGAACAAAAATATTACAAAGGAAACTAAAATGAAAATTTATAAGGGCATAATACAGAATATTTTGTCATATGGAAGTGAAACTTGGTCTTTGATGGAATTACAAAAGAATAAAATTAGAACAGTTGAATTTGATTATTTTAGAAGTAGTCTCCAAAAAAACAAGACAGAATAAAATAAGAAATGAATTCCTTTGGAGAGAAATGAATGTCACCACATCTGTTGTTAAGAGGATTGAAAATCAAACGTTTAAATGGTATGGCCATGTACAAAGAATGGAAAATCAAAGATGGCAAAAAAATATATACCAATGGTCACCCCCTGGAAGAAATAAACATGGCAGACCAAGATGGAAATGGAAAACCTACATCAGAACTATAATGGATGATAGGAATTTGGAAGAGGGAGATTGGAATGATAGAGATAAATGGAAACTGAAGATGGCAAACCTATAAGTAGGGGAAAGCAGAAGAAGAAGAAACTAGGGCTGGAAGTGAATATCATTAAAACGTAACATATCATTTATAAGTGTTTGCTAAAACTATAGCACTTCTTTAAAAAGTGTTCTGCCCCTAGGGCAGGTCCTTCATTGTAATCCTAGCATTCACATGTGATGCTTTGCAGCTTTACTAGGGAATTATAGGTGTGGTAGCTTCCCATTGCTTTCCACACTGTGGATAATAACAATGATGATAATGGTGATGGCCAGATGATGTTCAGGGATCTTTTGGGCCTCAAAGCTACCTGACATTTGTCTTACAGGTGAGGAAAACCCCGGGAAAAACCTCACTCAGAAAGCTTGGATCGAATTCGGGCCTACTGTGTGACAAGCCAGCACACTATACCCGAGCCGTCATATCTCCGATTTTGAAGTTTAGGTTATGCAAGGGGTAAAGGGAGAATTTGCCCTCTACTACCAATCAGGATATGGTTGTAGTGGGAGTAGATGTCTGCCACGACCAATTACTGCTATTGACACAGGTATAGCATGCTGGTAAGGTTTGAAATTGCTGAGATGTTGTCAGCTGTATGTCTGCTAACCACATACATAAAGCGGCCACTCCCACTGAATATCAATATCGCAACACTGTCGTAAAAACATCAAGGCCAGAGAATCAGTGGCTGCAGTATACCATGAGATCACAGCAGTGGACATACTATAGCATTAATATACTTTAATGTAAAATAGGGCCAATTTGCAAGAAATTACAAGTTTTCATAAAAAGATGTCTGAGATTTGTCACAAGAACTTGGTGACTATAAATGAATTCCAACAAAGAATTGAATTGTGGAAATTGACAAATCAATGTGAGATTTTCAAAGAAATTAAACAATGAAAATAGTGATGGATTGGACATATTTTAAAAAGGGAAGATGGAAATATAGCAAAGACACTATGGAATGGAATCCCCAAAGAATACCTAGAAGAAAAACATTGCGAGAAAGAAAGCTGAGGAATTGCAGAAGATTTTGAATGAAGTTAAGATGCTGGCAAAAAGAGAATCTGTTGGCAATCTTTTGTGGAGGCCCTGATGGGAATTACTGCTACTAAATAGGGCTCTTAGAAGTTAGAATAAATACTACTACTAAAAGATACTGCGTTCAAATACTGATTTAGGCATATATTTTTCCCTTCTAATTTAATTTGCCTTTCAGTGAGAAGTGATAAATGTAAAATCAAATCTTAGCTTTACTGGCTATAAATGTAGCCTTGATTTGCAATTAAACATCTACTTCTTTAAGAGGACGCTAGATGGAGTTAATGAAATGAAGTTCACTGTTATCTGATGCATCGGAATCATATTAGTGTAAGAGAAAAATCTATGCGTAAATCCAAATGCCTAATGGCTTAAGGGGGTGATGGGTGAAAAATTGACTATTTGAGATCAAAATTGGCGTTTTTTGTACTAAAAAATAGCGTGTACTCTAATGTACAGGGCAAGTCAAAATGTTGTGCAGGTTTTCAGAAATTTATTATGTGAAATGTAATGAACATATAATATTGTGAGACATATTGTATGAAAGGTAAACTCTCAAAGTTTTTTTTAAATATTCACAGATGTTCTATGTGAGCGCCTTTTGTTACACGACAGATGTCAAGCCGATATTCAATCTCCTGCCAAACTTTCTGTAGCAGTCCGCGGTCGATATCAGCAATGGCTGCTGTGATGCGGGCACGCAGTTCATGCAGTGCTGTTGGAAGTGGTGGTACGTAAACACGATCCTTTACAAGACCCCACATGAAGAAATCACACGGGGTTAGATCTGGTGAACGAGGTGGCCAATGAATGAGTTGTTGATCACCCTGAGATGCACGGCCTATCCAGCGTTGTGGTAAAGCCGTATTCAAATGGTCTCGAACACTGCCATGGTAATGTGGAGGGGCACCATCCAACTGCAGAATGAAATCTGGACTATCCGCTTCAAGCTGCGGAAGGAGCCATTGTTGTAGCATATCAAGGAAAACATGTCCGTTCACAGTACGTTCATGAAAGAAAAAGGGCCCATAAACCTTTGCATGGGAAATGGCACAAAAGACATTCACTTTCGGAGAATCGCGTTGATGTTCCAAAGTTGCATGGGGGTTACCAGTTCCCCAAATCCTTACATTGTGTCTATTCACTTTTCCTGAAAGGTGGAAAGTCGCTTCATCACTGTAAACTACCCTCTCATGGAACTCATTCTCTTCCATTAATGCGAGAAAATCAACACAGAAGGACGCTCGCAAAGCATAATCGGCGGGTTTTAAAGCTTGAACCAGTTGCAAGTGGTAGGGTTTCATCTGTAAACTTTTCCGGAGAATCCGCCATACAGTTTTTTGTGGTAGTTGAAGTTCTGTCGCTCCCCGGTAGGTGGATTTCTGTGGACTCCGCACGAAGCATGTGCGAACGCGTTCGACTGTCTCTTCACTCGTCGACGGACGGCCAGTCGATTTTCGTTTACAGATACAGCCTGAATCCCTAAATTGTGTGTACCACTTACGAATGGATCTCCCATCCGGCGGGTCTTTATCGTATCTGGTACGGAAATGTCGTTGAAACACTAGTCACAGAGTTGTTTTACATGGTAATCAAGCACACAGAAAGACTTCTGATCCCCAGTCAACGCCATTTTCCTTTACTGCTCTGCTGTTGACATCTTGCGGGTGAACGCGGAACTTTAGAAGTGGACAACTAAACTTTGAGAGTTTACCTTTCATACAATATGTCTCACGATATTATATGTTCATTACATTTCACATAATAAATTTCTGAAAACCTGCACAACATTTTGACTTGCCCTGTATATGTTGGTAAAGTTTCAGAGGTCTATGGCGCTTCTAAGTGCCCCAAATTACATCAGAGTTAAAAGACTGTGCCAATTAAATACTACCTGCATGCAAATCTTTAAACTTGTTTTTCCACACTTTTATTTTCACTGCATTTTTGTAAATTCAAAATTGAATGGAATTCAGAAATGTTGTCCTAGAAGGTTCAAATTTTTACTGTATGTCCTAAAAATAATGGGTAACAAAGCAGTACATGGGTTTCATGACTGAAGTACTATTTTAAGAAATAAAAAATAAAATGTAAGCAATTATTAATTTCTTTTGTAATTCCACACATGAGGTTCAACATTTTTTTTTTTTTCCCCCCTTTGTATTCACATTATAAGAATTCCAATGCATGATGTTTTCTAAATATTTTAGAAGTCTTGTAAAAAAAGAAGTCAGACATTTTACTAAAAAATTGTGGAACCAATTTAATTATAACATATGCAAATTTTTAAAAATATAATATTTAATAACTCATAAAATAAATGTCTCACAAGAATGAAACTTAAACATGTCATTATGAATATTTAATTTTAAGAAGTTATATGTTGAGGTTATTTTAATTATATTATTTTTAGTCTGGACATCTTACCTCAATATTAATGTTGATTTGTTCTTGAACATGTTTCAAAACAATTCTGTTTTATCGTCAGCTTTCCCAGACGATAAAACAGAATTGTTTTGAAACATGTTCAAGAACAAATCAACATTAATATTGAGGTAAGATGTCCAGACTAAAAATAATATAACGTCATTATGTATCATACAGTGAACACAAAATCAATCTCTAGCTCAAAAAATGTAAAAAATATAAATTTCACCCATTGGTGTACAGAACCAGAAATATTGGATTCAAATCCAGATTTAGGCATACGTATATTTCTCTCTTCTAATTTAATTTGTCATTCGGAGAGAAGTGATAAATTTAGTATACATCGACTACCACCAATAGTTTTCACACTCACCCATGCCAGCTGCTATGGTTGGAATTTCAATTTTATAATGATAACACAGGTAAGACATAAGTACGAAGTCTGCATAGCTGCGATGACTAGGAGCAAATACCACCGGGTTATTTCCCATACTCGATATTACCTGTAACAGTAAATCCTAGTAAAATACAAATGCAATGCAAATAACACACAAACATTTTATTTGTAACCAAAATTAGCTGGAGTTTGACTGAAGATGAAGGTAAAATGGCCTTTGAAATCGGTATTGTGAAAACACGGAACTTTATGAGGTGAGATATAACTCCCTCATTTATAAATTAAATAACATTTTATTGCCAACCCTTGAGGGTGTTGACATAGTTTTTGGCAAAAGGTCAAGAAATTTGGCCACAAGTACATATTTATTGTTTTAAATTGTTTCAAATAAAGTTCAGTTCATAAGAATTAAATGAATCATGATTTCTTCTTACTTCATACTTCTATGTTTTTTTAAACACAGCACTGCAGTATCAGCGATCCATTTTCACCATCGTCAGCTGTTTTCACGACTGTCAATTTTTTCTTTTGCTGGTAATTATCCAAACTGCCATCTGGTGTTCTTTTGAAGGAATTATTTTCTAAACTGCCGTCTGGTGTTCTTTTGAATGAATCATTTTCTAAACTGCCATCTGTTGTATTTTTGAAGAACTTTGTAATCAAGCTCGGTTTGTCTGGAGCTTGATTACAAAGTTCTTCACATTTCATCAAAGATGTTAGAAATGAAGCTAACCTCTTGTTTACTGAGAGTACATTCTTAGCAGCAAAGGATTAAAGATCAATCAGAGGAATTTTAATAAAATTGAATTGAACTTACCCTATGTACGCTGGCTTCATTAATATACAAGCCATTGCATGTCTTCTTCAAAATTTTTAGAAGCAAAACACCCAACCACCGGACGACAGAAAGTTGGCGATTATATCCTATTTCATCCAATATTTCTTTTACTGTCTTGTATAACCGTTCCTTTGACATATTTTGTTCTTTGCTAAGCTGTAACATAAAATAGAGTCACATTTATCACAGTGTACCACCTAACCTAAAGATCACTCTTATTAAATGACCATCCTCTTTAAATATCATACATGTCTATAAACAAACACAGAAATTTTCACTCTCATAATTATCAACAAATGTTCTTGTAGGTCCATGATTCCCTTAACAGAGATTTAGGCGCTCTCCCCCTACAGGGAAGAATTTGAACCATACTAATTTAGTTGCACTTGTTTTCGTATAGATGTCATTTGAGTGGTCCGCGGTCAGCATTCTGCCTCATACTGACATCTAGGAAACTAAGGTAGTACTAGGATGGGAAAATTCGGTAAATTTTGCTTAGAGGCCTTTTCATTCAGGCTTAAGGATCTTTTACGAGCCTGAAAATTTTCAGACTCGGGACCCATGGCTTAATGTCCCTCCTAGAGGACTTGCTCCTTGGATTTTTCCATCCTAACAAAAGCCGGGTTTGAACCCACGACCCTCGGGACAGAGGCAAGGAGAATAAAACAAAATTAGGTAAAAACAGCACAGCCAATATTTTTCATTCTTCTTCTTCTTCTTCTTCAGTTCACGGGCTAGGCAAATTGCCTGTTCCGCCTCACAGTTGTTCTGTCCATCTTTTCACTGGCCTTCCTACATTCCTTGAACCTCTTGGCTTGTAGATGAATGCTGTTCTTGGTAATCTTGTTACATTCATTCTTTCCACATGTGTAAACCATTTCTCTCTATATTCTCTGATTTTCTCATCCAATGAATATATATTTAACTCTGTTCTTACATCTTCATTCCTTATCCAATCCAATCTTGTGCAGCCTTTTGTTCTTCTAAGGAAGTTCATTTCTGCACTTTTTATTCTACTTTGTAATTTTTTGGTCAATACCCAAGTTTCGCTCCCATAAAGTAATGCAGGAACTGCCAATGTTTTATAAAACTTCAATCTAGTATCTCTTCTTGTTTTTCATTTTTTTAGTGAATAATGTCTCTCAGAATTGGTTGGCTTGGACATTTGATAAGAATGGATGATCAGAGACTGGTCAAAAAACTCTACAAATGGGAACCTACAGGAGGCAGAGCTGTTGGATGACTGAAGATCAGATGGGAGGATGACACAATGAACGATCTAAGGAAAATGAAAGTGACTAGTTTTAATATGGCAAGAGACAGATTGACATGGAGGAAGATTGTTGAGAAGGCCAAAATTTTCACCTTTGAAGTTGTCGTGCCTTAAGATGATGATGAAGTGAATAATGAAGGAATGAAACAACTGAGATTGTTCTAATGAAAAGTTGTTTTTTTTTAATTACATTTCTTTATCAGTCTTACCTAATTGACACAAAAAATTATCATTGTTTAAAAAATATATACATATTTTAATATGGTCCTTATTTTCGACTTTTTGTATTTCATTCTGCACACCCTTTATTTTTTTTTCCTTTGGATGTAAGGAGTGATTTAAAGTCCATTTTGTTGAAATCAAAAGATGAGGAACCCATGCTGCATGAATGGATAACGAGATTCCATAATTATATAAATCCATTAATTGAAATTAAAATAAAAAACTGTGGGTGATGGAGAAATTCCGAATAGATATTTGAAAACACGATAAAAAACTGCATTAAATACAACTATAGGTACTCATGAGACAAAAATTATGTTGACCAGTGTAATAGATAATATTCAAAGTTAAAATTGGGAAACACATTATGAGGTTCTTAATTAATAAATTAATGAGTCATTTTAACATCTTACCTCATATTTCATGTTTTTCAAACACGGTAACTATAGTTTTCAAATGATCTTGTCATTCATTTTCATAATGGCGGTTGAAAATGAATGACAAGATCATTTGAAAACTATAGTTACCGTGTTTGAAAAACATGAAATATGAGGTAAGATGTTAAAATGACTCATTAATTTATTAATAGATAATACTTTATTCAACACTGATTTTTAAATATTATCAATAGCATTGCAATTGAAATCTGAAAATGACCAACAAAATTTTGCTCAGAGGCCTCATATTTCAGGCTTGAGATTCTTTCATATGGCATAAATCTCTGACATGGGATCCATGGCTTAAACTGAAAATATGAACAGACGGGTGAATGGAGAAGACTGCATCACTGCATGATCTTTATAGGAAGCCACATATAATAAGAACAGTAAAGTATCATAGACTGTGATGGGCAGGGCATGTGGCATGGATGGGGAATGAAAGACATGCATGGAAGCTTCTTGTAGGAAAACCAGAAGGAAAACCGAGTTGGTAGACAAAGAATGAGGTTGGATAATAACATTAACCATGATTTGAGGCAAGTAGATTATACAGGGAATGATTAGAAAACATTAACTCAGGATAGGGATGTATGGAGAGCTTATGTCGTGCAGCTATGAACCTACGGGTTCAATAGTGCCAGTGAGTTAGTTATTATAGCTCCTATAAAAATATTTAAAACTTTTTCAGATCATCCTGTCTAATTAGTTTGTTTAAAAATCAGAAATATGTTGAGCTCAGAGCAAAGAGTTAACTTACTTGCAATAATTAACAAAGCATACATTATGTTTCTTCTAAACACAACATTAATAAGAAATGTTACATAATTTACATGCACTATTCATTAGTATATGCCAACTCAAGACAAATGTACTTCTGAACTGTAAGTGAAAGTTATGGGGAAATAAAATTAATGAATGACCATGTCTTTAAAGACATGCATAAAGACTTCAGTGAAAAAAAAAATATATATATATATTAATGAGTTAGTTGATATTTTTACATAAACATATTATAATAATCAAACTATTCAATGATTTCAACAACAAAAAAGTAAGAAAAATTTTAAAATAAGAGAATTATTATACAGAAGTCAGAGGATGATTTACAAAGAGCCATTTACATGTTGAATCAATTAGGACTCTATTATAATCTCAAAGTCTCAACTTCAAAAACTAAAATTATGGTTTTTCAGGGCAAAGTGCCAGTCAGAGCAAAAAATAGTAATCAATAATGAAATAATAGAACAGATAGCACAGTTCTTAGGAAAATTTTTGGACCAAAGAGAGATGAACAGACAGGTGAATGGAGAAGACTACATAACAATGAGCTACATGGTCTTTCATAGGAAGCCAGATATAATAAGAACAGTTAAGTCTCGCAGACTGCGATGGGCAGGACATGTTGCACGTATGAGGAATGAAAGACGTGCATGGAAACTTCTTCTAGGAAAGCCAGAAGGAAAACGCCCAGTTGGTAGACCAAGAATGAGGTGGGAGAACAACATTAACTATGATTTGAGGGAAGTAGATTATACAGGAAATGATTGGAAAGCATTAGCTCAGGATAGGGATGTATGGAGAGCTTATGTCCGCGCGGCCATGAACCTACGGGTTCGATAGTGCCAGTGAGTGAGTAAGTAAGCACACTTTAACTATCTTGGTTCAGATATAACATGATTGGGATATACATAATAAATTAAACCGATATCAAATGATGTGTGGCACCATAAGAAGAACCCTCCGAAAGACTCGAAGAGAAACTCAGCTCAGGTTATATAAAATTATGGCTGTTCCTGTTCTTTTATATGGATCTGAATCTTGGGTACTGACAAAAAAAGATATCTCACACATTCAAGCCACTGAAATGAAATTTTTAAGATCTGTAAAAGGATGTACACACATGGATAGATTACACAATGAATCAATAAGAAATGAACTGGAGATATTTTCAATAGTTGATAAACTAGAAGAGCACAAATACCAATGGAAAGAACATTTAGACAGAATGGACGACAATACAAGATTACCCAAAAAGATCAACATCTACAAACCACATGGAAAAAGATCTTTGGGACGGCCAAGGAAACGATGGACTTGAGACCGGAACAGGTCGCATTGACCTAATCCTAGAAAGGAAGAAGAAGAGGAAAGAGAATTAGAAATGGATAAAGAAATAATCTAAAATATGTGACATAAATATTGAAGATCTTTTATTAAAGATAGCTATGAATTATGGTTAGATTAGGATTGCCATCTTAGGAAAACTTTCTCATTACGCTACTGGGAACCAAGAAGAGAAATGGAAGAACTCTAATACAGTTCAGCATTAGTAACTAACCAACCAATATAAGTAGTAATTTCCATCGCCCCTACAAGGAGTATAGGGCATCTACAAGAAACTCCAAACAGATTCTATTTTTTTGCCAGCATTTTAACTTTACTCCAATTCTTCCCTAATTGCTCAGCTTCCCTTCTCATGGTGTTTTGCCAGTTAATTTTGGGTCTTGCTCTTCATCTGGGCATTCGTTGGGATTTCATTCGATAACCTTCCTTCTCAAACATGTACAATCCATTTTCTTCATTTAATTTTTTTTTAATATCTCATATTGATTAGTTATTTTCCACAATTCTTTTATGAATAAATATGAAAATCGTATAAAACTTTGACAGTTTTATTTTATCTAATCACTAAACATAATGGATTTTCATCAAATAAACACCAAATCAATTGATTATTTTAATTTTTAATTTTTAAAGATCTTTTAAAAATTATACAGGTAATAGTTGATGAAGAAAGAGAACAAAGTAATAATTTATATAATCAATTGAGTTCGTGTTTACTTGATGAAAATCAATATTTATTAATTAAATAAAAAAATGTTAACATGTCTGAAGAAGGTGCAGTGTACCGAAACAGCTGTCACTGAATTATATAATAAATATGAAAATCAAATAAAACTGTAAATTTTATTTTTATTTAATTAAACAAGTTTTTTTAGTCATGTACAGCATGTCATGTATGGCTGTCCTTATCATCATCATCATCCTTTACCGGTGTGGAAAGCAACGGGAAGCTACCACACCTACAAGTCCCTAGTAAAGCTGCAAGCATAGTATGAAAATGCAGTGAAAGACCTGCCCTCGGGCAGAATTACTATGGATGATGGATGGTATGTAGATCTTCTCCCAAACGGTGAGTCCTTTTTTATTACTAAAATAGTTGGATAAAGGCAAAAACATTTGATTTACAAACGGTCAGCCAAAAGATGGAGTAGGAGCCCACATCCAGGGCAAACAATGTACATTTTAGCAGTCTAAAAAAGTTGATGATGGAAAAGCAGAGATATCTAAAACTAGTTCAAATAGAACACAATGAGTTATGAGGTAAGATGTAACAGACTCATCTTATTTATTAAGAACCTCATAATGTTACTTTCTAATGTAATTTATTAATAATCTAAACAAGTCATGACTGAAGAGGGACAAGATATTGTCTGAAACCGTCGGTATCAAAGAAATTTGAGATTGTATGAGGTGAGTCGTTAAAAATATGTTCTCCACTCGCTATTAATGATATAACCTCATAATGCTTACTTCCCAACATGTTGTTGTTGTTGTTGTTTTCAAATGCTGGGCCTTGGCACCGAAGCCATTAGCCCAACATTAATTTAAATATAATCTAAAATCACATTTCCAATTAAATTTTTGAAGAGAATCAGTCCAAAAAGATTTGTATGGATCTGAATATGGGATCAGGTAGGCTGGACTTCTTGGTTTGACAAGGTTTGTCCCACATTTTAACATAAAATATGCTACAAGTTTTAACAATCTCAACTTACCTCTTCAATAATATGCTCTACTCGTGGACTATTGAGTACATCAACTTTAATTTTTTGAGGATTTGTGTTGTTTAAATGTGGGTACGCAAGAACAGGCTTCCAATCTCGAGACATCCACATAAAGTCACTAGTGCCATATCGATCTGCAAGAATGTCTTTGAAATTCTGAATAGTTCTTGTTGTCTCCAAAGCCATTACCTTGATCTGTTCTAAACCTGAAAAATATTAATTAAAGATCATCACTTAATAAGACAAAACATTTTATCTTCTAGATTAACGATAAGCAAATGGTATTGCTGATGCTGTATTATTAGGTGATAGCGAGGCGACACTAAGGGACAACACACACATTCCACTGAGTAATGCTAGGAAATTGGAGCTGGAAGTAAATTTCAATAAAAATGTATATATGATTGCATGTTGAAGCATATTTTACAGAATTATTTTAGTACTAGTGGTCACCCAGCGGTCAAAACTCAAACACAATTCATTAAATTTTTAAGTTTGTCACAAATACCTCATTGCATTATTTTTTATTTATTTTAAAAATAAGAACGATAGGAAATATGTGGTATAGCTCGGCTAAGCCATATTTAAAAACAATAACGCATCATTTGACATTCTGTGGTCTCGAGGTAGCATGCTGCCTTGTCGTGCAGAGGGCCCAGGTTCGATTCCCAGTTGGGACAGGCTCCTGGGCGAGGTTTTTTGAGTTTTTCCTCACCTGTATGACAAATGTCAGGAAGCTTAGGGCCCAACGGTCCCCGAAAATCATCCGGCCAACATCATCATCCTTACCATTATCATCATCCCTCATTGGTGTGGAAAGCAATGGGAAGCTACCACACCTATAATTCCTTAGTAAAGCTGCAAAGCATAGCATGAAAATGCTATGATTGCAGTAAAAGACCTGCCCTCGGGCAGAATTACTATAGAATAGAATAATATACTGTATTGACTTAGGCTTTCATGGCCGGAGTTGCTATGATGATCCTGAAGAAGATTTCTGGGCTGTAGGCCGTGGTTTCGAGGCTTGAAGTTTCCCCAATGTTTCGCCAGAGACTGCGTCTGGCATCCTCAAGGGTTGCCTTGAGGATGTCAAATGCAGTGTCTGGTGAAATGTCGGGGAACTTCAAGCCTCGAGACCATGGCCTACAGACTGGAAATCTTCAAGATCATCATAGAATAGTATACTATTTAAATTTGCATTTGGCCTATTATTATGTGTACAGGAATATATATCCTTTGTCTCTCACTCCGACCCGTCAATGTTCTATGTCGAGGCATAATGGAAATAGGTGCAAATATTTAAATATAAAAAGAATATATAATGAAATTACTCGAACCAAGATTAGACAGGGTTTAATTTAAATTTAAATACTAAAATGTACTCACTTTTTTAAAATCACTAATAATAAACCTCTAATAATTAATAAGCAAGAGTAAGTCAATTCACATTGCTGCTAACAATTTTGTTTTTGCAACACTTTCAGTATGAACGTAATCAAATGAATAAGTACACAAATGAATGAGTAATGCACACAAATTCCTTAGAGACAATCAATTTTATTTTTCTGCACTCCTTCTCTATATGAACTGTAATTATGCCAAATATCACACTCCTCCGTGCGCGCAATGTGCTTAAAAAGGGGTACAAAGTTTTTCCTTCACATATTAATATATGGATAAAGGAAATGGACAGCTAACACTTTGAGTCCAGCAGTGGTACTAGTACCACGGCATTTAAATGACATCGAGGCCGGAGAAAATTAAATCTGCCGGCACAGGCATGCCCAGGGATTTAATTTTCTCCAGCTTCAGTGTCATTTAAATGCCATGGTACTAGTACCACAGCAGGACTCAAAGAGTTAATGACAAATTAAGGAAATTTTGAAGAAATGACTGAATTCAAATACTTAGGAACTATATTACAAACATGAATGAGGTAAGGAAAGAAATTAAACAAAGGCTCAATCTGGAAACAGATGCTATTACACATTACAAGGACTTTTGTGAACCTAACTTCTCTATATAAAAAAACTAAACTCTAACTTTGTCCCACGCCGTGGCCGAGCGGTTAAGGCAGGAAGCCTTGGCACAGAGCTACGGGACTTGCGCTGGTTCGAGTATCCATGGGGGAAGAAATTTTCTCATGGTATTTTGGCCAGTATGGGACCGGTGTCCACCCAGCATCGTGAGGCATTTGGGTAGCTACAATAAGTACCAGCTCCAGGTTGACAAAACCAGCTATAACGGCTGGGGGACTCGACATGCTGACCACATGTCACCCCTACACTGGCTGATGATCATCTACCTCTGTGATTGATACATGTGGATGTGAGGCCAGCAGTCGGCTGGTAGGCTAAGGGCTTTCTAGGCCTGTCGCGCCAGGAGTAAACTCTAACTTTAAAAGAGAAGAAAAGATTATGAATGAAATTTCAAATAAATAAGAAGAGCATTTAAATTACCATGACCAACAAATGAAGTGTAGAAAGAAATAAAACATAACTCATCTCTGGAAACTTGTGCTATTATGCATTTCACGGACTCTTGTCGTCCCATTTCCCTCAAAATAAAAGTTAAAATAAATAGAAAAAAATTAATCATTTGAATATTTTAAAATAATAAATATAAAGTATGTAGTTTTGCTTATATTATTATAAATCAATATATAACTAATTACTTTATTCTGTATTATTGGTTATAATCCATTACATTATATGATTTATATTATTTTATGTATATCATTCTCCATTCCATTAATTCTTTTGTTAGAATAAGTCTTATTCCCAATACATTATTATTTTTTATTTGTATGTGCCATAATTTATGTAAAAATTAAACTGGCCCCAACTTTAAATGTATATATTCTATTTGTATTATTCATGTAACTGAACTGCACCCGAGCACGAGCACTTGCTCATTCGGCTGTCAATACTGTATATAACATTTATTTGTAAATAATATATAGGAAGCCAGATATAATGAGAACAGTTAAGTCTCGTAGACTGCGATGGGCGGGACATGTGGCATGAATGGGGAATGAAAGACGTGCATGGAAGCTTCTTGTAGCAAAACCAGAGGGAAAACGCCCAGTTGGTAGATCAAGAATGAGGTGGGAGAATAACATTAACTATGATTTGAGGGAAGTAGATTATATAGGGGATGATCGGAAAACATTGCCTCTGGATAGGGATATATGGAAAGCTTATGCCCGCGCGGCCATGAACCTACGGGTTCGATAGGGCCAGTGAGTGAGTTAGTTAGTTAGTTAGTTATATATAAAACTGTTATTCTTTCAGTTTTATTATGTGGATGCGAAACATGGTCTCTTACTTTAAGATAGCAGAAAATATTATGAGGATTAAGAATAAAGTTCTCAGGAAAATTCTTGGACCAAAGAGAGAAGAACGCACAGGTGATTGGAAAAACTATATAATAGTGAACTTACATCATCTTTATAGCAAACTAGATGTAATACGAACAGTTAAGTCCCATAGGTTGCAATGATAGGAATGAAAAAGGGGCACAGAAGCTTCCTGTAAGAAAACCGGAGGGAAAGTGCCTAGTAGGTAGGCCAAGAATGAAATGGGTGATTTAAGAGAGATGATTTACACAGGAAATGATTGGAAAACATTAGCTCAGGATATGGATGTATGGAGAGCTTACCTCCATATATTCATAAAAAGAGGGAGCAATCAATAAATTGTTTAATTCCCAGAAAATGTGACTTGATTTGGTGGTTCGCCAGTCTACCAACAGATGGACGTGGAAACATTGAATCACCAACAACGAAATATCACTCAAGTATAAACAAAGGATGGATGATTACACTGAGCAACAAAAAGTAAACTTTTTTTTTGTCTCAGAAAGAAAACTATGTGATTCTGATAGTATTTTTAGCCTGAATTCAAATATGATATCGGGTTTTCTCCATCACGTAAGGTTTCCGAGAGAACAGGCATTTATAATTTCAAACACTTTAATATTTTCTACATTCGTAACTACACAATATTCGAACTTTCGGACTCACCTAGAAAGTAAGAAATGACGATTTTCTGCTATATTTCGCCTGTGGAACATCCCTCTTTATGGTCCTACAATACTCGGCCAGCATATTAGGATTCCATTTGCCTTCATATCTCTTTTCCATAGCTGAAATCTCCTGAGTTAGATCATTTGGTTTTATTTTACAATAGACAAATGGACGAAAAAACGTTTATTAAAAAATGATTATTTAAAGCCATTAATTGAAATTGAAATAAAAAAAACTGTGGGTGATGAATAAATTCCAAATACATATTTTTTTGAAAACATGATAAAAAAAACCGCATTAAGTACAACTATTGGTACTCGTGAGACAAAAATCATGTTGACCAGTGTTATTAGTTCTCTAAAACAAGTCGTAAAAAGAAGATAAAATATGAGGTGAGGTGTAATTTTAAAATATTTAATCTGAATAAATCTTCTTATATCTTGTAAGCCCATGTTTCCCGTAACAGAGATTTAGGCACTCTCCCCCTACAGGGAAGAATTTTAACCATTTAATTTAGTTACACTTGTTTTCATACAGATGTCATTTGAGTAGTCCGTGGTCAGCGTTCCGCCTCATACTGACATCTAGGAAATCAAGGTAGTACTAGGACAGTAAAATTAGTTAATTTTGCTTAGAGGCCTTTTCATTCAGGCTCAAGGCTCTTTTACGAGCCTGAAAATCTTCAGACTCGGGACCCACGGCTTAAAGTCCCTCCCGTAGGACTTGCTCCTTGGATTTTTCCATCCTAAAAAAATCCATCGACCCCGCCGGGTTTGAACCAGCAACCCTCGGGACCAGAGGCAAGGAGTATAATCACTAGTCCACCGCGGCTAATTATGAAACACAAGAACTACTGTAACATCTCGAGTAACACATTGCCAGAGTACGAATTGGACTGGTATTTAATGAAAAACATTTTGGTTCTGGCTTCTTTGCTAAAACCTAATAAATACTAAAATAAATATTAATTAAAAAAAACTATTTACCAATATGAGAAAAATAATTTACACTAGACACAGAATGTAATGTGTTGCTAAAATACTAACACTTGCCAGTTATGAAGAGGAATGACAATTTCCTTCAAATTTCAATGCCACACTAAGTTAATAAACAGCTATTATTTCTTATCACGAACCTAAAAGCTAAACTAGTCTAGTATTATGTTATCAGTTATACGTAATAACTCCTACTATAACTTTTTCTCATAATTACTTATAAAATACATTATTAACTGTATTAAAATTATACCCAGATAAAATGAACAGAATTCTTGATAAGGAAATGTCAAAGCATTATATACTGAATAGTCTGGATAGCTAATACCGTACGTAATAAACTCTGAATGTTTTTATTATTCATTTCAACCACTGAGATGTATGAAATGAATACATAATAGCTTAAAAAACTAAAACAACACGCTTTATTAGAAAACTGAACTAAAAAATGAAAAATAATTTTAATTTCCAACACGCTTGGGATAAAATTAAAGTGGTCAACAAAAAGATCGTCTAGAATAAAACTGGAGTTATCTATAAAAAATAATCATTTTACCATCAAAAGCGTGGGGTGCTTTTTATGGTTTTTACGTTTTCTTCTTAGAGACTTTACTTTTACCAATATCTGTTTATTATCAAATATATTAATTAATATAGAGCACCCCACGCTTTTTATGGTAAAATTAATATACAACAAAATTGAGGAAAACAATAAATTTGAAAACAAAGGCATATATAAATTGAAGTGCAACGACTGTGAAAAATGTTACATTGGTAGAACATCTAGAAGTTTTAGAATCAGATTTAATGAATATTTTTCAGACTTTATTACAGGAGAAGGCAAATCAAATTTCGCTAAACACATTTCAGAAAGCAGCCACAGCTTTAACAGTATTGATAATACATGTCAATTATACACAGAGAGAACAACAGACACAAAATTAACATCTTAGAAGAAATCAAAATTATCAAGGAGGCCAAGAATACAAACATTCTCAACAAAATATGCCTAATGAGCAAAACCCTCTACTAGACATATCATCGGTTTGGAAGAAGACTGTCGCAACTCAAAATAATTAATTTTATGTTCGCACAATGAAACGATTTCAATTTGTTTACATTTTTATGCGGAAGAGAGTTACAAGTTTTAATTCTTACTGCACATGCTACATGGCAGAAGTGACGGTATATTTTTTGACAAGTCGACAACTTTATTCTGAGCAAGAGTCACAAAATGCTTCCCCTGAAAATTTGTTAATTTTGAGTTATGGCATTCTTCTTCCAAGCCAACGATATGCAGATAATTCAATACTACTACAACAACTCCAGAAGATGAAGCATGCATCGAAAGGCCTAAAATTATAGTTGAGAACGATGGTAGTATACAATGTAAAAAAAATAATAATTTAACACTGTTATAACTAGAGTCCGGATGTTAGACATTTAAAAAGTCTAAAATAGGCAGGCAAAAAGGCATTAAAAATCATTAATATAGGCACTAAAAATCAAAATAGGTTCTTATAAAAATAGAACTACATCATACATTTTTTATAGCCTTACGTAAAGAATATAAACATATGCTATCAATAGCATACGAAGATATAGATTATTTTGGAACTTGTTTTGCCTTTTTACAAAAAGCATATTTATGTTTTGCAATGTATACGTGCTGCAAAACAAGACACTTCTTCGCGCAATTCACTGAAATTTTACACATTTTGCAAAACAATATTGAACAGTCACTTGAGAATATTTCTGCATCAAATTCCTTCACGAAATTGGTCAGTTTGTATAGTCCGTTCTTTAGGCATCGTAAAAACAACTGTTCTAAAGGTAAAAACAAATAAAACATAAAAACAATAAATAAGCCACATACATTTGTCGCACCACTTTGTCTTCGAAGCACCTGTATGTGAACGAGGACTACAGACTGAATTCAGTGTTACCAACATCAAAAATAATATTGCCAGTCACTTAAAGATTTCTATGCAATGATATGTGTCATGAAGTTTGTCCATTTCAATTAATGTCATTGAAATACTAAGTTAATTTTGGGTAAAAATGGCAAATAGGCATTTATAGGCATTGTAAGCTGAAATAGACATTTATAGGCAAAATTAACTTCATGGAAAACAACTCTAGGGTCGTCAGTATAAACTAATATGAAGTCACTTTTGCAATATCTTTAATAAATAACTGTAGGCATTTTCCCTAACATCCGGTCTCTAGTCATAACCTCAATGGTATAAAAAACAATTATGAACTTAAAAAGTATAGATTACTTTAATAGGTAAATGATGAAAGGTTTAAAGATACCTGATGTTCTCCATATGGTTAAGATCATTCAGTTGGATGATACAGACTGGCATTACGACTAACTTGATTCTCAAGTTTCACTTTCATGACAAAGCATTTCCCACATTCAATTATAACCTCATTTTTTTTTTTTGACAAAGCATTTCCCACATTCAATTATAACCTCATTTTTTTAAACCCAGAAGAAAAGTGCAAGTGCAAACTATGTGGGTCGCACTGCGGCCGATATCACCTATTACAGTGTAAAAACATAGGAACATCGATAACAGACTTTTGTAAGACATGAAAACAATTCTTTCTACTTGGCCATTGGCTGCAATAATACCTATTATTGTTATTTATTTTTATCTTCATCACTTCAACGATTCTTCATGAATGAGCTGTTGACTTTGGTAACAGTCACATAAAGCTTTTTGTCATATCCCTGGTATAACTGTTTTAAGGGTCATTTTATGGACTATTTAACTCATGCCCCAAATAGGAGTCAATGTCCAATCACATTTCAATGATTTTTTTATTTACAACCAATCACAGTCGTGTTTCGCCTAGAATTTACCAACTAAAGTTTATCACAAGTAATGCCACGAGTGATTTCCAAATTATCGATAAATTCACGACTCACGAAGTGAGGAGTGAATTTATCTAGAGAATTTGGAAATCAAGAGTGGCATTTGTTAGGACTATTTAACGAATAAAATTAAGCTGTTTACTCACAAATCATTATTTAACTATAGTTATTTTAAAATATTTATATATTTAATGTAAACGGCGATGTTTGAAAACAAATGAGAAGCGACTGCTTCTTTTGTTTATCACTGCAACCAGATCATACTATTTATTGCCAAAGGAACGCAATATT
This sequence comes from Diploptera punctata, assembly GCA_030220185.1. NCBI lineage: Eukaryota > Metazoa > Arthropoda > Insecta > Blattodea > Blaberidae > Diploptera > Diploptera punctata. The sequence continues at coordinate 1,061,518 of JASPKZ010005311.1, forward strand.
GTAAGAATGCTCTCTAGTGGAGAAAAAATTAATCACATCAAACTGTGTATTAATTCATTTCTGATGTCGTATGATGTAAATATGACAATTATATTTTTCTGGATTATTATATGGGAAAAAAAATACATTTAAGAAAGTGGTTTCTTTTTTTGGTGGTATAATAAATTGCTACAAATGTTTTTATATTAACTCCCGCATGCGGCTTGTGTTGACATTCATGCACTATAAGCTTATAGGCCTATACAATCTGGTAGCCGTATTTCTCACAGGCTCAGTCACTGCAAAATAATGGTCAGACCTGTTCAGAATATTAAAAAGGAGGGGCCTTCTTTAATATGGTAATTATAACACTGATAAATATTTGGTGAAACACGACTCTGATTGGTTGTAAAACAGAAATCATTGAAACGTGATTGGCCATTGAGTCCCATTTGGAGCATGAGTTAAATAGTCATATTATAGAGAACACCTCGTTTTTAAAATTCTAAATAGGTCATAGCATTATTTTGCAGTGACTGACTCTCCAAGAAACACGGCTACCAGATTGTATATATAGTGCATGAATGTCAACAGATAGAGCATGCGAGAGATAATATAAAAACATTTGAAGCAATTGATTATACCACAAAAAAAAAAAAAACACTGTTTGCACTTTCTTAAACGAATTATTTTTCCAGGAAATGACGTTGCAGAAAAATATAATTACATCATAGGACATCAAATTAATTAATACGTATAACGTTGGTTATAAATTTCTCCATTAGGGTGCATTCTTACATGATTGTGATCCTTTGGCAATAAATAATATGATCTGGTTGCAGTGATGAACAAAAGAAGCAGATGAAGCGTACCAATCGTTCCTCATTTGTTTTCAAACATTGCCGTTTACATTAAATATATAAATATTTTAAAATAACTATATTTAAATAATGATTTGTGAGTAAAAAGCTTAATTTATTCGTTAAATAGTCCTAACAAATGTCACTCTTGATTTCAAAATTCTCTAGATAAATTCACTCCTCATTTCGTGAGTCGTGAATTTATCGATAATTTGGAAATCATTACTTATGAAAAATAAATAAATCTTATTTGAAGAGAAAAAATTATGCCACTGTAAGGTGTAGATCGTGTGAGAAGTAAAATTGTACTTGACAACAAAATTTTGGAGCAGGTGAATAATTTTACATATCTAGGATGCAATATCTCATATGAAGAAGAAAATATGTAAATGCAAAAATATCAAAATTTTAAAGAATTTTAGGGTTAATAAATTCTATCTTCAAACCACAGTTAGTCCAAAAACATTCAAGACTGAAAGTGTATAAAACACTGGTTCTTCCTACTCTTTTGTATGGTAGCGAAGTATGGACATTGAAACAGTAGGATATACAGAGATTTACATCTGCTGAAATGAGATACCTTCGGAGGACTTCAAGATACACACTACTAAGGGCCAGTTTCACCAACATAGGGAGCTGTATTACGTCAGTTTTCCCAATATATAATACATAGCTTAAACTGGCGTAATACAGTTACCTCTGTTGGTGAAACCGACCCTAAATCACAAAAAAAAAAAATGAAGACATCTTAGAAGAATTACACAAGGAACCTTTAGAAAACAAAATTTCTGATTATAAGTCAAGATGGATGCAACATGTTCATCGAATGGAAGATCACAGGATACCCAAACAAACGTTAAGATATCAACCGGCAGGAGGAAGAAGACCAGGACGTCCACTGAAAAGACTTGAGGCCGAAACAGGTCAAGAAATGGCCTAAATTCGTGAATGTAATATGATGATGAAGAGAAAAATTATACGCTCAGACTGGGGCTTGAACCCAGGACCTATGGCTTTCTAGGCCAAGACTCTACTGAGCTATCTGAGCAAGTTCCAATCTAAATGCAAATGTTTCTCTTATATACATTATTAATTCCCAAGCACCAAATGCTATGAAACCTTTGCTTCTATCTTGCAAATGGCGGCTTCTTTATTAAGAAGACATTTATTTGGGAATTTTACATTACATTGGGGCACGCCGTAGCGTAGTGGTTAAGGCACTGCGCTACAAGCCGGAAGGTCGAAGGTTCAAGTCCCGGTGGGGTCAGGATTTTTAAACTGACCCAAACCTTCTGGCGGCACTATGGCCCTGGGGGTCGACTCAGCCTCTAACGGAAATGAGTACCAGACGCTTGTTCTGGGGGTAAAGGCGGCCGTCACGCAGGGCTGACAACCCGGCTGACACCAAGTGCCGATTGTCAAGAAAAAGTGGGAGCCTTAACCTCCCACTACCCCCAAGGGCCTCCTGAGGCCTGTAGTGGGAATACTTTACTTTACTTACATTACATTATAAAGCCAATATGGCTTCTTTCGATGGTTTTATTATTCATTTCATACATCTCAATGATGGATAAACCATATTTGAATAAATATTGTTTTCATCATTACCACTGGCACGACAGCCCATGTGGACCTTGGCCTTCTTCAGAAGTCTATGCCAATCTTCCCTATCCAAAGCCACAGTTCTCCAATTCTTAACTCCTAATAATTTGTGTCATTCACAATCTTCCCATCTCACTCTTGGTCTACCAATTTTTTTCCTGGAGGTACATGGCATTACAGGCACAAACTCTCCATACATTCCATCCTGAGCTAATGTTTTTTTTTTCAAATATCTCCTGTATGATTCATCTCCTCAAATCATGATTAATATTATTTTCCCATCTCATTTTTGGCTACCTACTGACCACGTTCCCTCTGGTTTTCCTACAAGAAGTTTCACATGCCACATGTCCTGCCCATTGCATTTTTTAAAACTTAACTATTTTTATTACATCTGGTTTACCATAAATAAAGTTCTTAGGAAAATTTTTGGACCAAAGAGAGATGAACAGACAGGTGAATGGAGAAGACTACATAACAATGAACTACATGGTCTTTATAGGAAGCCAGATATAATAAGAACAGTTAAGTCTCGTAGACTGCGATGGGCAGGACATGTTGCACGTATGGGGAATGAAAGACGTGCATGGAAGCTTCTTGTAGGAAAACCAGAGGGAAAACGCCCAGTTGGTAGGCCAAGAATGAGGTGGGAGAACAACATTAACTATGATTTGAGGGAAGTAGATTATACAGGGAATGATTGGAAAGCATTAGCTCAGGCTAGGGATGTATGGAGAGCTTATGTCCGCGCGGCCATGAACCTTCGGGTTCGATAGTGCCAGTGAGTAAGTGAGTAAGTAAGTAAGTGAGTAAGTAAGTAAGTAAGTAAGTAAGTAAGTAAGTAAGTAAGTAAGTAAGTAAGGTTTACCATAAATATCACGTAGCTCACTGTTATGTTTGTCTTCTCCATCCACCTGTATGTTCATTTCTCTTTGGTCCAAAAATGTTCCTAAGAACTTTATTCTCAAATATTCATAATATTTTGTCTTCCCTAAAGAGTCCACGTTTTGAAACCATATAACAGAAAGAATAACTATTTTACATATTTTTAATTTAACATTTTTTTAGAGAAGTAGGGATGACAAATAATAGTCCCTGTTATATTTGAAGAGAACAATTTTCGCCTTGATCGAGACTCGAACCCGGGACCTTTGGCTTTCCGGGCCAAATGCTCTACCAACCGAGCTACCGAGGCGAGTTGCGATCTAGACGCAATTTTTTCTCTTTATATGTTGTAATTCCCTCGCGCCAAATGCTTTGAAACCCTTGCTTCTATCTTTGCATATGGCCTCTTGGTTAAGAAGACATTAATTGGGAATTTAACACTACTTTATAAAGCCAGTAGGGCTTCTATTGATGTTTTTATTATTAATTTAACACTTCTCACTGAAGGATAAATTATATTTGAAGAGAAACATTTTATAAAGTAGTGTTAAATTCCCAATTAATGTCTTCTTAACTAAGAGGCCGCCATATGCAAAGATAGAAGCAACGGTTTCAAAGCATTTGGCGCGAGGGAATTACAACTTATAAAGAGAAAAAATTGCGTCTAGATCGCAACTCGCCTCGGTAGCTCAGTTGGTAGAGCATTTGGCCCGGAAAGCCAAAGGTCCCGGGTTCGAGTCTCGGTCTAGGCGAAAAGTTTTATCTTCAAATATAATTTATCCTTCAATGAGAAGTGTTAAATAATAAAAAAACATCAATAGAAGCCGTACTGGCTTTATAAAGTAGTGTTAAATTACTTCTTAACTAAGAGGCCACCATATGCAAAGATAGAAGCAACGGTTTCAAAGCATTTGGCGCGAGGGAATTACAACGTATAAAGAGACAAATTTGCGTCTAAATCGCAACTCGCCTCGGTAGCTCAGTTGGTAGAGCATTTGACCAGGAAAGCCAAAGGTCCCGAGTTCGAGTCTCGGTCCAGGAGAAAATTTTTCTCTTCAAATATAATTTATCCTTCAGTGAGAAGTGTTAAATTAATAATAAAAAACATCAATAGTCCCTGTAATACATTACCTTTGCAAGCAGGTATAAAATTGGGTGCAATGCACCAGTCAGATCACATTCACTCAAGATTTAAATCAAAGTAACTTATGCATGTTTAAATATCACTAGACAAGAAAAACTGTTCAAAGATACAAGTGGTCTTCCCACGTAGGAAACAAATCCAATATTAAATTAAGAGGTGTCCAACTGAAGGTATATACAGTTTTTTATACAAGTTTATACCTTGAAACTTTAGTATTATTTAACTGGGAGTGGGATAAAAATGAGAAAACTTGTTTTTAAGGTCGAATACAAGGAGACTTTTAAAACAAAAAGGACTGACCAATAATAATTGGCAATTAAAAAATGCAACCGCATTAAGAGATATAATCTTCTTTTTGAAAATAAACTTTATACGCAGAAGAATTCTAATAGTAGGTAATTGCAAGAGAGCACAATAGATGGTAAAAAGCATTCTGTCAATAGCAAAAACAGTACAAAGAGATCCGTTTTTTAAGATAATATTATCAACTTGTGTGAGAACCATAACAACTTAACTCCATTTTATCAATTTTTAACAGGAGAGTAGGAATAAAGTGTTTGAAATGATTTTTAAAAAAAATTTCCATATGCTTTTATTTTAATTAATTTGAATAAACTTAATAAATCTTTTACTACTAACTAACTAACTCACTAGCACTATCGAACCAGGAGTTTTCATTGCCGCGGCGACGTAAGCTCTCCATACATCCCTATCCTGACCTAATGTTTTCCAATCATCCCCGGTATCATCTACTGCCCTCAAATTCATATTTAATGTTATTCTCCCACCTCATTCTTGGTCTACCAACTGGGTTGCGTTTCCCTCTGGTTTACTTACCAGAAGCGTCCATGGACGTCCTTTCAGTCCCATTTGTGCTACATGGTCCGGTCCATCGCAGTCTACTACACTGAACTGTTCTCATTACATCTGGCTTCCGATAAAGACCATGTAGTTTCACTGTTAGGTATTTGTCCCCATTCACCCGTCTGTTCCTCTCTCGTTATGGTTCAAAAATTTTCCTAACGAATCCTTTATTCTCAAATACTCGTAATCCTCCTTTCCTCCCTTAAAGTAAGAGTCCAATTTTCGCATCCATATAATATAACTGGTAGCATAATAGTTTTATATATCTAGTTTTCTACATTATTGAAGATGTTAAAAAAAGTCACACTAAAACACGTTCATTATCTCCTATACAATCTGTAACATGGCGTTGGATTCCTCTTGTTCTCACATCAAATTGTTGTAACACAAGTTGCTTGCTTCAGTCACATCATAGAGAAACTTGAGTCACATACCCTTGGTATTCCATAACAAACTCTGTTCAAATCATCAAAGTATTGAAACAAATATATAAATAAAATTAAAAATAGTTATATCCGACATGGAATAAACAAGTAATTAGAACACAAAAATAATATATCAAAACTGGTCCCACATTATAAATGAATATGTTGCCTTGGTGCAGTGCTATGGGACTTGCGCTGGTTCATGTCCCCACTGGGAAAGAAATTCTCATGGAATTTTGGACAGTATTGAGTAACATTAAAAAATTGGGACAAGAAGTAAAAATCAATAAAATCAAATACATGTTCACACATGGAAAAACCTGATACAGAGTTATTCTAAATGATGGACCCATTTTTAAAGATTAGTATTTATTAAAGTACAAATCCAAAAAGAACAATCTTTATACCAATGGAAAGAGGAAGTTTCAAAGTATCGGCGGGCAATGATGGTTCCAGAAGCGGCCGATAGAGTTCGCGCGGCAATATACCGCTATTCGTTTCCCTGTCCCTCTCAGTTGTGGGCGAGATGACTACCGTGGAGTACAAGGTTTTCTGCGTTCTTCAGTTCGCAAAAAGTGAGTCACGAATTGTAGTGCAGCGGGCATTTCGTAGCAAATACGGTATTGAACCACTAACTAGAAAAAGCATTAGCCGTTGGTTTACGCATTTTCAACAGACTGGAAGTGTGTGTAAAGGGAAAAGCACAGGCCGGCCGCTTACGTCAGAGGATGATGTCAGACGTATTGAAGAAAGTTATGTTCGCAGTCCACGTAAGTCTACCAATAGAGCAAGTAGAGAACTTGGAATACCCCAATCAACTGTCTGGAAAGTTCTGAGACGGCGTTTGCTGTACAAGCCCTACCGGTTACAACTTGTGCAGGCTCTCAACCCTAATGAAAAAAGAGATGCGTCTCGAATTTTGTGGTTATGTGCTAGGAATGATGGAGGATGACGCGTTTCTACAGCGTATCGTTTATAGCGATGAAGCGACTTTCCACCTTAGTGGAAAAGTGAATAGACATAATGTTCGCATATGGGGTTTGCAAAATCCACGTTCAAACATTGCAACACGAAAGAGACTCACCGAAGATAAACGTGTTCTGTGCCGTATCCCGTACAAAGGTTTATGGACCATTTTTCTTTGCGGAAGGAACTGTAACTGGAACAACGTACCTGGACATGTTGGAACAATGGCTGTTTCCTTAAGTTATGTAATATTCACAGGACTTCATTTTCCAACAGGACGGAGCTCCGCAACATTGACACCTTGATGTACGAGGCTTTTTGAATGCATCCCTTCCTCAGCACTGGATAGGTCGCAGGGGAAATGAAGACCTGGCTCTACACTTCTGGCCACCGAGATCTCCTGATCTCTCCCCATGGGACTATTTCTTATGGGGTTATGTTAAGGAAGGGGCACGCCGTAGCGTAGTGGTTAAGGCACTGAGTTACAAGCCGGAGGGTCGAGGGTTCAAGTCCCGTTGGGGTCAGGATTTTTAAACTGACCAAAACCCTCTGGCGGCACTATGGCCCTGGGGTCGACTCAGCCTCTAACTGAAATGAGTACCAGACGCTTGTTCTGGGGTAAAGGCGGCCGTCACGCAGGGCTGACAACCCGGCTGACATAAAGTGCCGATTGTCTAGAAAAAGTGGGAGCCTTAACCTCCTACTACCCCAAGGGCCTCCTGAGGCCTGTTGTGGGATCACTTTACTTTTATGTTAAGGAAACTGTTTACGTCCCACCTCTACCAATAATGCTACGGTTTATTATACAGCGTGTCGCGCCCGACGTAACGCAATCTCGCGTTACGCTCGGCGTGATACTAGTTTAGCATGGAGCGCATACGGTACAGCGCTTAGGTTTATGGAATTGTCGCCAGATGGGACCACATATATGGAAAATCAAAATGACCAACGTTCACAATAAATTTCCAAAATTGATTTATACAAACCTGTCCCTGCATAACCTAATGAAATAAATTACATACATACTATTTAGTAAACTATAAACTAATCTGATGTACACTAAACTGACCCATCGGAACCTAACAAAATGAAGTGATTGAACATTTATTTCTTAAAATATGGTTTGGAATTAAATGCAAATGTTGGTCATTCACACATATGTCCTGCCATCTGGTGAATTTAATTTTATAAGCGTTCACGTATGCCAACTTCAATTCTAATAAAGAACTTTGAGAGGAAAAGTCATAATTTGTGTACATAGATAAACATATTCAAATTCTTTATAAAAAAATTTAAGTATCGCTGCAAAACGTTTAAAATAGTACGAAATATTAGTAATGGCAGGAAATGTACCTAGAACAACAGCATCATATGAATGTTGTTTGGAAAATTATAGAATAAATTATTCTTTAGTTCTTAAATAAACATATGGTTGATGAAAATACCAAATTTTAGAATACTTCAGATTTTCGCCTGATCAGTTTTATTAGGTTTTGAATTTAATAGAAGACGAAATTTATGTACATCCATAATATCCCAAGATACAATACAATATTTAGAGCTTTTATTTATCTCTTGACCAACTTCAAGCCACAATAACTCTTTTTTTTCTGTACATCTCTATATTCCTTCATGCTCATATTGTATATAACTCGATGATTTGCAACAAAACTATTGTCGTTAAAATTGGAAAGTTATAAAACAAGTACTGTATTTCCGACATTTTGTCACAAAATCTTAGTTTGTTTTTAGCAATTACACCAATGAGTACGGGTAATATCTTCTATATTCTTTGTTTGCGCTGGCAAATTGCGTCCTGGATTCAAGTGATTCCAATACACGACGCGACATGTCAGAGCAAAATTTTTCGCGCCAGCAATTTGCGTTGTAGATAAACCACCTCCATTTAAATACAGGGGGAGCAATATTTGCGCTGGCGCTTTGCGTCGTAGATAAACCATAGCATAACTCTGGACGATCTGCGGCCGTGCACTCAGTAACAGTAGATACACTTTCTCGCGTGTGGGACGAGATCGGCTATCGCATAGATGTTTGCCGTGCAGCAAACGGTGGACACATTGAACATTTATAATGTATTGTAAAAAAAAACTTTGAAACTTCCACTTTCCATTGGTATAAATATTGTTCATTTTGGATTTGTACTTTAATAAATACTAATATTTAAAAATGGGTCCATCGTTTAGAATAACCCTATATAATGGAAATGGACAGTTAATGACAAATGACAATTTTGAAGCAGCCAAATTCAAATACCTATAAACAATATTTATAAATACGAAAGAGATACACAATGAAATTAAACATAGGCACAATTCTGGAAATGCATTCTATTATGCATTACAGGGACTTATGTCATCCTAACTTCTCTAAAAAAAAGTTAAACTGAAAATACATAAAACTGTTTTCTCCGAGTTATATTATACGGGTGCGAAACATGGAATCTTACTTTAAGGGAAGAGAAAAGACGAGTATTTGAGAATAAAGTTCATACAAATTTTTTTGGACCAAAGAGAGAGAACAGACAGGCATATAGAGAAGACTACATAACAATGAACTACATGATCTTAAAATGTCTCGTAGACTGTGATTGGCAAGACATATGACATGAATGGTGAATAAAAGAGGGGAATGGAATCTTCTTGTAGGAAAACAAGAGGGAAAGCGCCAGTTGGTCGATTAAGAATGAGGTGGGAGAATAATATTAATCATGATTTGAGGGAAGCAGATTATACGGGAAATGACTGGAAAACATCAGCTCAGGATAGGGATATATGGAAAGCTTATGTCCGCACGGCCATGAATCTACGGGTTCGTTGGTGCCAGTGAGTTAGTAGTTATGAGATCATCCACACCAAAAATCTTGGGAAATTTGGGAAGCTACAAATAGTAGTAGTTCCAGATACCAGAAATTAACTGTAAAGGCTGGGGGGCTCGACGTGATGACCAAATGTCGCCCTCTATACTGATTGGATGATCGTCCATCACACATGTGGATGTGATGCCACCCCCCCCCCCCGCCCCCCCCCCCCCCAGGCCACCCCCCCCCCCCCCCCCCCCAAAAAAACCAGCCGATGATATGCGAAGAGTCTCCGGCCTGTCATGACATGGAGTAATGTAAAAAAAAGTTACATATTTATGTTACAAGAACTTAAAATGAGGTTTCATTGATTAGATGAGATCAAATTTCGAAAATAGTTCATAAAGAAATAATGCAATACTTCCAATATACATAATTTTATTTCCTAATTAATTCTGTTATTTAAATTAATTAATTAACATTGTACTGTATATATTCATGAGATACACTGTAAATATTCATCAAATGATGCAAAACAACACCCCTACATATGTTATGATTTTAATCATATGGAATGTTAAAATTATTAAGGGCTATTTCAATGTAAATTATGAACAAAATAAATATATAACTAACTAGCTTACTGGCACTATTGAACCCTTAGGCTCATGGCTGCATGGACATAAGTTCTCCATACATCCCTATCCTGAGCTAATTTTGTTTGTATAATCACTCATTTTCAAACAACTTATTCTTTACGATTATATATGCAACATAAATTAGATACAACTTCATTTTTTTTAATCAATGCCACCAGGTTGTCATTACGATATCGTATTTACTCGCATAATGGACCCCCTCGCGTAATTTCCTCTCTATATTTTATATACAGGGTCATCGAAAACGGTTGCAGCAATTTCAAACAATCATAGCTCAGGAACTATTTGAGATATTAAAAGGGTATTTTTTGTTAAATTCACCAACTCAGAGTAACTTAACAAGTAATTTCGAACATAGAATGAGTTGTGAAATGGACAAGTTATAAATCATAGACCACAAGGATTGCAGTTGATGAAATAAGACCTAGTGATCTTACTTTCTATGCCTAATTTTATGTTTTACCATAATGATATGTTTTAGGGACAAATGTAGATCTATTTTTTCTCGATATATTTCAATTTTGACAGGGAAGTGCATCGTTATGGTGGTTGAGGGGAACCCCAAGTTAAAATTTTTGAAAAAAAAAGGTATTCATTATCTATACATCTTACAATGTTGAAGATTTTTTTTTTAATATTTAGTGTGTAGAAAAGTTTTGTAATTGTACTTCAAATCCAAGGCCCTTTACCATTGTTATGTTAAATGACTAATAAAGAATTCTGTAGTAGCACTGTATAACATAAAACTTACCAACCCTACAATCCAACCAACTTTATCCCAATACATTTACCAATACTAACTGAGGGGTCTAGTGAGAGAGGGAGCTATGCCACTTTGAGAAGAAACTGAAATAAATTCTGTTTTATAAAGCAATATATTACAAAATTATTTGTACAAAAAAGGGATAACTTTTTCCTTCTTTAACTTACTATTATGTAAAATATGCAAAAGGAAAAATATAAAATTTAATATAAATAGCACTGATTATTTCCATTTCTTCTCAAAGTGGCATAGCTCCCTCTCTCACTAGATCTCTCAATTATTTAGGAGGCTTACTTACTTACTTACTCACTGGCACTATCGAACCCGAAGGTTCATGGCCGCGCAGACATAAGCTCTCCATATATCCCTATCCTGAGCTAATGCTTTCCAATCATTTCCTGTATAATCTACTTCCCTCAAATCATAGTTAATGTTGTTCTCCCACCTCATTCTTGGTCTACCAACTGGGCGTTTTCCTTCTGGCTTTCCTACAAGAAGTTTCCATGCACGTCTTTCATTCCCCATACGCGCAACATGTCCTGCCCATCGCAGTCTACGGGACTTAACTGTTCTTATTATATCTGGCTTCCTATAAAGACCATGTAGTTCATTGTATGTAGTCTTCTCCATTCACCTGTCTGTTCATCTCTCTTTGGTCCAAAAATTTTCCTAAGAACTTTATTCTCAAATACTCGTAATCTTCTTTCCTCCCTTAAAGTAAGAGTCCATGTTTCGCACCCATATAATATAACTGGTAGAATAATAGTTTTATATATTTTCAGCTTAACGTTTTTTGAAAGGAGTTGGGACATCAAAAGTCTCTGCAATGCATAATAGCATGCATTTCCAGAATTGAGTCTATGTTTAATTTCTTTGTGCATCTCATTCCTATTTGTGATTATTGTTCCTAGGTATTTGAATTCAGCCAATTCCTCAAAATTTCCCTCATTTGTCATTAGCTGTCCATTTCCATTATATAATGTATTTCTAGGGAGGCTAAGGGCAGAATTCGTGAAATCATCTCTAAGCAAAGAGCGACTTTTTTCCCTCTCTATGACGTAGAGAGGGGGAAAGAGTCGCTCTTTGCGTAAAGATGGTTTCATGAATTTCGCCCTAAGTGCACACAAATTAGTAAAGAAAATTTCCACCCCTCTGCTGCACTGAATCAAACCTGGTTCATCTAAACCATAACCAAATTCCTTACCACTTTAGCTTTCTGGCTCACAAAAGCGTACAAAGTTCTAAGAATAAACTGAATAAGGATAACATGAAATGTATTTTTGCGTGGTTTGAGTAATTATGCGGTGTGTTATCAAAGCACTTGCATGAAGTGTAACAGTTTACGTGGAAAATTCTGTGTTAACAGCAATGCCACTTGATAAGAGTAATCTACTTAAATTTGACAATGTACATATATATTACACAAGCTACTCTACAATACACAAGACAACTGATAAGCACTAGGATCATTATATTTCTTACTACAGTAGTTCCTTTAATTTCACTACACATTACGTACATGTTCCATTTATCTAATTTTAGTTCCCAGAAAGTAATCATGTAATTTAAGCCAGACCAAATTCATACTAAAATAATAGTATATTACAATGTGAGGTTGTGTTGTCATTGTCCATGTTTCGGATCCACAACAATCTGCCAGAATACAAGCTGCTGAAATGAGATTCCTCAGACCAATAGCAGGATATCAAAGAACAGACAAAATATATAACACAGAAATAAGACAACTAAAAAGAGGAATTAAACACAACAATAGAGAAATACAGAACAAATTGGATAGAACACTTGGCAAGGATGACTGAGAATATAATACCAAAAGCAGCGTACAGCTATTCACCACGAGGGAGAAGTAGTTTGGGAAGACCAAAGAAAAGATGGAAAGAGCAGCAATTTGGAGCCGGAACAGGCCAATAAATAAGCCTAAACCGTGAAGAAGAAGAAGACAATGTGAGGTTGGGAAGTGATTTTTACAGAAGCGAGGAAACTGAGCGATAGTGAGGTTTTTAATTTACGAATTCTGTAAAATAGTTCACAAACGTGCGTTATACATTTTTTTTGCACGATGGTGTTTTCAAAATAATGAATAATTGTAAAATAATAACATCTTTGTTGGAAATATTTGCGTTCATTATAAACAACTAACTAAAGTTAACAGCGTGGCCAATGTTTATACGCTAAATGCTGAAAATAATTTACTTGAGACTACAGCAGGCCGTGACACCAATCAGGTATAAAATGGCGGCAAGTATGAATTTATTGTTTCAAATAAAGTTCAGTTAATTTAAAATGCAGTGATTTGTTTCGTATAGCGTATATTACCATTTTGGATATATTTTTGTAAATACAATTTACGCAGTATACATAAAAGGCAGTGGTTCCCGCCCTAGGTAATTTGTAATATTACAGTATAGTTATTTAGTTATTTATAGGTTGGCAACCCCAAAATTTAGAAAATCGAACTTCCAATTATGGTCGCTATTCCTGTAAGTACAACAGAACGCACCATCGTGCAAAAAAAAATATATAAATAAATAAGCGTGTGAAATGAGTGAATTGTGAAATAATTTAAGTGGATTCTGAAATTGTGAAGTTAATTTAAGGAAACTCCATCCAAATTATAAGCGACCGCTCTCCCTGACAATGTATTCCGTAAACCAGTAAAAAGTACCCATAAATTGGACCAGCTGACAAACTCGCTTAATTTACGCAGTTCTTGCGAGTCTTTTCATTTTGTTTTTCACTTTTATCCTAGAATTTTAAGGGTGAGACTTATTACCGGAATAATGGAGCTTTGTATCACTGTCTTGAATACAGAAAACCCTGACGTTAAAATGTAAATTTATAGGCCTAAACTCAGGATGATTGTCTAAATCTTTTTTAAGAGGAAAAAAAAAAGCCTGAACCTGGATTTGAACCCAATACTTCCAGTTTTACGACCTGGTGCAATAACCACTTGTGCTACCCAGGCATATCTAACTACGTAACTATACTCTATCCGCTCTTAGAGTGATCCTAACATCAACAAACGCCAATTGTATCCTTCCGTCATTCGCGCCACAATTACCGTCACTTTTGACAGGGAGATGATGCAGCAACAGATGACTCGACACTTTCAGCCATTTTGTTTCATGAGAATCGACTGAAGCATGACTCAAATGCATCACCCATATGAAGTAAACTATTTTAAGTTGTAATTATTGATTGGGTATATTTTAGAATATTTTCTGTGTTTTGAATATTATTATTTTCATTCATGAAGAATAGCAAGTGTATTCAGAGGACATATTTTTAAATTAATGAAGGGAACTACTTTTTCGCGTACTTACTGCTTTTACAACGTACGTCGGTGTCCTTAACCAATGAAAAGCGAGCAGGTCACATGGTTTTGTTTTGATGAAGATCACTTTAAGAACGGACAGCCTTTAACTAACTCACTGGCTCTATCGAACCCGTAGGTTTATGGCCTCACGGATACATCCCTTCCTGAGCCAATGCTTTCCATTCTTCCCCCTGTATAATCTACTTCCGTCAAATCTCTATCTATCTATCTATCTATCTATCTTCGGGTTTCTACAGCTGCTGCCGTCTTCCCGTGCCAAACCTCCAAAGCCTACGGTCTTGGGCATCTTCGATGCTTAGCCCTCTAGCTTGCATTACTGTCTTCATGTTTTCCTTCCATGTTAACCTTGGTCTTCCTCTTTTCTTCTTTCTGTTCGGATGCCATTCATATAGTTGCTTCGGCCATCGCTCATCTTCCATTCTTAAGACATGTCCTAACCACTTCAATTCCTTCTCCTCAATTATTTCAATTATGCTTTCTTCTGCTTCCATTATGTTTCTAATTTCCTTATTTGTGACATGTTCTAATGTAGACTTTCTGGCACTTCTCCGTAAATAATCCATTTTCTAGAGCTATTAGTCTATTCTTGTAGTACTTATTGATTGTCCATACCTCACTTCCATACATTGCAACAGATTCCACCAATGTTTTACCAATGTATTTTTTTGTGTCTTTCCAAATATGCTTATCCCACCATATGGAATTTAACGATGATATTATTTTGCTACTCAATTCAATTCTATGTTTTATGTCCCTCAAATCATGGTTAATGTTATTCGCCCACCCAATTCTTGGTCTACCAACCAGGCATCCTAATTCATTTTTTTTTTTCTCCTCAATAGATTAAATCTTAAAAAATATTATTAATAATTCTAACATAAAATCAGCTTGAATTAAAAGCAACTGAATTCCGCTGGAAACGATGGTTCTCCGCTGCGGGGAAGCGGGATTACATAAGATAGAGTGAAAGCATGTTTGAATAGGGAAACTTGAGTAATACATGTGGTTAGTGCGCCAATTCGTAAAAACTGGAGGTATTGGTTTCAAATCCCGGTTCAGGCAAAAATTTATCTCTTCGGAAAAAAAATCAATAAATAATATTACCCTGAGAACTTCCATCCATCCATCCATCCATAGTAATTTTGCCCGAGGGCAGGTCTTTCACTGCAATCAGAGCATTTTTATGCTATGCTTTGCAGCTTTACTAGGGAATTACACATGTGGTAGCTTCCCGTTGCTTTCCACACCGGTGAAGGATGATGATGATAATGATAAGAATGATGGCCGGATGATTTTTGGGGACCATTAGGCCCTAAGCATCCTGGCATTTGTCTTACAGGTGAGGAAAAACCCCGAAAAAATCTCACCCAGGAGCCTGTCCCAACCGGGAATCGAACCCGGGCCCGCTGCGTGACAAGGCAGCACGCTACCTCGAGACCACAGCGGTGGACCCTGAGAACTTATCCGGCGATTATAAAATATAACAGATGATGCTTGTGAGTTTATTAACTTCTGAAGATTTTCGATGTTGTAAAGTTGGCGAATTCCTCGGAAAATTTGACATACGCACAATGTTCCCAAAGTGTTATTTGGGCCCCGGTGTCGACTCAGCCTCTAACTGAAATGAGTACCAGATGCTTGTTCTGGGGCAAAGCGGCCGTCACGCAGGACTGACAACCCGGCTGGCATTAAGTGACGATTGTCCAGAAAAAGTGGGAGCCTTGACCTCCTACTGCTCCAAGGGTCTTCTGAGGCCTGTATTACAAACGTGTGTTGCCTCTGGTTCTGAGGGTTGTGGGTTCAAACCTGGCGGGGCTTGATGGATTTTTTTAGGATGGAAAAATCCAAGGAGCAAGTCCTCCAGGAGGATCTTTAAGCCGTGGGTCCTCAGTCTAAAGTTGTATACTAGATGTCTCATTGGGTCAATATGTTGACTGCATACCATTCATGACATATGTAGAGAAACAAGTGTAACTAAATTAACGTGGTCTAGTAGCTTCTAACAAAGGTGAGGCTATGGCCCAACATTAAGGGCCTTCTGAGGCCTGTATTGGGATTACTTTACACCCCAAAATATTGTAAAATATGAATAAACTCATAGGCAACGAAGAATTGTTATTTATTTTGATTAAAATTCTCACACTACCACACAGAAGTTATGTAAATTATATTCATTTTGTATAATTACAGACTAAAATTTATTAGAACATAAAACTCCAAACGTGTTTTGTAACTTCTGTATATACTACATTCACAACTGCTTGTTGAAACAACATTGAAAACTTCACAGAGATGATTATTTTACTTTCACTCTGTAAAACATGATGTCATTGTAGTATTCGGTCCGTTACGGATATAAAACCGTACATTTTAAGTAAAATTAAGGAAATTATTCCTATGGTTGCCCATGGTCTGGAATTTAGGATACGACTTTCCTGGCGTTTCATTATCATATATTTGGGGCAATGTAACTCCGCCTTCCAGGTGACCCAACCTAAGAAATGCATTACAATTCCGCCAATGCCAGAGGAGAAAGCAAAAATGTCATGAAAGACAACCTGGTGGCATTGGACACAAAAATAGAAACTCAATATTTCCTATTAAAGAAATTGAAACTTTGTTTTGAAGAGGAAAAGTAGTGTCCAACTACTGACGGCCAAACACAATTAAAATGTTAATTTATTCACGTAGACTTTCACGGCCGGAGTTGCTATGATGATCTTGAAGATTTTCGGGCTGTAGGCCGTGGTCGTGAGGCTTGTAGTTCCCCGACGTTTCGCCAGAGACTGCATCTGGCATCCTCAAGGGTTGTCTTGAGACTGGGGATGCCAGACGCAGTCTCTGGCGAAACGTCGGGGAACTACAAGCCTCACGACCACGGCCTACAGCCCGAAAATCTTCTTCAAGATCATCATAAAATGTTAATTTATTTTGTTCAAATTGTTACATTAATTACCACACGCAATTCACCGTTACAATTCGAAGTTATCAATATTTAATTTATAACCTTCATACGATTCTTTCTTTAAAGTTCATTTAGTACAGGGTGTCCCATTCAAATCTCCCACATTTTAATTAATCATAACTAACAAAGCGTGCGGAATTATGAAATGAGACCGGTATTAAACGAAATAGAATTTTAATTGCCACACAGCTTGGCGAATTGATTTTTGTGGACTTCTCTGAAATCCTGCTCTAATTTCTTCAATCTTTTCTTCTGAAACACGTGTACGAGCACCTCCTGATTCTTTTTTAACGCTTCCAGTCGCCAGAAACTTCTCAAGCCATGCATTAATGGTATTCCCATCAGGGGCATTTCCTCCATATTCTCTTCGGTAATTTCTTTGCACTGTAATTATTGACTTCGTCTCTGCATACCAGGAAACAGTTTGTGCTCGTTGCTGAGGAGTCGCCATTTTGTTTTATGTCATTATTGTCCAACTTGCGACAGATTAATTAACTGCAACAATGAAAACAAAATTTCTTTGAGTTTCTCTTCCTTTTAATACCAACCTCATTTCATACTTCCGCATACTCTGAGAGTTGTGATTAATTAAAATTTGGGAGGTTTGAATGGGACACGGTATTTCATTGTAGCCTTGATGAAAACAAACAAATTGTCTGCTTCTCCTGTTAGGACATATCAATGGAAATATTCCTTAACATAATCATACTATAGTGAAAACAGCACACTTGTTTATTTATGTACAAATAATATACACTAAGCCTATAGGCCTATATAAATGGGTATATGACAAAGCGGCGTAAGTCATTTTTTTTTATTTTGAGAAAAGGTGTTTTATTTGTCAATATACAAAGAATAAAGTTGGTTTAATATCGATAATAATGGAGATATTTATTATCCTAAGTGGTGGTATTAATTGTAGATGTATCTTAGATACAGTATAGTCCAGTTCTGGCAACTGTAGCCGTCTTGTAAAACCAAAGGCGCATGGCAGGAGGAACAGTGCAGAACTAGTAGCCATGCATTGCCGAGTGGAGGAAGGAACTAGTATCCATGCAAAAAACATTTTAATAATAATAATAATAATAATAATAATAATAAAATAAATTGTTAGTAAAACAACACTATTCTATAATGAACACTTCAAACTTATTAGACATCAAAACAATTCACTAACACAGAACTAGCAGATACGAAAATTCAACGTGTAGTAACTTATGTTTTCAAAACTGAGGATAGTTGCTGGCAGTACCTGTAACTCATCCTCCCTCTTACCGCACCATACACCATAGACCCCTCAAGCGGCTAAAGAAGCCAGAACTGCGCTATAGTTATACTCCTTGCCTCTAGTCCCGAGGGTCGCGGGTTCAAACCCGGCCGGGGTCGATGGATATTTTAGGACGGAAAAATCCAAGGAGCAAGTCCTCCGGGAGGGACTTTAAGCCGTGAGTCCTGAGTCTGAAATTTTTCAGACTCGTAAAAGATCCTTAAGCCTGAATAAAGAGGCCTCTAAGCAAAATTTATGGACATCAAAGTCCTAGTAATACCTTAGTTGCCTGTTAGGTGTCTCATTGGGTCGGTGTGTTGACCGCATGACATCTATGAACAAATAAGGTAACTAAAAATTAAATTGGTCTAGCAACTCCATACAAAGGAGAGGCTGTGACTCAACAATTATTGACAGATATTAAGAAAAGTTAGTTTTTAAGTTTGGTGTTTTATTAGATTTTTATTTTTTGCGAATGCTACTTACAGGATACAATTGCTGATGTTGGGTATACTGCAAGCTAGTGTCAGTTGAACAATCCTACTGATTACAGTCCTTCTAAAGCACTACTGGAAACAAGATTATAAAGCTGCTGCCGCGATTGAAGAATACAGTAAAAACTCCTTATTCGCGGGGGATATGTTCTGCAAATATGCCGCGAATATGGAATGGTAATTTGTATGGGTATACGTTCCAAGATTATAAAATAGAATAAAAATTATCAAAATAAAATCAATTAATGAGATTTTGAACAATTTCTATTAATTATTAGTATCAGGTTTAACCAAAGGCTTAAAGAACATAGTAATTTTTTCCTGTTTTGCCGCTTTTAAAATATCTTTCAATTAAGACGTATATTCACTGTACATTCTGCGATAGAATTCCTTGTTTTGTCTTCGGATTTCTTGATTCTTTAACATTGAAACAGCGTGATATAGACGCAAACGCCTCGCCAACGCGTAAACGGTCAAGCATTTATATTTTTACTTTAAGCGGCAAAAGTACTTTTTTTTTCGCTTCCGAACTAATTTTCTTTCCTTTTACAAGACATTATAAATTGGCAACAAAGCAGAAGAGACACGTGTTATTCTTCTTCTTCTTCCTTCCTTCCAAGTATTAGGCCAAAGCCTGTTACGATCCTATAGAAAATTTTCCCTCCAGCGTTTCATAGGACGGCTCAGTGAACTTCGTCCTCTTGGTATATAATTATAAACAGCTTTGGGGATCCGATTTGAACTCATTCTTTCAAGATGGTGTTTCCAATTTAGTTGGTACTGTCATTCAATCAAGATAACTGCAACGAATGACAAGCTGAAACAATAAAACACCGATTGTGGCGAGGGCGACATTTATCAACGGACATAGCGGCACGTAAAATACTGCGGCGGTGGCTTTTAACAGCGAACTTTAGGCTTATTGACAATAAGCTTTGTTTTACTTTGATATTAATGTGTCCATTTGGTTTGAATCACTCTTTGTAAAAGCCGCCTTGGCACGTGCCTACAGTAAAAAAGTTGCCGATGTATTAATAGAGGATACTAATCCGTCTAATATACCTATTGGATCCGCGAATACAGGAACTGTCTCAATTTTTTAAACAGCGAATAATGAAACCACGAATAAGGAGCTTTTACAGTATATGAACTGGAAGGAGAAGGTGTCGTTATAGAGTGTGTGGTACAACGATGGTTCAAAAACGGAGAAGAAAACACTAAATATTACCGCCTTCTGGAAAACCTAAAGTATGGGATATTGAGAATATACGCAAAGTTTGGAAATGTACACGTGGGCTAGCAGAAAAACTTGGTGCATCAAAAGATACATACACCGCCAAATTAAGACACTTGAAAAATCTTAAAGAAGTTGTAAATACGTACCTCATGAATTGATACATCAACGGTCTCAATTGTAGAGTGGATATCTGTAGTCTGCTTATCGTTAATCCCATGGATGATAAATTTATCAGAATTGTCACATGTTATGAAAAATGAGTCTATTACCGGTACCTTACGCCTCGGTATAGTGCCTCGTTCCCCGTCAACCTGCTAAAGTCGTCGTTAAAAAATCGGTTGGCCCAAAGTAATGTTGCGTGGCTGGTGGAATTTTCAAGGAGCTGTTCCAAACGGGTCAATGACGATCATTATTTTCAACAACTGGAACGAGTTGATCTTTTTTTTTTTACGGATATACCGAGCATTAGTTAACCTGAATAGTTTTCTTGCAGCAGAGCAATGCAAGACCCCAAACTGCAAGAACAATCATAACAGAAATTCAAGAATTGGGAGGAATCCAAATGCTATCACACCCAGCATACAGTCCCGAACTTGCGTCTTCAGATTGCCATCTGTTTCGATCCGTAGGCTATCTCTTAGGTGGAAGAAATTTCGAAAACATTAAAGTTGTGGAAAAGGGTCTCAATGAATTCTTCGTACCAACAGAGACTGGTAGCGTCGCGGGATAATAAACATCACTGAAACATAGCTCAAGATTATATAATTTGATGGTCTCTACTTTGAAGAGTAGTTTAATTTGTTGGAAAACATTTCAAATAAAATTTTGTTTAAAAAACATTACTTATGTGACAGTATCTGTAAAAAAGTGTTTCGGTACTCCTTCTCAAAAACTTATTTTCATTTGTTTTCTTTCCCCCCCCCAAAAAATCGGATGTAGCAGATAGCGGTAGCGTATGATGCGGATGGAATTTAACTTGACAGATGTATGCACAAAATTTTCAAATGTTCTTTATTTATTTCACAATATTACACCGAATTCACACAATAATTTGCTGCTATAAGAGTATGTTTTGCACCGTTTATTTTATAAGCAGTTCTTCACACTCGCTGACGGATTACTTAAAGGCTGTCCGCTCTTAAAGTGATCCTCATCAAAACAAAACCATGTGACCTGCTCGCTTTTCATTGGTTATGAACACCAAAATACAATATAGAAGTAATAAGTATGCGAAAAAATAGTTCCCTTCTATAAATTAAAAATATGTCCTCTGAATAGACTTGTTTTTCTTCGTGAATGAAAATAATATTCGAAACATAGAAAATATTTTAAAATATACCTAATTAATAATGACAACTTAAAATAGTTTATTACATATGGATGATGCATTTGAGTCATGCTTCAATCTATTCTGATTCAACAAAATGGCTGAATGTGTCGAGTCTTCTGTTGCTGTGCCGCCATCTAAATTTTAAAAACACAAGTCTGCCAAACCTTTCACTACTTTGACTAGTTATTTTAAATTTACTTCACAAGTTCAGTGAAATATCTCACCAACTTTCTTATAATCCACCCCATTCAACGATCACATGTCTTATATACTTCACACGTGCTCCCTGTCAATGTGACAGTAATTGTGGCGCGAATGGCGGAAAGATACAATTGGCGTTTAAGTTAGGATCCCTCTAAGGCCGGTATTCAGGAACCAACCTTTACGCAAAGTGCGACTCTTTCCTCCTCTCTATGACGTAGAGAGTATTCATAAAACCGGTTTTATGAATACTCTCTATGCCTGAGAGAGGAGGAAAGAGTCGCTCTTTGCGTAAAGCTTGGTTCCTGAATACCGGTGTAAAAGCGGATACGGCATAGATCAATTCGGACACGACTGACTAGCCAGGATCTCGAACTTCCTTTTGCAAGGGTAGGAACAAATAGGAAATCCAGTCTTGACTCCTCTCGAATGGAAGGCTCGAGAGGCCGACTCTTCCAGAAATCGAATCATAGACGCATCTGGAAGTTCCCCAGCTGGCTCACGAATCCTCTTCTATCACATAAAGTGAGACCTGATTCTCGCCGACGCTCGCGAATTTCGAAAGCGGTATTTGAGCAACGGATCAATAAAGAGTCACAATATATATTTGTTATTTACAAACAGGTAAGAGGATAAAAAGAAATGAAACACAGACTCATCAACTTTGGAAATGCATGATATTATACATTAAAGGGACTGTTGCCAATCCAACTTTTCTAAAAAATTAAAAACGGCTATTCTCCCAGTTATATTACATGGAGGCGAAACATGCTATGTTACTTTAAGGAAGGAAAAAAAATATTACGAGCATTCAAGAACAAATTTTGAACCAAAGAGAGATGAACAATCAGATGAATGGAAAAGACTACATAATATTTATGGGAAATCAGGTGTAATAAGTTGAGCAGGACATGTGGCACGAATGGGAAATTAAAGAGGGGCATGGGAGTGCCACTATATAGCGTGAAGATATTCTGTCAAAATGAGAACGGATGGACCCAGTTCCAGACTATACTTTAAAGAAAAAGTTTACCATCATAATCACAAATTGAACCTAGATCCCTGGGATAAGAGAGGTGATATTACAACGATTAAAATAAATTAATACCACAAAACTAGTAATAAAACATTTGAAGGGTAAGTTACAGGGAAAAACCAGGTGAGTTACTTTTTTGACGAAATATTGTTTCAAGTGTCATTAGATTCTCCATGAAAAGGACTATGATTTAGAAGTGTGAAATATACTGTACAGTTTAGCAGTGGCGTACATTCTACCCCAGCACCGCTGGGGTAATCAGTGTATTAATAATTTCGGATTAAAATGAAATAACATATTTGTCAAATTTCATTCAAATAAATTACGCCAGAATATCAAAATTCAAAATTCCCGCCGTATTCACATTATCTCCAAATGTTATCCCCGCCAACACCAGCTATTTCGCTGCAGGTGAATTAGCGATATCCTGCAAGGTCCATCGACAACCCACACTAGACCAGCAATAACCGGCTAGACAAAGCTTGTGTCTTATTCCATCGATTTTTTTTATTGAACACCAGCTAGTTGAACTCAGAAACGTCACAACTCGAAGTATACACAAGGTCCAACGATCTTTCGACTATCGTTTCTTGAAACATTCATGATTGGCTGATTTGGAAAACGCCAATTCCTCAATAATATAATTTTTAGAAATAACATTTTTTTATGTTAGTTATTTACAAAATACAAAAATAAATAAATAAAATTATGCGGTACGTTTTGTCAGTTATAGCAACCTGTTAATTTAAGAATCTTTATGTATATTATATATCTGAATAACAATTGAATTATTATTATTATTATTCCTTCCAAGTACTAGGCCAAGGCCTGTTACGATCCTATAGAAAATTTTCCCTCCAGCGTTTCATAGGACGGCCCAGTGATCTTCGTCCTCTAGGTATATAATTATAAACAGCTTTGGGGATCCGATTTGAACTCATTCTTTCCAGATGATGTTTCCAATTTAGTTGTTACTGTTTAATACATTCCAAAATTGGCGTAGTCTTCAATTCTTTTAAGATATCGGTGCAATTGAATTATTACAAACGTGAATATATATATATATATATATATAATCATTTGTGGAAAGCAAACAGTTGAATTTAATATCGGAACTAAGTTCGTCCAAATGCGTTATTGATACGTTTTAAAGCGTTACTGATAAATGTAGTTTGTTAATTTAGTAAAATTGAATGTAAGTGACTATAATTTATAATTTACATAGTAATAATTTTCGTGCAGAACTTTCAATGAAAAAAATTACCTTATACAACAAGGTGGGCCAACTCCAGATTTACCGGATCAAACAAAAAAAAAATTAAGGCAGTAAGCCTTTATATACTATAAGTCATATTTCCGTCATACAGCTGGAGTAATTGGTCTGACTACCGCAATTTAGCCACGTGTTTATTTCCCTCCAAAGCATTTGGCATATAGCTAAGGAGTTTGTACAACCAAAAGTACGATTTCCAGGTTTTAAGGAATCCATCCATAGTAAATTCTGCTCGAAGGCAGGTCCTTCACTGCAATCATAGCATTTGCATGCTATGCTTGCAGCTTTAGTAGGGAATTGTAGGTGTGGTAGCTTCCCGTTGCTTTCCACACCGGTGAAGGATGATGATGATGATAATGATAAGGATGATGATGATGGCCATATGATTTCGGGGACCGTTTGGGCCTTAAAGTTTTCCTGACATTTGTCTTACAGTTGAGGAAAAAAACCGATAAAAACCCCACCCAGAAAAACTGCCCCGACCGGGGATCGAACCCGGACCCGCTGCGTGACCACAGCGGTGGACTGTTTTAAGGAAAAATGACTTATTTGTCATT
The DNA here is from genome assembly GCA_030220185.1 of Diploptera punctata. Classification (NCBI taxonomy): domain Eukaryota; kingdom Metazoa; phylum Arthropoda; class Insecta; order Blattodea; family Blaberidae; genus Diploptera; species Diploptera punctata. The sequence goes on from JASPKZ010005311.1 coordinate 1,086,201, forward strand.
ATTAGAGACCGGATGTTAGGGAAAATGCCTATAGTTATTTATTACACATATTGTAAAAGTGACTTCATATAAGTTCATACCTGCGATCTTACAGTTGCTTTCCATGAAGTTAATTTTGCCTATAAATGCCTATTTCAGCTTACAATGCCTATAAATGCCTATTTGCTATTTTTTCTCGACATTGACTTATTATTTCAATGAAATCAATTGAAATGGACACACTTCATGACACATATTATTGCATAGAAATGTTCAAGTGTTCTTTTTATAAATTCTCTCTTAGAATATTTTAGGATAAGAGTGGCAAAAAGACAATGACCTAGCAGGTGGATGGTTTCCGCCTCAATGCACTCCCGTTAGGTGAAATAACAAATACCGGGTATTTTATTTTAACGTAAGGCTGTAAAAATTTACATTGTAGTCCATTTCTGTAAGAGCCTATTTTGAATTTTTAGTGCCTATATTAATGATTTTTAGTGCCTTTTTGCCTGCCTACTTTGAATTTGTTAAGTGCCTAACATCCGGATTCCAGTCATTATATTTCTATTTCATTTTTTTGATACTACAAGGTTATATCGCATTAAGGATATACTATTACGGTTGTAACCAGAAGGCTGAAAGTTTCTAACTTTTTTGTTTTGCATAACTGTCTCAATTTACTGAAGAAATTAATGTTTATGATGAAATTAAATTTGATTAAAAATGGGGGGGGGCTCAGTAAGTCAGCTCTGGAATTTGAATTCAAGTCTTCCAGAACATCACCCTGAAATGCTATAAAATGATCTCATTAGCGCATTTCAAAGGAATGTTATTATTACAGTTCTCATGAAACTATTTCTGCAAATCTTCATCAGTCCTACTTGGTAGACACCCAAAATGACCGTGACAAATAATAATTATATATATAATTACATTATATATAATTATAATTATATACATACAGATGTTTAATGTTTACACATCTTTCAGTGCCTAAAGTTTTATTTTCCTTCTCCACTCGTATCTATCCATCCACTCCATGCATCCGGTCCTCTTGTTCTCATTCCAGTTCTTATTTCTTGCATCCACAAGTTTTGAGGTTTTTCTTTCCTTCTTCTTCCAGGTTGACACCATTCAAATGTTTTTCTGGGTAACCTTACTTCTTGCATTCGTTGTACAAGCCCATACTAATTTAATTGCTTATTATATCTTATATAATCTACTATTGAATATATCATCATCATCATCATCCGGTATCATGGCAGCTGCCGCCGTCTTCCGGAAACCAAAGGCCATTCCTCTCTATCCATCCATTGATCTTCCTCCATTCCTCTGATACTCATAGCTGCTTGTACCCCTTCTATCCAAGTTTTTCTTCGGTCTTCCTCTCTTCCTCCTTTCTATTGCGATCCATTCCATAACAATTTTAGGCAATCTTTGTTCTGGCATTCTTTTGACATGGCCATACCACTATAATATTTTCTTTTCTATAATGTCTATGATGTCCGGCTCCTCTTGTACACCCATAATACCCCTTATTTCGTATTCTATCCATTCTAGATTTTCCAGCTGATCTTCTTAAAACATCCACTTCTGTACTTAAAACTCTCTTCATTTCCCTGGTAGGAATTTGCCAGACTTCAGCACCATATGATAAAATGCTCTGAATTATGGTTTGATATATTTGTAATTTTCTATTTTCTGTAATATTTTTGCTCCACCAAACAGAGTTTAAAGCATTTATTGCTTGTTTTGTTTGTGCGATTCTATTTTTAATTTCCACTGTGTTATCACCTGAATGGTCTAATTTTGTTCCTAAATAAGTTCATTCAATACCAGGTTTTAGTTCTTCTACATTGTTGAAATTTATATTTTCCATTTCTTCTCCTATACACAGATATTTAGTTTTCTCAATGTTTATATAAAGTCCCCATTTTTCATATTCTTCTTTTAGTTTTTTAGCCATATATTCTATGTCATCGTGGTCCTGTGCTATTAATACCTGGTCATCTGCAAAATTTAATGAATATACATGTGTATTTTGGATAGGTATGCCCATTTTTTGACATTTTTTCCTCCAGTCTCTTAGTACTCTTTCGAGATAAATTTTAAATAGAGTTGGAGATAAACTGCAACCTTGCCTTAAACCTTTTGTAATAGTAAATCCCTTTGTTATATGATTTCCAACTTTTATTTTCGAAATAGATCCTTTGTATAATGCTTTTATAGTTTCTACTAATTTTTTGAATATCTAATATTCATTTTTTCTCGTATGGCAGTATTTCTTATTATTTCTAATTTTGAACATCTTACTGCTCTCCTTATGAAATCCATTTCCATCGACATAAGATTTTGTTCTATATATATATATATATATATTTTTTTTTTTTTTTTTGATTATATTATTTTGTTTTAAATTTAGCAATGAAAGCCAAATATGACACGGAAAGAAAAATTAAACGCCTGAACCGGGATTTGAACCCGAGACCTCTAACTCTATATGTCAACGCAGTTGGTAAAGCGCTAATGTATAAAGTTAGAGGTCTCAGGTTCAAATCCTGGCTTGTTAGGATGCTTGAGAAGAGCAGTTGGTAGTTCGCGAACAAAGTTATAGTCTCGGGTTCGAATTCCTGCTCAGGCGTTGTTCTTTTTCATATATATACACATACACAAACAAACTTTTTTTTTTCGGATCAAACTTAGCATGAGCAATCAATTAAGAAAAGTAATATCGAGTACAACAACCAGCAAAATCAGACCATTGCATTGAGAGTGTGGTATCACCTAAAACGAAAATTTATAAATCGCTCCAGCGGCCGAAATTCTCGATTTTACGCAACGAAACTCGGCATGTGAGATTGATATAAGAGGACAAAACGATATTCTACAAAATCAGCAAAATCTGACCAAATGGGTTTACCTGAAAGCCTTAAATTAAAAAAACGCTCTAGAGGCCGCATTTTTGTTTCCTTGCAAGTTGCTATGTTTGCTTTCTCGCAATGTAACTGGAAATATACACTTTAATTAACAAAAGCAATATATAGACTATCGTAAACCATAACAATTGAACCATAAATCAGACCACAGAGGAATTTGCTTAGCTTACAATTTCCTGCATGACAAACATTTTTTTGTACTGGAAAAATGAAGATGTCTATGAAGAGAAATTCCTATTTCTTGGATCAGTGACTTCAAAACTATACAAAAGAATGAAAAGAAAAAAAAAGCTTTCTTCCTGCTTTGCGTTATGCCTGGTCACCTCATTTTACTCTCTCTTCTTCACTAGTGAAAATCAAAACAATACAATAACATGAAAGTGAGTTTTATTGTATTAGGCAGTCATCTAAAGAGTGTTCCAGACCTCTTACATCACATTTACACAGATGGTATACAATAATAGTATAATATGATCCATTATTGGAACTGTGTTAAAATAACAATATTGGAAAATGTTAAATGGTATACAATACCAAAATGAGTACTTTGAAATATTGACTGGGGGAAAAATAAATATATTAACAATAATGGTAATGGGCGTAATGGCTGTTCCTGTATTGATGTATGGATCAGAATGTTGAACGATCACTAAAAGACAAGAACAAAGATTGGAAGCAGCTGAGATTAGATTTTTAAGAAATGTAGCAGGATATACTCTGCTGGTTAAGAAAAGAAATGAAGATATAAGAAAGGAACTAAATATTTTCAAACTTACAGACCGAATAATTAAATATAGGAACGACTGGAAAGAACATTGATAGAATGCCAGAAGGAAGATTTCCAAAGTTACTGCAAAATTATAAACCGCACAATTATAAGGAGAAATGTTGGACGCCCACATAGTAGATGGTCTGAACAATTTTAACAATTCTAGCTTTCATGAAACCGGAACGAGCCAACGTGCTTAATCCCTGGATGATGATGATGATAATCTAATAATTTAATATATAATAAAAGGATTGTTATTAATTAAATAAAAATAAAACGTAGTTTTATTTGATTTTCATATCATCACTCCAGGGATTAGGCAATTGCCCGTTCCAACTTCATAATGCATGATTTTCATATTTATTATATAATTCAGTGACAGCTGTTTCGGTACACTGTACCTTCTTCAGACAACAAAGGATGGTTATTAATAAATAGCACAAAGAGTAGAGTGCGTGTAAGCAAACAGCTTTCGGATACTTTTGAAATCCACATTGGGTTGAAGCAAGGAGATGCACTATCTCCTCTACTATTTAATTTTGTACTAGAGCATGTTATCAGCTCATTAGAGGACAACTCAATGGTATTAATAAGCTGTTAGATTATGCTGATATGTAGTACTATTGGCCGATAGCGAAGAGATACTAAAGGTCAACACGAACACACACTATTGAGTAACACTAAAAAATTGGGACTGGAAGAATGTATCAATAAAACTAAATATATGGTCACACATACAAATACATTATATAATGGAAATCGACAGCTAATGGCAAATGAGGGAAATTTTGAGGAAGCGGCTGAATTCAAATAACTAGGAACAATAATCACAAATAGGAATGAATTGCACAAATAAATTTAATATAGGCCCAACTATTTTCAAAAAACGATAAACTCAAAATACATAAAACTATTATTCTATCAGTTATATTAGGCCTATATAGATGCGAAACATGGACTCTTACTTTAAGGGAGGAAATGAGATTACGAGTATTTGAGAATAAAGTTCTTAGGAAAATGTTTGGACCAAACAGAGATGAACAGACAGGTGAATGGAGAAGAATACATAACAGTGAACTACATGGTCTTTATAGGAAGCCAGATATAATAAGAACAGTTAAGTCTCGTAGACTGCGAGTGGCACGAGCTTGGTAGACCAAGAATGAGATGGGAGAATAACATTGACTATGATTAGAGGGAAGTAGATTATACAGGGAATGATTGAAAAACATTAGCTCAGGATAGGGATGTATGGAGAGCTTATGTCCGCGCGGCCATGAATCTACGGGTTCGATAATGCCAGTGAGTAAGTAAGTGTTAATAAGTTGTTAGTTTATGCTGATGATGTATTATTATGCAATAGTGAGGAGTTACTAAGTTCCAACACGCACCCTCTATTGAGTAACACTAAGACAATTGGAATGGAAATCAATAAAACTAAATATGTTCACACATAGAAATACAGTATATAATGAAAATTGACTGTTAATGATAAATGAGGGAAATTTTCAAGAAGTGGCTGAATTCAAATATCATCATCATCATCCAGGGATTAACCCTGTTGGCTCCTTCCGGTTTCATGAAAGTTTATAATTGTTAAAATTGTTCAGATCATCTTCTGTGTGGGCGACCAACATTCCTCCTTCCGTGCGGTTTATAAATTTAGCAATAATTTTGGAAATCCTCCTTCTGGCATTCTATCAATATGTTCTTTCCAGTCGTTCCTATATTTAATTATTCGGTCTGTAAGTTTGAAAATATTTAGTTCCTTTCTTATATCTTCATTTCTTTTCTTATCCAGCAGAGTATATCCTGCTACATTTCTTAAAAATCGCATCTCAGCTGCTTCCAATCTTTGTTCTTGTATTTTAGTGATCGTCCAACTTTCTGATCCATACATCAATACAGGAATAGCCATTACTTTATAAAATTTAATTTTTGTTTCTTTTCTTGTGTTTTAAGGGTTCTTTTAATAGTGCCACACATTAGATTAAATTTATTTATTTTGTCATTAATATCTTCAATTTTAACATATGGTAAATTGAAACCTAGATAAATATTTAGGAACAATATTAAATATAGGAATGAGATGCACAAGGACATTAAATATAGACTCAATTCTGGAAATGTATACTATTACGCATTAAATATACTCTTGACGTCCCAACTTCTCTCAAAAAACGTTAAACTGAAAATATATAAAAATGTTATTCTCCTAGTTACAGGGTGAATTTAATTACACCGACAAACTGCAGGGATTGATTCCTACTGGAAATGGAGGTAAAATTTCTTACGAATAAGTGTCCATAAATGCATCGTTGCCACGGTATATGGCACTAATGAATGGTATTATTCTCTCGGCCCTGTTGGATGGCCTGCTATATCACAAGACTTTAAACACCCTGGATTTTTATCTCTGGGAGCATCTGAAAAAAAACCAGTTCCTGATGTGTATAGCCTTCAACGGCGCGTGCTCGTCGCCTGTGACGCTATTAGGAGAGAGGTCGAAACATGGGAAAGGGTGAGACAATCCATGATACGTGTGAACACGTACATTGCATCCCATGGAGGCCAGTTTGAACATCGTTTTGATGTGGATACGATTATGCTATGTACCGTGCACCAGAACGATTTGTTGTCGTTGCACACATACACACACATCGTTCATTTCCGGACCTTTTTTCCTTCATTTTCAGTCAGGTATCATCCCTGAAGTTTGTCGGTGTAATTACCGTTCACCCTGTATATTATACGGATGTGAAACATGGCCTCTTATTTTAAGGGAGGAGAAAAGATTATATGAATATTTGAGAATAAAGTTCTTAAGGAGGAGTTAGACAAGGTTGTCCACTATCAACCACGCTTTTTAACATTTATTTCGACATGATAAGATCATGGAAGCAAATGACGACTGGGGGAATTAACTTAGGAAATATAGTAATAAAAACAGTAGCCTTTGCAGATTTTAATAGCAAAAACAGAAGACGAACTACAAAGAATGCTATATAAACTAAATGAAATATAAAAAAATACAATGGAAATATCCTCACAAAAATAAAAAACAATGGCCTTCAAGGGTGCTCATCCAGTTCGGACAAAGATAATATTAGAAAATAAACCAATAGAACAAGTAGTAAGATATAACTTCCTAGGTTGCGAAATATCATACACAGCTGAAACAGATATAAATAACAAAATAAATAAGTTTAATTATATATAACAGGTACACTAAAAGAACTTTGAAAAATAAAGCCACGAAAGACTCTATAATGAAATTATACAAGACAATGGCAGTGCCTATTATTACTTATGGATCCGAAACATGGACAGTGCCAACACGACAATATGCCAGAATACAAGCTGCTGAAATGAGATTCCTCAGACCAATAGCAGGATATCAAAGAACAGACAAAAAACATAACACAGAAATAAGACAACTAAAAATAGAGGAATTAAACTCAACAATAGAGAAATACAGAACAAACTGGAAAGAACACTTGGCAAGGATGACTGAGAATATAATACAAAAAGCAGCATACAACTATTCACCACGAGGAAGAAGAAGTTTGGGAAGACCAAGGAAAAGATGGAAAGAGCAGCAATTTGGAGCCGGAACAGGCTAGTAAATAAGCCTAAACCGTGAAGAAGAAGAAGAAGAAGGAATAGTTTTAGACCAAAGACAGTTGAATGGAGAAGATTTCATAACAGTAAGCTATAGGCCTATGATCTTTAGGGAAACCGGTATAATAAGAAGAGTTAAGTCTCATAGACTGCGATGGGTAGGGCATGTGACACAAATGGGGAATGAAAGAGGGACATGTGCGCTTCTTGTAGGAAAACCAGAGGGAAAAACGCCCAGTTAATAGACCAAGAATCATGTAGGAGAATAACATGAACCATGATTTGAGGGAAGTAGATTTTACAGTGGATTGAGGAACATTAGCTCAGGATAGGGATGTATGGAGAGCTTACGTCCTTGCGGCCGTGAACCATCGGGTTCGATTGTGCTAGTGAGTTAGTTATGTGTGACCATATATTTACTTTTCTTGATGTTCATTTCCAGCCCAATCTCGTTATTTAATAGAATATGGTATGGTATTTTCTCACTATTACCTAATAATACTACAGGATATGACTTCATAGAAGTGACTCATGCCCCAAATGGAAGTCAATGACCAATAACGTTTCAATGAATTTTGATTTACAACCAATGTACAGTCGTGTTTCACCTCGAATTTATCAACTTAAGTTTATCAAATTAAAGAACGCTCCTCCTTTTAGCATTCTAAATAGGTCAGAGCATTATTTTGCAGTGATTGACTCTCTAAGAAATACGTTATATATAGCAATTTATATATTAAGATGTAAGAATCCTAGAATGCAACTGGCTCCCAGATTGTATATATAGTGCACGAATGTAACCAGATACTGCTTGCTGGATATAATAGAAAAACATTTGTAGCAATTGATTATACCACAATAAAAAGAAACCACTGTTTGCACTTTCATAAACGTATTATTTCCCAAGTATTCACGTTCCAGAAAAATATAACTGACATATTTACATCATAGGACGCCAGGAATTAATTAATAACCTATAATGTTGGTTTGCCCACCGCTGTGGTCTCGAGGTAGCGTGCTGCCTTGTCACGCAGAGGGCCCGGGTTCGATCCCCAGTCGGGGCAGTTTTTCTGGGTGAGGTTTTTTTCGGGCTTTTTCCTCACCTGTAAGACAAATGTCAGGAAAACTTGAAGACCCAAACGGTCCCCGAAATCATATGGCCAAAATCATCATCCTTATCATCATCACCATCATCCTTCACCGGTGTGGAAAGCAAAGGGAAGCTACCACACCTACACAATTCCCTAATAAAGCTGCAAGCATAGCATGAAAATGCTATATTGCAGTGAAGGACCTGCCTTCTGGCAGAATTGCTATGGATGGATGGAATGTTGGTTTGGTATGTTTCATTTTTTTCTCCACTACGGTGCATTCTTACAATATTGCGATCCTTTGGCAATAAATCATATGACCTGGTTGCTGTGATGAACAAATGAAACATAACAAACGTTTCTCATTTTTGTTTTCAAACACCACCGTTTACATTAAATACATACGTGTAAATATTTTAAAATATTATATGTAAATAATGATTTGTGAGTAAACAGATTAATTTTATTCGTTAAATAGTCCGCTGTTAAACAGTTCCGCTGCCTTTGAAAAGTGAGTATAGTATGTATGAGAGACTTCGACGGTAACGCACGAGAAAACAGTCCCGTTTCGTCACCGTTAAAAATGTATCTTAGGTGCGTATCCTGGAAATTGAAATATGCAGTTTCGGTTTCCGCTCACTAACTACACTTTCGTCCACATCCTTTGATTCCCCACGCTACATTGTGTCGTCTTTTAAAACTGTCCAGCCAACCTGAACATTCCTTGAGATCGTTATTCCCTAGGGATTTAACATCAGCTACAGCTTGACTTTGGAGCATCGGTATCGATCCGGAAATTAGGAGATTTATCATAAGTAATGCCACGAGTGATTTCCAAATTATCGATAAATTCACTCCTCACTTCGTGAGTCGTGAATTTATCGATAATTTGGAAATCACTCGTGGCATTTGTTAGGACTATTTAACGAATAAAATTAAGCTGTTTACTCACAAACCATTATTTAAATATAGTTATTTTAAAATATTTATATATTTAATGTAAACGGCGATGTTTGAAAACAAATGAGAAACGATAGGTACGCTTCTACTGCTTCTTTTGTTTATCACTGCAACCAGATCATACTATTTATTGCCAAAGGAACGCAATATTGTAAGGAGGAGCTTTCTTTAATATGGTAATTATAACACTGATAAATATTTGGTGAAACACGACTCTGATTGGTTGTAAAACAGAAATCATTGAAACGTGATTGGTCATTGACTCCCATTTGGGGCATGAGTTAAATAGTCTTCAATAACTTTCACTTTTTCGTTTAATGACAATGATGCGATATAAAGTCTACGTTTTAGCCATCTTTATTCCGTAAATTCCGAACACTACCTGTGAATGATCGATCTCAGAACTTAATTTAAGATTTTACAGTGCAATGGTTATTTGTAAGACAGGAACTTCGCATAACGGGTGTGCAGTGGGGCCAAAATAAAATTTCAGGTACAAGTAGAATCTCTAAATCCCCAGTGGCAGGAACCATTCCTTTTTTTTTTTTTTTTTTTGCCTAACGGGAATTCAATGAAGTGGAACTTTATATACATAATAATAATAATAATAATAATAATAATAATAATAATAATAATAATAATAATAATAATAGCTTTATTTTACCTGGCAGAGTTAAGGCCTCAAGGCCTTGTCTACCACTCAACCAGGTTTAAAAAAATACAAACAAAAAAATAGTCTTAAATCTAAATTACAATACATATATATATATATATATATATATATATATATATATATATATATATACACACACATAAACGATTACAAGTCATGAATACAATACAATTAATATTTATAATGTATTTTGATTTACTCTAAATTTAACGAATTAAATATATAATATGTGCAAGATATATAAAAAAACGAGGAAAAGATTAATGACATAGTATAAAATTAAATAAATAGAGAAAAATTAATTATTAGACAACAGGTAACTGTATAAGCGTGACTTAAAGGTACCAAGTGTGCGGCAACCCCTGATATCTTGAGGAAGGAGATTCCAGGAGCGGGCAGAGGCTACTGTGAAGGAATATATATATATATATATATATATATATAAGGGTAAAGTGATCCCACCACAGGCCTCAGGAGGCCCTTGGAGTAGTAGGAGGTTAAGGCTCCCACCCTTTCTGGAAAATCGGCACATGATGTCAGCCGGGTTGTCAGCCCTGCGTGACGGCCGCCTTTACCCCAGAACAAGCATCTGGTACTCATTTCTGTTAAAGGCTGAGTCGACCCCAGGGCCATAGTGCCGCCGGAAGGCTTGGGTCAGTTTAAAAATCCTGAACCCACCGGGGCTCGAACCCTCGACCTTCCGACTTATATATTTTTTATTAATTGCGTAGAAATATCTTCCGTTTCCGCGTTGGGCAGATTCCGTTTTATACAAAATAAATACACCTAAAATACTATTATTTCGCCGGGACCAATACATTTATTCACACTGGACAGTTATCAGCATTATCTACGTTCCGGATTAAACAAGTTTTACTGTATTATTGTGTGATGTGGTGCCCATGGCTTCAATAACAAAATTAACTCAAAGTATCAAAGTTAGCTGAAGGAATTGTAGATAGCAAGCCACATATTTTTACACTTACAAGAATGATGCAAGTATTCTTCCCACTGGAACATTAAATACAATGGAGCCTTTATTTCATTCTACATCATTACCCAACAACATTATATAATGTTGCTTTTTAAGTAAGCTTACTTATCACACAAACTGTGTCACAGCTAATTATGTTTACACACACATTCCTCAGGAAATTATAGAAAATGCTATATGAATATAACTAAGTGCAGCCTCTTTATAAAAACATATATTCAACTCAGAAAAAACATGCTATTAGGCATTATAGAAACTCTTGCTTTCCCAACTCCTCTAAAAAGAATATTAAACTAAAAATAAATAACAGTTTAAAAAAACTACGAATGAATGAACAATGCATACCAAGAAGAATGTATAATTATAAACCAAAAAGGGAGGAGAATGTTGGGAAGACCATTGAAGAGATGGAAGGACTCATTTTTAGATTTATTTATTTATTTAGCCTGGTGGAGTTAAGGCCATGTGGCCTTCTCTTCCACTCACCAGGACAAACATACGTATATTACATCAGAATAAAACAATCTCAATTAACTCTAATATTAAATACTACATAAAAATTTGATCAAAAAGATAATATCTATTATATTACGATCTATAATGCAACCAGTTAAAAAAAAAAAAACTCCTGGTGTGACAGGCCTACAAGGCCCTTAGCCTACCAGCCGGCTGCTGGCCTCACATCCACATGTGTCAATCACAGAGGTAGATGATAATCAGCCAGTGTAGGGGTGACATGTGGTCAGCATGTTGAGTCCCCTAGCCGTTATAGCTGGTTTCCTCAACCTGGAGCCGCTACTTATTGTAGCTACCCAAATGCATCACGATGCTGGGTGGGCACCGGTCCCATACTGGCCGAAATACCATGAGAAAATTTCTTCCCCATGGAGACTCGAACCAGCGCAAGTCCCGTAGCTCTGCGCCAAGGCTTCCTACCTTAACCACTCGGCTACGGCACAGGACAATGCAACCAGTTAATGTTAGTTAAAATTAAGACTAAAACTAATAATAAAATGTATACAAGCTAGACATATTAAATTGTCCCTGTCTAGTGTATATAAAAAACAAAGAAAAATAATGAGATATAGAAAACTAATTTTACGTTTGTACAATATTTAAAACAAAACAAAAGTAAATATTATTTTCATAGATAATTAAATTTATTAACTGTTAAAAGAATACTAGGTGTATAAGTTAGTTTGTTATTAAATAATTCTTCAATTTGTTTTTTAAGGATGTTATAGTTTGACAGTCTCTGACATATGTGGGAAGGAAATTCCATGTTTTGGCAAGTGAGACCGTAAAAGATAATGAATAATATACAGTGTGATGAGGAGGGATATAAAGGACAATGTGCTGATGGGATCGAGTGTCAAGAGTATGTGTGTCGGATAGTCTGATGAAGCAGCGTGATAAATAATTGGGCGGAACAGGACATTGGGCTTAATCGTTGTTGTTGATGATGTCGGGGAACTTCAAGCCTCTAGATCATGGCCAACAGCCCAGAAATCTTCTTCAAGATCTTCATAACAATTGAATAGTTGCCCCGAAAAGAGTTCTAACCCACTAAAATTCTAAAGTTGTGTTTTCAGTGAATTTAGTGATCTATGCAGGGAATATCACAGCATGGTGCATGTCAAACTATTCCTGCTCTCTTACAGACCTGTTTTATTTATCATAAGTAATGCCATGAGTGATTTCCAATTTATCTAGAGAATTTGGAAATCAAGAGTGGCATTTGTTAGGACTATTTAACGAATAAAATTAAGCTGTTTACTCACAAATCATTATTTAAAGTAAAGTGATCCCACTACAGGCCTCAGGAGGCCCTTGGGGTAGTAGGAGGTTAGGGCTCCCACTTTTTCTTGACAATCGGCACTTGATGTCAGCCGGGTTGTCAGCCCTGCATGACGGCCGCCTTTACCCCAGAACAAGCGTCTGGTACTCATTTTCAGTTAGAGGCTGAGTCGACCCCAGGGCCATAGTGCCGCCAGAAGGTTTGGGTCAGTTTAAAAATCCTGACCCCACCGGGACTCGAACCCTCGACCCTCCTGCTTGTAGCTCAGTGCCTTAACCACTACACTACGGCATGCCCCTAAATCATTATTTAACTATAGTTATTTTAAAATATTTATATATTTTAATGTAAACGGCAATGTTTGAAAACAAATGACAAACGATAGGTACGCTTCATCTGCTTCTTTTGTTTATCACTGCAACCAGATCATACTATTTATTGCCAAAAGAACGCAATATTGTAAGAATGCTCTCTAGTGGAGAAAAAATGAAACACATCAAACTGTCTATTAATTCATTTCTGATGTCATATGATGTAAATATGACAATTATATTTTTCTGGATTGTTACCTGGGAAAAAATACATATAAGAATGTGCAAACAGTGGTTTCTTTTTTTGGTGGTATAATCAATTGCTACAAATGTATTTATATTAACTCCCGCATGCGGCATGTGTTGACATTCATGCACTATATATACAATCTGGAAGCCATATTTCTCACAGGCTCAGTCACTGCAAAATAATGGTCAGACCTGTTCAGAATATTAAAAAGGAGGAGCTTTCTTTAACATGGTAATTATAACACTGATAAATATTTCGTGAAGCATGACTCTGATTGGTTGTAAAACAGAAATCATTGAAACGTGATTGGTCATTGACTCCCATTTGGGGCACGAGTTAAATAGTCCTTAAAAGCTGGTATTCAAGTGAATAGTGATCTGTATGTAACAAAATGGCGAAGAAGTTAGTCAAGTTATGAGTAGCAGTTTATGGGTTAGATCTGTTTTCGAAATAATTATTTAATTAGAAACAGGAATGAGATGCACAAAGAAATTATACATAGGATAAACTCCGGAAATTCATGCTATTATGCATTACAGGGACTCTGGTTATCCCAAATTCTCTCAAAAAATATTAAACTAAAAATATATAGAATTATTATTCCAGAATTAAAAGAATCAAATTTATAGGAAAATGTTTGGTGCAAAGAGAGACAAACAGACAGGTGAATGGATAAGAGTTCTTAACAGTGAGCTACATGATCAGACATAGTAAGAAAAATTATGTCTCATAGACTATACTGGGCAGAAAATTTTACATGGAATAATTGAATATTTGCCCCAAAAAGAGATATAACCCACAAAAATTTGAAAGTTGAGTTTTCAGTGGATTAATAATCTATCCAGAGAATATCATAGCATGGTGCATGTAAAACTATCCCTGTTCTCTTCCAGACTTGTTTTATTTATTTTTAAAAGTTGAATTCAAGCAAAAAGAAAAATTGAATTTGGGATTCATGTGGAAAATTTTATTAAATCAACCGGGTTCAATGCAATTGGACATAAATTGGCAGCCTTTAATAGTTTAACTCATAGATTGGTAAACTTACCCTTAAACAAAGATTTCAAACCGGAGAAAAAACACATAATCAAAGTAGCATGAGAAAATGGGTTTGATGAAAAAATGGTACACAAAAGGATAGAAAAATATAAGAAACAAAAAATGATAAACAGAAATACTCTTGAAAAACCACCTATGAAAAAATATAGGAAATTCACATATCAGCCTTGGATACACAATAAATTCCAAAAGATATTTGAGAAGTTTAATATTAAATTAGCACTGAAAAATAACTACAGTTTAAATAAACTAATAAAAACCAACAAAAATGAAAAAAAAACTGAAAATAAAAAAACAGGAATATATATCAAATTGAATGTACAGGTTGTGAAAAGATATACATATATATATATATATGTATATATAGGAAAAACAAAAAGAAACCTAAAAATTAGAATCAAAGAACACAAGGCGACTACAACCTCATTGAAGTTTTGGCCTCCTTAACAATTTTTCTCCACCTAGATCTATCCTGGATACAGACTGGCCAATTTTCATCTCCAATATATCCTTTATAACATCATCCTGCCATCTGTTTTTTGCACGTCCAGCTGTTCTGGTGCATATTGGTTTCCATTTGTATGTTCTACTTACAAGCTTATGTTCCTGCTTCTATTTATATGTCCAAGCCAGAGCAGTCTTTGAGCTTTAATGTGGTTTATTATATTTTTATTTTGTATTAGAGTATTTAATTCAGAGTTCATTCGTATACGCCATGTGCCATCGCTTTCTCTAATTGATCCAAAAATTCTCCGTAAGATCTTCCTTTCAAAGATTAATAGTTTTTGTTTATCAGACTCCTTCAGTACCCATGTTTCACAACCATAAGTTACAATCAGTCTTATTACTGCATTATACAGTTTAACTTTAGTTAATCTGGAGACAAGTTTACTTTTGAATAGTATTCTATTTGCATAGAAAGCTTTATTGCCCAAAGAAATTCTTTCACCAATTTCTTCCTCTATATAGTTTTTTTTCCATTTACAGTTGAACCAAGACATGTATATGATTTTACTTCTTGTATATTTTAACAGAAGACATCAAGAAATCTGAAACTCCTCCATATATTCTAAAACAAATGTCACTGGAAATAATAAATCTAAGATACCCAGCTCCTGAATGGATACATATTTTTACAGACGGCTACAGCTTACCAAATGACGGTGGCACTGGTGCTGGTGCAGTATGTCCACTTTTTTCCTTTTATCGTAAACTAAACACAAATTCAACAAACTTTGATGGTGAAATTCTAGCAATTTTCTTATGTTTACAAAATCTTTTATATCACATCCAAAAATTTACAAAAGTTGTAATTCTATGTGACTCCAAAGCAGCCATTCTCGCTATAACACGAGACACAACACCCAAAAGCATCAAAATTATCGAATGTCACAAAATGATAAAACAGTTATCCCGTCTACATAAAAAAGTTGTACTTCAATGGATTCCGGCCCATTGTGGAGTGACAGGCAATGAAATTGCCGATTTTCTGGCCAAGAAGGGTAGCAAAATTGTTTCAAACCCAACTTCTACTCCAGTTTCCTTTCACTCTATCAAAAGAATTATCTCAAATAAATACATCAATAAACTTAGAGAAGAATACACCACCAAAACATCTGGAAAGGAATGGGAAAATCTACAAGCTTATGACATTACTACATTACAAAGAAAATCCGCAGTAGCAACATTCAGACTGCTAATGGGACATGACTGCTTGAATAAACACCTACACAGAATTGGCATAACAGATTCACCTAAATGCCCTTTTTGCAATTTAAATGAAGATATGGAAAGAAACCATCTCCTCCATTGTCCAGCTTTTATAGAAGAGACCAGCCTTTCTGCTAAATATTGGGGTGCAAGAGAGCGAATGATTTCATTATCAAGTGCTCGACATTAGATACCAACCAACCATATTTGTATCATTGATGTTTAGATTACTTATTTTTTTCATTTCTTGTTGTACATTTTAAGTATTTTGTTTTAGAATTATTTATTATTAATCCATATTCAACTGATTTTTCTTTCAGCAACCGGAAACACTGTCCTACTTAGTCATCTCATTTGAATGAACATTTTTCTCTCTCTTATACAATCCTGAACGCCTGAGGCAATGAACCTTCGTTCTACATGCTATGTACCTACCTGCTCCTTACTCAAGAATAATTTTTAATGGGATTTTAACACTACTACTTGATGGGGGATTTGGTGGGTTAGGTTTGGATCGGGATTAATTGTGGTAGAGCTGGATTCTCTTCTCAGGAGTCGGAAGTTGGTACACAGGAGACGCTTCATAAATTAAATTGTTTGTTGAAGAAACAATTCAGATTTATTCCAAGAAGATCAAGTTAATTCCAGTGGCAATATTCACCATATATTTAAAATCTCATTAGCTAATGAGATACTGAGAAATATGTACCCTTTTTTTTTGGGATACTGGTTAAAAGTTTTTTTTTCTTAGAATCAATCAATTTTATTTACTTTAAAGTATGTGTGGTGAATGAACAGAGCAGGGCAAGTTTTTCTCAGTGCTCTCATTTTCACCTGCCAAATATTTTATTTCACCACTAACTCACTGGCAGTATCAAACCCATAGGTTCATGGCTGCATGGACATAAGCTCTCCATACATCCCTATCCTGAGCAAATGTTTTTTAATCATCCCTGTATAATCTACTTCCCTCAAATCATAGTTAACGTTATTCTCCCACCTAATTCTTGGTCTACCAATTGGACGTTTGGCTCAACTGCACTTTTACTGCTTTTTGATTTTTCAGTTTATTGTTGTAAGCTATAGCTCTTCTTCTGTATTTACTAACATTTTTTTAATATTTTAAAATTTTTCAAACAATTTTTATAACATTAATAAACAATTTTCAAGTATTTATTTAAATATGCAAATCACAATATTATGACACTGTTAGACAATATATTGGCGCTAACTGCTATTTTCTATTATAGTATATTAGTCTATGATTTTTCTATCGCTGTTTTGGGTTATCACTGGTTGGATCGGCATTAGGGAGTGATAAGTAAGTGTACACCCATTTATAATAAACGTTTGATAATTTTAATATTATTAATACATTTTTTAACAAAGACGAAGTGCATGCGTACTGTTCTATAGGACTTTTAAAATGTTTCACATCAGTTTAAGTGCAGTTTTTCCTGGCGTTTTCCCTCTGGTTTTTCTACAAGAAGGTTCCATGCACATCTTTCATTCCCCATTCATGCCATATGTCCTGCCCATCGCAGCAGTTAAAAAGTGTTTAGTGCACCAGAGGCATAAGAACATTAGATGGAAAATTGTGTGGGTCGGTTTGTTAACCTCAGCCCTGCCATCTATCGAGGAAGTTCATAAACCGTACAAATTCGAAAAATTCATGGTGAGACACAAACTTGGGTTTCTTCATAACTGTTGGGAATATCCATGCCCCATGTTTGAATGGTGTTTTTGTAATGTTACAAGATTGCTACTGACCACATCTTATCTTTAATGAAGTTCGACAAATATTGATAAATATTTACAAAGGTCTTACAATATGTAATATTTTAGAGATTATCTTGCTTACCTGTCCAATACGAGCTGCAAAATTAAGCAGGGACAACCTCAGCAGAATACAATAAATCAGTATACTTCAATCTTGACGAATAAATAATGGAAATCACACAACTGACAGCATCATAATTGTACAATATATACATTTTATCTTGACACCGCATTAAAGTACGCACCAACTGAAAGTAAAAAGAAAAATATATGTATTTAATAAATTCAAGCACTACCGGTCATTATGTAATTATTTTATAAATGTCATGATCTTTTAATAGATATCCAATCAAAATAGCTACTATCACTAATATTTCGAAAATATTTAAACATACCTACACCACCTTACTGTTCTCATCTTTTCTACCATCATTTTATATCATAAAAAAAAGGAAGTACGATATATGATCACAGATGTGCTATAACCACAGGATCCATGCACAGAGTATAGGCTATTGAATCATTATAGGGAGATTTGGACGCAATATTTTTTTAGTTTTTTTTCCACGTAGTACCGTGGTCATCTTAAGATCGCGCCACCGTCGCTATTTTATCGATTGTTGACGTATGACGTACAAATAAATCGAGTTGTAAAATGTAAACTCGAATTAAATTTAAATAAATCAACGGTGGAATTGTTATGTACTGCACGAAGAGAAGTTTTGAGGTTGAATATAATATAATATAATATTGTTGATGCATCGAAGTTAATTGTTAAATTAATTAGTTATCTACAATCCGAAGGATAAAGTGAAGCTGGAAAATACAGCTAATGGAAGGTAGGTGAATGATTACATATGGTATAATTTTTCTCAAAAATTTTTACTTCACAAAATAGTGTTTTCAAATAATAGGCCTAACTGTGAATTATGTAAATTGGCACGCCGTATATTTTGTTTGCATCATGACATTAAAATACCCCTTAAAATTGTTTATAGGCCTACCTAATTTATTTTTATTTCTTAACCTGTAATGTGTGTACTTATTCATCATTATTTCTTTCACAGAATAAACGAGGCTGTAAAGATCAAATCCGATGTGTGTATTTTCGTATGACAGTGATTGGGAAGTCTACACATGTATAAAATTTTAGGTAAGTAAATTTGAGGTATTCAGAGTGGATCTAATGCTGCTACCTTCATTTTACTAACTTTGAAGTTTCATTTTTTTGTTTAGTGTTTCTTATTAGATTCAGTTATGAAAGTGAGATAGCATTATTCAGAACACCCATAAGTGTAAAAATTAATCTTAAAAGATAACAGAAATTTAGGTATAAAGTTTCCATTATGTGACAAAAAAATGAAAAAAACTTCTGTTTACCTTTCCTAATAATTTTTAAGTCCTGCAGAATAACAGTGCACATGTGCAAACATTTATAAAAAGTTTATAGAGTTGTATTGCTAGATGGAACCACATAGATGTGAAATCGATATGACCAACCTTTGCAATAAATTCCCCTTCCTAACCTAACTAAACAATTTACTTGCATATTATTTAATTAAATGTTCACTAACTTTTTAGCATCGGAATCTAACAAAATGAAATGAGTGAACATCCATTTTGAATGTTGATTTTATTCCAATTTCACAGATATCACCACCATTTAGTAGAAATTCATTTAAGTGTTTGGTGCATATGCACAACAAATCTGTATAACTTGAAGAAATCATTGCATACATAGATAAATATTTAATAATTATAAAAAAAGTTATAAGTATTGTTGCAAGTGTTTAAAATATTATCAAATGTTAGTAAAGGCAGAAGTAGTACGTAGAGAAACAGTATTAAAAGAATATACTATGGAAACTGAAGGGTAAAGTAATCTAAAGTTGAGCCAAAAAAAAATTCAAGTCTAAGTAGATCCATACACATGTGCCAACAGATAAAACTGGATATAATTACAATCATACGAACCGCCAATATACATAGCATATTAGAATGCTCGTTGCCAACCAGAGGAGAAACATTCCAATATTGAAGACTTAACTTAAAAAAGAAAGTAAATAAACACTGAATGGTAATAATGAAGACAGTGTAATCATTATTATTAGTTTATTTATGGTATTAGTATTCTGTCCTTTTAAGTAAAGTATTTTCAGGTATTGTAATTTCAATTTTCAATGCAAGTTTTGACTGCTTGTGAAATATTACAAGAAAGAACTTAAAATATGTAAGTGTATACATGTACATAATACATA
Source organism: Diploptera punctata (assembly GCA_030220185.1). NCBI lineage: Eukaryota > Metazoa > Arthropoda > Insecta > Blattodea > Blaberidae > Diploptera > Diploptera punctata. The sequence continues at coordinate 1,106,389 of JASPKZ010005311.1, forward strand.
TACAATGGTTCAGGATCATATTGTGTGAAGTCCATCTTTTTACAACCAATTCTGTTGTGAATGTTACATTTCCAAAGCCATTTGATAATAAATCAGGAATTCAATATTTTGATTAGTAACACCTTTGGAAAATTAGAGTATGAATTCTTGGTTTTTATTTTTTTCAATGCCCACAGATGTGGGACATTGACATAACTAGAATTCTAAATAAAACACTTACTTAGAATAGTATGATCCTAGATCGTCAATATATATAAGGGTTGGGAATACCTTCATTGTGAAGGACATTGACAAATATTATATATACAGTGAGTTTGACTCGATTTGCGGCTACTAGCATAGACATTGCATGGACAGCGTGAGTTGATGACTCAATGCTTGCAGTCACTTTTCCCACTAACGACCGCAGGTCAAGTGAAACTCACTGTATATGTATATATACATATATATGTGTATGTATATATATTTTTTTTTTCCAGGCTCTACAGTAGGTGTAAAGAAGTTGCGCTTCAAGAATATCTACAAGTGTATTGCAAGAACGTACCAGTACATTATAGACTATGCAGAAAAGTGGTTGTGTTTTATTAAAAACAAATTTTTGAACTATTATAGAGCATATTTTAAATTACAAATTTTAAAATTATGTTAATATTGTGTCATGTAAATTTTAATTCATCCTTACTTCTACCTCGTTGAGAACTTTCTATGTCTTTTATAACATTTATTTAACATGCGCAAAAAAACTTAATATGAAGTGTTGGTAATTACTTAGAGAACAAAACTGTTCCGTCAATTTTAACAACAATAATTTGGCCTAACATTCAACTATTCAGCGATTTCCTGGTAGTAATGAAGGTAGGCATTTGTGTAGGCTTAAATAGGTGTGTAAGCCTAAAATGTCAAACAATTTGGATTCTTCTCGCAGGTGAATATTGGGCCAGCAGCTAGCTGGTAGGCCAAGGGCATTCTCAGCTTGTTGCACCTTGGAGAATATACATATTTCTTCTCTAATGAACTATTAGATTTTGTAATCAAAATGTAAAGGTAGGTGATCCCATTATAGGGCTTGGGGTAATAGGAAGCTAGTAAATAAGTGTGAAATAATCTTCTTATAAAATTACATATATAAAGTAATTAGGTTTATTGTTGAAATATTGAATCTTTAACTATGTATGTGACTGAAGTTTCATTGAAAAAATTCAGTTCATCTTGAATAATGTGCATACTGCAGTAACTATAAAATGTATAATTTTTTAAAAATATTAATTTTAATACAAGGCAATAAATGAATCATGTTATTTCATTTTTAAAAGCAAACTAATCAAGACAAGTCTGGTTACTAAATAGAGTTGATGTGCGTGCATTCACATATGAGTAGTTCAGAATATAGAAATGATGCATAGAATTTCTTTTTGCTACATTCTTATAAACCCAAGGTATTTTTGAATTTTCATTTAAGAACATTTAAAAACTTGTGCTTAAATTACTTTTATGGTTTCAGTTCTTAAAAAAAAACAAATAGCATATTAGACTCATTAGACCAGGCTCGTCAAATGGTGCTGCCTTAGCATATCCATTATCCAGAACCTGTTTGATATTTCTTAATGGAAATAACACAAGAAATGTTACTTTGTAAACAATTTTGCATTTTTTATTTTTACTTAAGAAAATTATTACAAAAATTTTGCCAATATTTTTGTTGTATAGGTCTAACATTTCCAATTATTTTTTAATAAATAGTGGTTTCCCATATTCATTATGTTCATCTAAAAGTGGAATGGTTTTTAATAAATACTTATGAAATTGTGTAAATCATTTTAGTCAACTTACTAATTGATGAATTAAAAAAAAATTAAAATAATTTATAGTTAAAGACATCTGAAAAGTTGGCAAAGTTCTTGTAATTTTCTTCTGAAGAGAGTAAGAATAAAACATGCTAAAATTGTCCACAAAGTAGCATTGCTTGTGTTTAGCTTTAAATTTTATTTTTAAAAGAATGGGTAAGGATAGGGTACTTTTATTGCAATTGAGCCACCGTGGCCATGCTCACGTAGTACCGTGGTCATTTTCAGATGGCGCAGCAGTATGAAATTGCGTCCAAAATTTAACACAGAGAGGCCGCTCTATGCAGAGTATATTGTTACGCTACCTATCTTCGTTCTCTATGCTACCTTACGAATACAGTGCATAAAAAATGTTTGAGCTTTCCAATTATTTATAACTAAATAATAAACTGCTATATATGTCAACTCAAAATAAGAGAAACTTATTGATAATTTATATTGGCTTATTCATGCTTAAAATTCAAAGGTTATACAAATTTTTTAGAAACATTTAAAATGAATGTCAGTTTTTATGTTGGCGACACCGAAAATTCACCAGTGGGCCATAGTGGGGAGACAACAAATGACTTGCGAGGAATCGCGTCTTATGTAGCAGCCGACATAAATGATTTCTGATTGGTTCTCCTCTTATGTTCAAAAGAAACGAAATTTGAATATAACACAAAGTTAAATAAAACGTAAGAAAAATGAGCCATAAACATAAGTTTTTTGTCATAAAAGTAGTATGCATGCTTGAGATTTGAGGATTATGCCACAATATGGCCGTAGTAGACACGTGTTGCAGTGCGGACTTTTACTTTTTTGTTTGTAGAATGTCCATGCTTTGAATTATAAATTTCAAGCAGTAATCCAAAAAAAGTGTCTAATCATAAAGCTTACCTTTCTTTTTTTCTAAATAAAATCTACACATGATCACAAGCCCTTAGCTAAATTATTACAGACTTATACCATTGGCTTAAGTGCTAGAGGATGAAACTGAAACTCGCATGCATAATCCTTGCATGTAATTTATAAGTACGGTGGTATGAGTTTATGAATATGGGTAAACGACGCCTCATGCTATTTATTGTAGCATTATTCCACGGTACAGCTAAAGCTTAGCTTATAAGTCAAGCTGCTGGCATCACATCCACATGTGGAACTATGCCATTTCTCAGAGACAGATAATCTAACCTTAGCATGGGGATGGGATGACATTAATTGACTTACAGATTTTCCAGCTGTTTTTTTTTTTCTGGAGCAACTACTTATTGTAACTACCCAAATTCCTTAAATGCTCGATAGATCCCAGTCTCATTAATTAACTGAAATTTCATGAAAAAAAATTTTCCTGAGGACTACATATATAGATTTTATAAAAAAAATATATTACTGGCACAGCATAACATTGCATTCAGCCACTTCCTCAAAATTTCCCTCATTTGTCATTAGCTGTCCATTTCCATTATATAATGTATTTCTACGTGTGACCATATATTTAGTTTTATTGATATTTACTTCCAGTCCCAATTCCCTAGTGTTACTCAACAGTGCGTGTCACACATCTGATCTGAGGATAATTTTGGGGGAAAAATCATCTTCATCACTGTAAGGATAAGGCAATTGCCCGTTCCGACTTCATTAATGCATCAGCCCAATGTTTTCTAGGTCTTCTAACATCATGTCTTCCTCTTGCTTCATAATTTCTTGCTAGCAGTGGATATCTCTCCTTACTCATATCCTTTCATCTTGCTTGGGTCGGTTCCTTTCATGATTTCTATGAAGCTTTTCAGCAAGATAATGTCTCCTGGAAGCATTACGAGCGCTTCGCAGGACAAGGATGGTGGAAGGACTGCTTCCTCTGAGCCTCCAAACATGCTCCTCTGGGTATCCACCCTCCAAGAGAGGGCTGCTGCTTCTTCCACTCTTCAAGCCTTGCAAGTTTAGCTCCTTTTTTTTTAACTTTCACAGGGAAAGAACACTATGAGGTTTAATTAAGAATTAAATTAATGTTTTTATTACCTCACCTCATATCCTTTTTCTTCTACACTGCAGTTTCAGAGCTTATCTCCATCTTCAGGAGCCTCTGGTCGACCGGTGTTATGTCGTTTCTTGGCAGTTTTCTTCTTACTTCTATCAATGGACCAATGAACCTCAGGTCAAAATTTGCGGGAGTTTCGAAATTCATGAGTTAATCTTTCTTGTTTTTTTGGATGTGGAAAAAATCCACATCCAAAAAAACAAGAAAGATAAACTCATGAATTTCGAAACTCCCGCAAATTTTGACTTCATCCAGAGGTTCATCGGTAAGAAGAAACGACATAACACCAGTCGACCAGAGGCTACTGAAGATGGAGATAAGCTCCGAAACTGCAGTATAGAAGAAAAAGGATATGAGGTGAGGTAATAAAAACATTAATTTAATTCTTAAGTTTAGCTCTGTTTATTACTTGCCATCTTGTTGACCGTTGAAGACTTTATGAAGATGTGGTCACCCAATATGGGTACAGACGCCATTCCCTTGTGAGCTATTCTTAGTTCCACTCACCTCTTACCCACCAGCAAGATTAACCTAAGTCAATCATCCCCAGTAGAGTCGTGTGGCTCATCAGGTATCAAGCCTCACCACCATAAAGTGATAGCTCTTCGGGGGGATGAAGAAGATCTAAATTAAAAATAGATTAAAGAATTACAGTAAAAAGACTGTGTTCATACAATATAAATTGATAGTGCAGTAAATAATAGAACTTAACTCAGATCTTAATACTAATTTTAGGGCCTTGGCGCAGAGCTACGGGACTTGTGCTGGTTCAAGTCTCCATGGGGGAAGAAATTTTCTCATGGTGTTTCGGCCAGTATGGGACTGGTGCCCACCTAGCATTGTGAGGCATTTGCGTAGCTACAATAAGTAGCAGCTCCAGGTTGAGTAAACCAGCTATAACGGCTAGTGGACTCAACATGCTGACCACATGTCACCCTGCATTGGCTGGATGATCGTCTACTTCTGTGATTGACACATGTAGATGTGAGGCCAGCAGCCGGCTGGTAGGCTAAGGGCCTTCTAGGCCTGTTGTGCCAGGGAAAAAAAAATGTTTAGGAATTTTTTTTCGTTTTGTTGCATACTGTCTCCTCTGTAAATACTAGGACCTCTTTTTAGAACACTTAGTAATTTTTTTCTTTACTATTATCAGTTATGCAACTTGTCTCTTATACTTGTTTCAGTTGTGTTCTTCTTCGCACATCCAAATCACAAAGAACAGTAAATTAACTTTTATATTATTTTAAATAATATATTGTATAAAGCAAATTTAATATGAATGATAAATGGATGGAAGAAGCTTTCGTTCAAGCACAGGACGCTCTTGCAGCTGGGGAAGTACCTGTTGGCTGTGTTTTTGTGTTTGAAGATGAAATAATTGCAAGAGGACGCAACACCGTTAATGAAACTCGTAACGCAACAAGACATGCTGAAATGAACTGTGTGGACCAAACTGACGTATGGTGCAAAGAAACTGGTCGTGATTTTAAAACTGTTATGTCTAAAGTAAAGGTATATTTAATAGTTAAATTTCACCATCAAACATTGAATCATTTAGATACATTGGTTCCTATATTTTTCATTATATTCTTTTCAGCACTTTGTTCCTATCCTAGCCTTTTCTTTAAACATTTCTCTCTACCTGATCATTCCATCTTGTATAGGCTATAATTTAATATTCTCTTTCCTTAAATTTGACATACTAGAGCTTTTCTGTGAATCAGTTAATTCATTTTTTTATTAACTAAATGAAACTAATTCAATGGCATTATCAAAATTTGAGGTTCATGTCCACATGGACATAAGCTCCCCAAACATCTTTATTCTGAGCTAATGTTTTTCAATTGAATAGTTACCCAGAAAACAGATATAACCCATAAACTGCTACTCATGACTTCACTAACTTCTTCTATCATCATTTTATTACATAAATAGATCACTATTTATGGTAAAATCAAATGTTTCCTACCTCTCCTCATACAAATCTTTAAGTAGATCACAATTTCGAGACCATAAAGGTCTCATCTTCAGCACTTTCTTGGCGACTGATCTTATGTCAATTGGAAGAAACTCTTCTTCCCTCTGTTGGTGGACCCATGAACCTCTGGATCAGGTCAGAATTTGCAGGAATTTCGAAGTTCATAAGTTTTCCTTTGTTTTTCTGAATGTGGATTTTTTCCCAAACCAGCTACTGCTCATGCTTGGTCCGAAAAACATTTAATTGAATCAAAAGCCAGTCTAATTAAACAAATAGATAAACAAAAGGAACTCACGGTTTGGGAAAAAATCCACATTCAGAAAAACAAAGGAAAACTTATGAACTTCGAAATTCCTGCAAATTCTGACCTGATCCAGAGTTTCATCTGTCCACCAACAGAGGGAAGAAGAAGAGTTTCTTCCGATCGACATAACATCAGTCGCCAAAATAGTACTGAAGATGAGACCGTTATGGTCTTGAAATCGCGATATACTTAGAGGATTTGTATGAGGAGAGGTAAGAAACATTTAATTTTACCACAACTGTCCAATTGTTGTTTCTAGGTATTTGACCTCAGCCACTTTCTCAAAATTTCCGTCATTTGTCATTAACTGTCAATTTCCATTTCATAATGTATTTCTATGTGTGACCATATATTTAGTTTTATTAATATTTACTTTTAGCCCCAGAGCATTGATTAAAAATTATACTACATCACCATCACTCGTAGCTCTGAGACTGAAAATTGTACAATTGAAATTTCCAGCACCACCAGAAATTGATCCCAGAAATGCTAGTTATTATACCAAAGACATGTTTTCTTATGAAAGTACAATAGGAAGTAACATTACGAGGTTCTACTTAATACATAAGTTCAGTCTGCCTTCATTTTATCTCATATTTGGTTCTTTCTTGAAAGACATGTTTCAAAGCATCTTTGCTCCATCTTCAGTTGGTACAGACTGATAATCTTTAAGTTGACGATTTTTTTATTATTAAATTTAACACTTTCTCATTGAAGCGCAAAAATGATATTGGAAGAGAAAAAATATTTGCCTAGACCGGGACGCGAACCCGGGACCCTTGGCTTTCCAGGCCAAGTGCTCTACAAAACCGAGCTCCCGAGGCGAGTTACGATCTAGACGCAAATTTTTCTCTTATGTACGTTGCTGATTCCTACACGCGCCACATGCTTGAAACCATAGCTTCTATGTTGTATCTTTGCAAATGGCGGGCTTCTTAGTTAGAAGACATTTATTGGGAATTTAACACTACTTTATAGCCAGTAGGTCTTCTATTGACGATTTTGTTATTATTAATTTAACACTTCTCATTGAAGGATAAATTATATTTGAAGAGAAAAATTTTCGCCTAGGACCGGGACTCGAACCCGGGACCCTTGGCTTTCAGGCCAAGTGCTCTACCAACTGATCTAACCGATCGTGGGATTTTACTATCTAGACGGCAAATTTTTCTCTTATGTCGTACGTTGTTGTAATTACCTCGCGCCAAATGCTTTAAACCATAGCTTCTATCTTTGGTTCGAGATCCCGGTCTCGGCGAAAATTCTTTTCTCTGCACAATATAAGATTATCCTTCAATGAGAAGTGTGTAAATTAATAATAAAAAGACTCGTCAATAGAAGCCCTACCGGCTATGCACGTAGTGTTTAATTCCCTAATGAAATGTCTTCTTAACTAAGAAGCCGCCATTTGCAAAGATAGAAAAAGCTATGGTTTCAAGCATTGGCGTGAGGGAATTACAACGTACATAAGAGAAAAATTTGAGTCTAGATAGATAACTCGGCCTCGGTAGCTCAGTTGGTAGGAGAACTGGCCTGGAAAGCCGGAAAGCCCACACAGGGGCCCGGGTTCGAGGTCCCGGTCCTAGGCGATAAATTTTTCTCTTACAAGATAATCTTTAAAGTTGTCGACGACCGGTATTGCTGACTCCTGTTCCCTCTTTTTGTGGTCCAAAAACTTGCTGGTATCTAGGTTACTCTCCCTGGGAATTTCCCCCCAACAACAAGATTCTCTCCTTGTTATTCTGTATGCAGATTTTACCCCATGTATGGTGAGTTCACATATAGAAGAACTAAGGAGGAGAATAAGGAATTTTGAAAGTACTGTGGAGAGAGAGCTTAGGGTGCAAGTTCTTGGGGATCACAGAATGAAAGATGGCGCAGAAAGTTGGACATCCAGGTCGAACAACTTAAAGATTATCAGTCTGTATAGAACTTGAAGATGGAACAAAGATGCTTTGAAACATGTCTTTACAAGGAACACAACACAAATATTAGGATAAGATGATGGACAGACCAGACTAAAACATATTTAAAATTTTAACTCTTTAAATTGACAACGCACAAACTTTCCTTCTGTTAGTTATTTGAATTGTGGCGGACCGCAGTGAATGAAAACGGAATCTTGTATAATTGCTATTGTTAGGGATAGTGTCTAATTGTTACACAGATTTTGAAGTGCGTTTATTTTGCCTGGGTTAGGCTCTGATTTAATTTATTTAAAATATTATAATTCACTGAACCAAAGCCGATCTGATGCCAAAAGGATACCATACGAATTTAAGGGTTAAGAAATATAAAAACAGTACCTGAGATTCCAGTCAGACCTCAAAACAATCAGCAGTGTATTTCTTGTACCAAATTGAAGCAGAAGCATGACACTTATGTTTTTGAAGGGCCTCCTACAAAAATCCCACACTACTGATGGGTGAGGCACGACTGAGATCTCAGGACTCCCCTGAATCTACTGACTTAGGCCTTATAATGGCCGGCAGTTCATTATGATGATCGTGTAGAAGATTTCCGGGATTTGGCCGTGGTTGTGAGGCTTGTAGTGTCCCGACGTTTTGCCAGAGATCTGACATCTGGAATCCTTCAATGAAAACCCTTGAGGATGACGGACGAAGTCTCTGGCGAAAACATCGGGGAACTACAAGCCTCAAGACCATGACCAACAGCCTGGAAATCTTCTACAAGATCATCATCTCAGGTACTGTTTTATATTCCTTAAAATTTTAACATAGTGACCTCAATGGAATTTCATAATGTATTTTAAAAATCTTAATATTGTTTATTTTTTATTATTTCACTCACCTCATACTTCATAATTCATAGCAGACCCTGATGTTTAAATTTTGGAGAAGATACGTAGATGATATCATAGCAATAGTAAAAGAGAAACAATTAGAAGATGCCATTAAACTGTTAAATATTCAAAATAAAACAATCAAATTTACAATGGAAATAGAAAATAATCATGAAATACCATTTTTAGACCTTAAATTGATTAGGAATGAAGAAAAAAAGAAAATAGAATTTGGAATCTACAGAAAAGAAACTCACATCGACAATTATATAAAAGCTACTGGATTTTAACCATTTTTCACACAAACAGGCAGTATTTAATAGTTTAACACACAGACTTGTGATGTCCCCATGAGCAAAGAAAATTACAATAAAGAGAAAGAACACATCATACAAATTGTTAAGGATAATGGTTTTCAAAAGAAAATGATACACAAGAAAATAAATAAATTCAAAGAACAAAAAGTCATCAATGAAAGTACTCTTCGGACGAGATAAAAATATAGGCAAAAAATTCAAGAAGTCTTCACATACCATCCTTTCGTATTTGACAAGTTTCAAAAAATTTTCAACAAATTCAACATTAAATTAGCACCGAAAAAATGATTACAGCTTAGGTAATTTAATAAAAACCAACAAAAATGAAAAGATTGAAGACTGCAAAAAATCGGGAATTTATCAAATTAATTGTAAAGATTGTGAAAAGATATACATAGGAAAAACAAAAAGGAATCTAAATACAAGATTAAAAGAACACCTCAGAAATGTTAAATAAATGGAGAAACCGAAAAATCTGCAATAGCTGCACATGCCTGGTCAGAAAAACATAGAATAGAAACCAAAACAAAATTACTTAAACAATTGGAAAAACCGAAGGAACTCACAATTTGGGAAAAACATTACATAGGCAAGAATGTGAAAATACACCTATGAATTTTGAACATACAAGGTTATAAAGAAAGAGGACTGATTTGGAATTCTCTTCGATCGGCCACCAGATGGCGCGGATGTCAGTCGCTGCAGGATAGAAGGCCGTTGGACGTCAGTTGTGAACGTGACGCAGCATTGATAATGTCACAAATTATGTGAAGAAACCCAGGGTCTGCTAGGAATTATGAAGTATGAGGTGAGTGAAATAAGAAAATATAAAACAATATTAAAGAACCTCATAGTGTTATTTTTCCTATCTACAGAACTAATAAAAAAATCTTAAAACTTATTTACATGTTTCTTGATTATGAAAACCTCATATAGTAGCGGCATATAATTGTCCTAACTACAATTAAATTGTTTAATTCAGGTTGTGGGATGGGTTGGCCCAGTGGAACCATGCATAATGTGTGCAGCTGCACTACATAGTCTACGAGTATCCAGTGTAGTGTATGGTTGTAATAATGACAGATTTGGTGGTTCCACATCTGTGTTAGACACTTCTAAACTTTTTAGTGAATCTTCCCCAATGCAAGGAGGAGTTGAGAGTGACCGAGCTATGCAATTACTTAAACAATTCTACAAGGGAACTAACCCAAATGCGCCTCAGCCAAAAGTTAAAAAAGACAAAATAACTTTACAATAAACCAATGAGAAATCTATTAAATCATTACAGAAGATCCTTCAGAATTATTCTTCTTCATCTACCCTTATTGCCGTTAGGCATCAGGTTTACCTTGGACCAGCCAGTTCCTCTATCAGCTTCTATCTTTACACTTTTTTTTTTCTTTTCTACCAATGTTTCACTTTGCTTTCATCCTATTCTGTCCTTTGTATTTTCCCATTTAACTCTAGGTCTTCCTCTTCTGATTCTTCCCTGTTCTCATTTACATTACTTGTTTGGGTTTTATTTCCTCTGACAAATGGCAATACATGTCCAAATCACTTCAATTTCTTCTCTCCAACAACTTCTCCCTTATTCGAATGCCTTTTATTGATTCTCGTTGCATCTTACCTGTATTGGGATTTGAACCTATATTGCTGGTGTAGAGACATCTGGTTCAAATCCCGATTCAGGCATTCTTCAAATAAAATTTGTCTTACGGTGAGAAGTGATACATTTAAGATTGGTAGTAAAATTTCTGCCTGAACCAGGGATTTGAACCCAAGATCTCATTAGCACTCTTTACCACTTGGGTTACTCAGGCAATTCCAGGAGCAGACAATTTTTTTTTTAAATCCCCATGTACCCATAATAGTGAATTTGGATTCACATTACAACTGGGTTACTTCTACCAAGAAAACAATGTGATGGGACTTATTCCATGCTATATCAGCATAGCAACAGTTAATACAATTAAAGAGAAAATTTGTGTATGCTCCTGGAGTTGCCTGAGTAGCTCAAATGGTCAGAGCATCAGCACATAAAGCTGGAGATCTTGAGTTTAAATTCCAGTTCAGGCAAAAAAAAATTTATATTTGAAGAGAAAAATATATGCTTAGACTGGGGTTTGAACCCAGGTCCTTTGGCTTTGTATGCCAATGCTCTACCGTCTGAGCTATCCTAAGCACTCCATATAAATGCAAATTTTATCTTTTATACATTATTAATTCCCATGAGCGCCAAATGCTACGAACCATTACTTGATCATGCAAATGACGGCTTCTTATTTAAGAAGATTTTTTATTGGGAATTTTAACATTACTTTATAAAGCCGGTAGAGCTTCTTTTAATGTTTTTATTATAAACTTAACACTCCTCACTGAAGGACAAATTATATTTGAAGAGAAAAATATATGCTTAGACTGGGGTTTGAACCCAGGACCTTTGGCTTTGTATGTCAATGCTGTACCGTCTGAGCTATCCTAAGTATTCTAATCTAGATGCAAATTTTTCTCTTATACATTATTAATTCCCAAGAGTGCCAATGCTACGAACCATTGCTCGATTACGCAAATGAAGGCTTATTAAGTAATAATGTATAAGAGAAAAATTTGCATTTAGATTGGAGTGCTTAGGATAGCTCAGACGGTAGAGCATTGGCGTACAAAGGCAAAGTTCCTGGATTTAAACCCCAGTCTAAGCATATATTTTTTCTTTTCAAATATAATTAACTATTACATTAAGTTATAACTCCTGGCGCGACAGGCCTAGAAGGCCCTTAGCCGACCATCCGGCTGCTGGCCTCACATCCACATGTGTCAATCACAGAGGTAGGTGATCATCCAGCCAGTATAGGGGTGACATGTGGTCAGCATGTCGGGTCCCCCAGCCATTATAGCTGGTTTTCTCAACCTGGAGCTGCTACTTATTGTAGGTACCCAAATGCCTCACGATGCTGAGTGGGCACCGGTCCCATACTGGTTGAAATACCATGAGAAAATTTCTTCCCCCATGGAGACTAGAACCAGCGCAAGTCCCGTAGCTCTGCGCCAATGCTACCTGCCTTAACTGCTCGGCTACAGCGGGGACTTACATTAAGTTATGCAGGTAGGAAATAACACTATGCAATCGATTATGATCGTAGTGTTGCATCGATAATGTCACAAATGCAGTGACGAAACCTGGATCTGCATGGGAGTCAAGAAATATGAGGTGAGTCAAAAACAACTCAAAATTAATTAACTATTACATGTTGATGGCCTACCTGTTAATTTCAATATTACTTTCAGTAAAACTTTGGTACCTACTAAGTAGGCCAATAAGAGAACTGGATTAAGTAAGCAAAATACATTGAACTATTATAGGAAATAACACTATGAGGTTTAATTTAAAATAAACTTCTTTTACCTCACCTCATGTCCTGTCTTCTATATTAAACCAGTTTTGTAATGTTAGTGGTTACATCGGTCATGTAAATACTGAAGATGTAACCACTAAGGTTACAAAACCAGTCTAATATAAAAGACATGATATGAGATGAAGTAAAAAAAAAATTTTATTTTAAATCTTAAGTAAAATACGAGGGTTCGGGCATAAGTGATGGCAACTATTTTTTTTTTGGTGAGAACTTGAGCGTGCATCAAAAATCTAAAATATACATATGAAAGAACAAGGGGTAAACAAAATTTAACAACACGCCAACATTTTGCTCCTATGTTTATTAAGGTAATTGTCATATCAATACAGTTTTCATGTTTCAGAATCATTACATCATACCTTTTTATTTTTTTATTCTCTTTCTCACTCACTAACACTCTCTCTCTCTCATTCTAAGGCCCTCAAAGTAGTCTCCTGCAACGTTCACAACACGCTGCCAACGATGTGGGAGGCACCGAATACCATCTGCTTCACCATTTTCTTCACCATGTGTGAATCTGGTCATCTGTTGTTGAACAGCATTTGTAATTAAGTTATGTAGATAGGAAATAACACTATGAGGTTTTTCAATATTGTTTATTTTTTATTATTTCACTCACCTCATACTTCATAATTCATAGCAGACCCTGGGTTTCTTCACGTATTTTGTGACATTCTCAATGCTGCGTCACGTTCACAACCATATGGTTGTGAACGTGACGCAGCATTGAGAATGTCACAAAATACGTGAAGAAACCCAGGGTCTGCTATGAATTATGAAGTATGAGGTGAGTGAAATAATAAAAAATAAACAGCATTTGTAATGTCCATTCGTGTCCCAAACAGTAAAATAAAGAGAGTAAAAAAATAAAAAGGTGTGATGTAATGATTCTGGAACATGAAAACTGTATTTATATGACAATTACCTTAATAAACATGAGGAGCAAAATGTTGGCATGTTGTTAAATTCCTTAAAATTTGTTTATCCTTGTTCTTTCATATGTATATTTTAGATTTTTCACCCATGCTCAAATTCTCACAAAAAAAAATTGCCATGACTTATGTCTCAACCCTCGTATATTCTTGGATATTTGGACAAGGATGACTAAAACGAATTAACAGTAACATTTCTTTTTATTTTTGCAAGATTTCACAAAACTCAGTAAATATCACAGAATACATGAGTTTATTTTCAATAACATTTATAGTTAAAAAGAGAGTAAAAAGAGTGGACATACAATCTACTTAATGAAAGTTTTGAGTTCTAAAAATCAAATTAAAGGAAGAATACTGATTTCTCAATGGAATCAATGTAAAATTTTACTAAATGAAGATAAAATAAAACAGAGGTTAAATTGGATAAATTAATAAATCAGAGAAATGGAAATAAAATCTCCATGGAACGACAGGCCTAGAAGACTTTTGGCCAAACATTGAGCTGCTGGCCTCATATACACATGTGTCACAGAGGTGGTCATCATCCAGGCAGAATAAGGGTAAACAATGGTAAAGAGGCAGTGTTCAATAGTTTGACACATAGATTAGTAAACATACCTATGAGCAAAAAAATTAGGAAAAAGAATACATAATTAATGTAGCAACAGAAAAGGGTTTTGAAGAAAATATGGTACACAAGAAAATAAACTTTAAAAGAAAAAATTAATTAATAAAAGCACACTTAAAAAACAAACAGAAGAGAACATAAAATTCAAGAAATTCACTTACCATCCATTGAAATACCATAAGTTTCAAAAAAATTTTTAAAAGTTTAATATAAGATTGGCACCGAAGAATAAATACGGCCTAAATAGGAATAATAAAACCAACAAATTTGAAAAAAATTGAAGAAGAAAACAAATCAGGAATTTATCAGATCAAATGCAGGGATTGTGACAAACTTTATATAGGAAAAGCAAAAAGAAAAAAAAATTGAAAACAAGGACGAAAGAATGTCTTAGAAATGTCAAAAATGGTGAAGTGGAAAAGTCAGCAGTAGCTGCTCATACTTGGTCCAAAAAACATCTAATTGTCACAAAAGCCAGTCTAATTAAACAAGTAGAAAAGCAAAAAAGAACTCACGGTTTGGGAAAAAAATCCACATTAAAAAAACAAGAAAGAAAAACTTATGAACTTCGAAATTCCCGGAGATTTTGATTTCATCTGGAGGTTCATCGGTCCACCAACAGAGGGAGGAAGAAGTAGTTCTCCTGATCAACATAACATCAGTCAACAAGAAATTACTAAAGATGAAGCTGCCCAGGCTTTGAACCTGGTATAATTAGAAAATTGGATATGAGGTGAGGTATAAAACATTGTAATTTAAATTTTTAATTAAACCTCATAGTGATTTTTCCCTATAAAAGTTTAACAGAAGACAAACATTTCTGCCTGAACTGGGAATTGAGCCCTGGACCTTCAACTTTACATGCTGATGATATCATTGAGCTATTCAGGCTTCCTTCCCATCCAAGTACAAACTTTCCTCTTTAACCTTTCTCTTGATCCCTCTACCCTATGTAATGAGCAATGAATATCATTTACAATACAAAGTAGATTGCTTCTACATTTAGAAGACATATGATAGGATTCCACACAGCTAAAGCTACATTTATATACCAGAGTAAGTATACTATGTGGATAACATAATGGGTTTCCACTATTAATAGTTGGGTTTTCTTAAACTAAAACTGTTTGTGTATTACTGTTGGGAATTTTACAATATGAGGTTTTGGCCACCCTCATGTGCTAGTTGTCAGCATTTCTGACTGCTGTTCATGAGGTCCTGGGTTCGATTCCCGGTCAAACCATAGGAATTTTTCCTTAAAGGGAATTGTTCCCATGGTCTGGAATTTAGGTTAAGAACTCTCCTGGTGTTTCATTATCATTTATCATCCATCAAATAATAGGGGTAACATAACTCCGTCTTCTAGGTGCCCCAACTTCAGAAGTGGGTTACAATTGCGCCAATGCAGGAGAGAACACCAGAAATGTCGAAATGACAATCTGGGGCACTGAATAATAATATTATGAGATTTTCAATTTAATAAAAATTTATACTGAATCGTGACTATTCTTACCTCATATATCTATGTTGAAAAGTGACTAGAAGCTTTTGAGATGTGGATATGGAGAAGAATGGAACATATAAAATAGACAAAGTAAGAAATAAAGATGTGCTAGACAGAGTGGGTGAAAGAAGAACAATGCTGAAACTAATAAAGAAGAGGAAAAGAAATTGGATTGGCCACTGGCTAAGAAGAAACTGCATGCTGAAGTATGCCCTAGAAGGAATGGTCAACAGAAAGAAAGTTAGAGGCAGAAAAAGACATCAGATGATAGACAATATTGAAATAAATGGTTTGTAAACAGATACAAAAAGGAAAGCTGAGTTCAGGAAAGAGTGGAGAATGCTGAGTTTACAGTGAAAGACCTGCTCTTGAGCAGAACATTATGAATGAATGAATATCTATGTTCTTTAACGCAGAACCGCAGTATCGAGAGACGAGTCTTGAGAGCAGCAGAGATGGGAGCGATGGCTCTCGATACTGCAGTTCTGTGTTAAAGAACATAGATATATGATGTAAGAATAGTCTTGATTCAGTATTGATTTTTATTAACTGAAATTGTTATTTATAGAAGCTATCCAAATTCTTCATGATGTTGGGGTGGACCCTGGTCCCTTAGCCTTGCCAAAATCCCACGAGGAAATTTGTTTCCTCATGGTCACTCTAACTGGTACATGTCCCATAGCTCAGTTTCAAGGCATGATTCATTAGAACATTTGGGTATTGTGTTGGAAAAAACAAGAATATTCTAAGAGAAATTTTCAAATCTGGCCAGGGTCAATGGATTTTTTAGGATGGTAAAATCCAAAGAGACAAGTCCTCTGGGAAGGACTTTTTACTGTGGGTCCAAGTCTGAAGATTTTCGGGCTCGCAAAAGAATCTCAAGTCTACAACAGTGCATGTGAGCAACATTTAATCAATCTTCGCCATCCAAGTAATACCTTAGTTTCCTGCTAGATTTCTCTTTGAGGTGATTTACTAACCACATGTCACACACTGACATCTGTAGGGAAATAAGCTTAATCAAAATTACAGTGGGAAATAACACTAAGAGGTAATTTTAAATTTATAAATGAGTTGGATAAAATGTTTTTACATGTCACCTCATAAAGTTCCGTATTTTTACAATACCAGTTTCAAAGGCTATTTACCTTCATCTTCAGTTAAACTCCAACTGTTGAAATTTTTCCTTTACAGCCTTCTTCCAAACTGCCATCTGGTTTCAATTTTATGAACTTGGAGATTAAATTTGCTTGCCAGGAACTTCAAAATTCATGGTTCTACATTTGTTTTGAAGTTCCTGTGAGATATTTGAGGCATTGACATGGGAAAGGTCATAAAAGCAAATCTTACAGGGGAAGCAAAAAACAATTTTCCTAACATTACTTTTAATATAATTTTGACACTACTAAACAAGAAATTTTATTTGAAAAATAGTTACAAAATATCCATATTAGCTTTACAAAATATATTTAAATTTAAAAGTGTCAAAATTGTTTTTTGCTTTCCCTGTAAAATTTTCTTTTTATGACTTACTACCTTTCCCACGTCAATGTCTCTTTGACATTAGAAATAAAATCTGGTTAAGAGATATGAAACTAAGCTTTAGGTACGGCTTTGTGATAATCACATTATTCCCTATATTTGTACTGTCTTTTGCTAGCCGGTATCAGCAGTCACTGCAAACCACCTTAGCCTCTCAGCACCGTTGTTCCATGGATTTAAAGGGCATACGAATTAAGAAGGTGTATACGCTACTGAAATAGATGAATTTCACTATAGTGTTAGAATGCTTGAGAGCAGAGATGAAGAGAGACAATCAACTTTTCCTTTTTTGAATACAGTTAAAATCATTCTGAGGGATACTATTTTTTTTAAATGGAAAAAGAAATACCAGCTTGAAACAATAAATAATTGGTGTTTAAGTCTATATGGCATTACTAGCACTAAACTACCTAAAAATACAGAATGCCCATAAAGTCCCTGTACATTTCACAAAAAAACATGTTACGATCTGATGGACTGGTGGTTATGTTCCTTGTCTTTGTCCCGAGGGTCGCAGGTTCAAACCTGGCTGGGGTCAATGGATTTTTTTTGTGGATGGAAAAGATCTCCATGAGAGACTTTAAATTGTGGATCCCAAGTCTGAAGATTTTTCAGGCTTGTAAAAGAACCACTAGCCTGAATAAAAAGACCTCTGTGCAAAATTTATGACCTTTTTCAAGCTAGTAATACCTTAGTTGCCTACTATATGTCTCACTGGGTTGGTATATTGACCGCATATCATTCATGACATCTCTGGAAAAGTAAGCATAACTAAATCAACTTATTCTAGCAACTCTTAACAAAGGAGATGCTAAGACCCAATATCGGGCTGTTATGCCATTGCAGAGTAGGTCTAATGAAGATATTAGTCATTCAAAATATCTCTGCAGACAGACGCATCGCGAAGCACTACTTGTTGCTACACGTGATGTAATATAAGGCAGTGTACAGTGAGAAAAGAATCACAGTTGTCTTTTAATAGGACTTGTAACCACATCGTTCGCTCTTGAACAGTGATTTCACGTCGATGGAGATGCCTAAAAGTCTGCAAGAAAAGTGATTGATTCACAAGGCAGAAAGATAATTTACATATTGCAGTGTGCACCGCTAACAAACTTTCTACTAGACCTGTACTGTCAGCATCCCACGTCCCATTCTCCTCTGCACTTCATAGTTAGCAGTGTGATATGTTATATTCCTGTACATACACGATTGCAGAGCCCTGCATCAACAACTGCGCTTACTCCTTAAACGGGTAATATCTCCAAATGTTTATTCTTCCTGAAAGAATCACAGTAGAAGCTATGCTGAATTGCAGAACAACGTACGAGTACCAATTGCTGTATAGAAGATCATGAACAAATTCAGTCGTACAGTGTCTGTATATGATGAACAGTGGTTGGACGACCAGTGGTCAATCCACAACTGATGGAGAGTATCAGGAATAGCATCGAGAGAAGTCCTAAAGCATCAACTTGCAGGATCAATCAGGAGCTGAACATTTCAAAGTGTGAACAGGTTTACGATGAGGAATAATTCTATTTATTATTTCAGAAGTATTTTTCTTTCTTTCATTTTTTTGAGCCTTCTTTCATAGAAGTCTTTCTCCTACCATTGACATTGGGTGCTGATATCAATGAGCTAGCGGCACATAAGAGAGGCATGCCTACTGATAACATCCATGTCATCATCATTATCATCATCCATGCAATACACAGGTCAACATGATTTTTGTCTCATGAGTATTAGTGAAGACGGAACAGGCAACTCTTGCCTAAACCAGGAAGTGAAGAAGAAGAAGAAGAAGAAGAGTACCAATAGTTGTACTTAATGCAGTTTTTTATCGTGTTTTCAAATATGTATTCAGAATTTCTCCATCACCCACAGTTTTTATTTTATTTCAATTTTAATTAATGGATTTAAATAATTATTTTTTTAATAAACGTTTTTTCGTCCATTTGTCCATTGAGCGATGAGCACGGGGAACACTTTCATCAGGAGATTTCAGCTATGGAAAAGAGATATCAAGGCAAATGGAATCCTAATATGCTGGCCAATTATTGTTGGACCATCAAGAGGGATGCTCCACAGGCGAAATATAGCAGAAAATCGTCATTTCTTACTTTCCCTAGGTGAGTCCAAATGTTCGAATATTGTGTAGTTACGAATATACAAAATATTAAAAGTGTTTGAAATTATAAAAACTAGTCTCTTGGAAATCTTGTGTGATGGAGAAAAACCGATATCATATTTGAATTCAGGAGAAAAAATAATATCAGAATCACACATTTTTCTTTCTGAGACAAAAAAAAAGTTTATTTTTTGTTGCTTAGTGTTATTAGGCCATGTGGCCTGATACGGTCTCAAAGAGGAATTTTCCATCCAGTGTTTTTTTGGACGTCCCAGTGATATTTTGCCTTGGGAGTAGTAATGAAGCATAGCTTTTTGGAATTCTGTGAGATGGCATTTGTTGAAGATGGGCTTTCCAGTTGTTACTGCATGATATGTTCTATTAAACCTTATGGCAATGGGATCGGTATGTTGAGACGGAAGGCAGACATGTGGAATTCCACTTTCTTCAATCCTTCATGTCTTGTGCCATAGCTGAGCGGTTAAGGCAGGAAGCCTTGGCACAGAGCTACGGGACTTACGCTGGTTCGAGCCTCCATGGGAGAAGAAATTTTTTCATGGTATTTCGGCCAGTATGGGACCGGTGTCCTCCCAGCATTGTGATGCATTTGGGTAGCTACAATAAGTAGCAGCTCCAGGTTGAGAAAACCAGCTATAACGGCTGGGGGACCCGACATGCTGACCACATGTCACCCCTACACTGGCTGATTATCATCTACCTCTGTGATTGACACATGTGAATGTGAGGCCAGCAGCCGGTTGGAAGGCTAAGGGCCTTCTAGGCCTGTTGCGCCAGGAGTTTTTTTAATCGTTCTTAGGTCCTAATGTAGAACTCCATGGCACGACAGGCCTAGAAGGCCCTTAGCTTACCAGCTGGCCTCACATCCATATGTGTTACTCACAGAGGTAGACAATCATCCAGCCAGTGTAGAGGTGACATGTGGTCAGCATTTGGGTCCTCCAGCCATTATAACTGGTTTCTCAACCTGGTGCCAATATTTATTGTAGCTACCCAAATGCCTCGTGATGCTGGGTGGGTACCGGTCCCAAACTGACTGAAATTTCATGAGAAAATTTCTTCCCCCATGAAGACCTGAAGCAGTGCAAGTCCAGTAGCTCTGCACCGAGGCATCTTGCCTTAACCACTCGGCTATGATGCGGGACCTAATTTATCTAAATACCAATGTTTATTGTACTGCTGAAGGTTGGTATCACTAGAATATATAGGGATTTTATGGGCACCTTGTATAATTCTTGGACAGTCAGCTTCTACATTTTTGTCTCTCTTCAGCAACGTACTATAAAACTGAATTAATGAAAGATTTTAATTTGTGTGGTGATGAAGAAAATAACTAATATTATGCTAATTACTCTGTTATTCTAACTAGAAGCTATGCTTCATTTTCAGTGGATAACAACTCTTAAGATGGGTCCATCTAAATCTGCCTTATATTCATTCTAAAATCATATGCCCTGTAATTAAATTAAATTAAATTGGATGGCGTTATGCATCAACCATTATATAGTTTCAAGAAAAATATGTTTAAAGTTTAAGTCATTCTTCACTTGATGTTTTTATTATTGATTTAACACTTCTCACTGAAGGATAAATTATATTGAAGAGAAAAATTTTCACCTAGACCGAGACTCGAACCCGGGACCTTTGGCTTGCCGGGCTAAATGCTTTACCAACTGAGCTACCGAGGCGAGTTGCGATCTAGACATTTGCAAAGATAGAAGCAAAGGTTTCAAAGCATTTGGCACGAGGGAATTACAACGTATATAAGAGAAAAATTTGCATCTAGATCGCAACTTGCTTCGGTAGCTCAGTTGGTAGAGCATTTGGCCTGGCAAGCCAAAGGTCCTGGGTTCGAGTCTCGGTCTAGGTGAAAATTTTTTTCTTCAAATATCATTCTTCACTATTTATTGCAAGCGCCAAACTAACAATACTGGATATTGCAGGTTATTTTCCTTGTTTGACAATTATGCATCAACAATCTAAGAATGGGAACATTTGGCACTTAGCTGTATGATGTTAAATTTAGATTAGCATTTATGAAGATCTGGTTTCATAGCTGTTTGTTGCAAAACATAGAATCTAAGATAGGACAGATGGCATTTAAATTTGCTTTAATAATAAGACTATGTTTAAATATTTGGCACTAAAATTGTGCGTCCACTTACTTCATGATCAGTGCAACAGATGACATCAAAATCTCATGTTTTTTTTAAAAATGGCTCTTAGCCAATTGATACATAACATTATCCAATTAAAAATTACAAAATGAATAATATTAATTTTGTAGAAAATAGGAAGATGTTTAAAAAATTAGAATTAGAAAAGAGTAGCAGAGAACAAGAGTAACTGGAAGGAAGTTATTGAGCCGGCTAATACTCTTGGAGAGTCACAGTGCCATTTGAAGAACAATAATTGCTTATGTGTTTTCAATTGAGACTTAGGGTCGAATGTTTGAACGCATTAGACAGTAAAAGGCGTTCTCTGCTGATAAAGTTTTATTCAAACACATTTTTCTTACTCAGAAATCTACTCATGCGGTAATAATTGTAAAACTACCTGACAAGGTACCTTAAGATCGTAGCTCAAGATATAAACTTATGTGAAAATCCCGAAGGGAACCAATGGTAACCGATGTAGTTTGAAACTTATCCAAGATGTCAGACCTTGAAGACTTCGATCATGTTTTCGGTATACGCGGAGAAGAGGAATTTGATAGAGTCTACCAAAGAATTCAACTGGAAGAACAGGAGAATCGGCGTAATACTGCACGTCGCAGACGTGTTTGTATACGGTATTATTTGCAGGATGCAAGCATAAATGCATTCCTCTATAGCAGACGAAAATAACGGAAGTGGTTTTATCGCTGAGAATTCTGGGTAATTCGTTGCCAATATTACGAAAACGTCAACATTCATGCATGACCGGTTAAGGCGGCCGTTAATTCGATCTCAGCTCACCAGTGATTGGAAGTAATTTGAGTAGAGAGTAATGTATTTGCATACGACCCTTAAGCAGTTGTAGCACAGATATCTGGTTACTGTAATTAGAAAAATAAAAAAACAGACAAATCACTATTGCAGAATGTGATTAACAACCCAAAGAATATAAGTATGCAGGGCTACAATAAAGGAAATGAACAACTTTAACCTTTTATAAATGAGTTGAAGAAAATGTTTTTATATCTCACCACATGAAGTTATGTGTTTTCACAATACCAGTTTCAAAGGTCATTTTACCTTCATCTTCAGTCAAACTCCAACTGTTGAAATTTTGCAATTAACACCCATCTTCTGAGCTGCCATCTGGTGCTAATTTTATGAACTTGAAGATTAAAATATATTGGTTAAGACTTTCATGGCTATCATTATGTACGGTATATTAAAATACCTTTTCAGGATTCTTGGCCATATCTTGTAGCATGTTTAACTCAACCAATTAGAAATTATTTACTAAAAATCATAGTTATGGTAAAATCACAAGTTAACAACATATTTGAAGACAAAAATTCTCGCCTAGACTGAGACTCGAACCCGGGATCTTTGGCTTTCTGGATCAAATGCTCTACCAACTGAGCTACTGAGGCAAAATTACGATCCAGACACAAATTTTTCTCCTATATACATTGTAATTCCCTCGCACCAAATGCTTTGAAACCTTTGCTTCTATCTTTGCAAATGGTGGCTTCTTAGTTAAGAAGACATTTATTGGGAATTTAACACTACTTTTTAAAGCCAGTAGGGCTTCTATTGATGTTTTTATTATTAATTTAACACTTCTCACTGAAAGATAAATTATATTTGAAGAGAAAAATTCTCGCCTCTTCAAATATAATTTATCCTTCAGTGAGAAGTGTTAAATCAATAATAAAAAAACATCAACTAATCAATAGTTATATTATTTTTGGTCTGGACATCTTACCTCAATATTAATGTTGATTTGTTCTTGACATGTTTCAAAACAATTCTGTTTTATCTTCAGCTTTCCCAGACTGAAGATAAAACAGAATTGTTTTGAAACATGTCAAGAACAAATCAACATTAATATTGAGGTAAGATGTCCAGACCAAAAATAATATAATTAAAATAACCTCAAAATATAACTTCCTAAAATTAAATATTAATCAATAGTTACTACGAAATAATGTTGAGTGATTCCGGGTTTACTACGAAAGTCTACTACGCAAGCCAAATCTCCTGACGACACAAACAAAATCCTCTGAAGATGTCACCTACAGAAGGCAATGAAATGTCGAGAAGACAATACTACAAGACATGGCCAAGAATCTTGAAAAGATATTTTAATATACATTGAAGATTAATCTTTTAAGAGAAGCCTTTGGAATTAACAGTTTGGGAAAATATATAAATTCAGAATAAAAAAAAAAATTGTTTCATTCAGTGCCACCATGTTGTCGAAATTCTCTAGCTTTTTTTAACTTTATTAGAGCATAAGGTTTTAGGCTATGTTCATATTCATAAGGGTCCCAACTAGGTTGGATTTATTGGTATTTTACAACCTTTTAGAAATGCAATTACGTTGTTTAGAAAGGAGCAAACATTCCCTTTAACTTCTAATTATATTTCTTATTACTTTTCACCTTTTTTAGTCCATTTTTAACTTTATTATTATGAATAATCTTACCTTACACTTCATTAATTTGAATTGGGATTTTTATTTATTTTTAATTACTCTCTCCTGACATGCATTATTGTAACCACATCTGAGGTGGGCACCTGGAAGGCACAGTTACACTGCCTCGATGATATATGATAGGTGATGATGATGGTAATGATGTGCCAGGAGAGGCCTTAATCCTAAACTTAATGAATAATATGTTAATGATGGTCAGATGGTGTTCTGGGACCGTTTGGGGCTTAAAGATTCCTGATATTTGACTTATAGGTGAGGAAAAACACCGAAAAAAAAACATCACCCAGGAAACTTGTCCCGGGCCTGCTGCATGACAAGGCAGCACAATACTTTGAGACTACATATATATATATATATATTTTTTTTTTGTTCAATGTCACCTGTTTGTCATTCGACATTTCAGGTATTCTCTTCTGGCATTGGCATATTGTAACCCACTTCTGAGGTTGGGGCATCTGGAAGGTGGGATTACACTGCCCCAATGATATGATGGGTGATGACGATGGGTAATGATGCGCCAGGAGAGGCCTTAAACCTAAACTTAATCTAATGAGGTGAATATGATATTGATGATAATGATGGCCAGATTATGTTTGGGGACCGTCTGGGTCTTAAAGTATCCTGACATTTGTCTTACAAGTGAGGAAAAATCCCCAAAAAAACCTCACTCAGGAAACTTGTCCCGAGCAGGGATCGAACCCGGGCCTGCTGTGTGACAAAACCCCAGCACACCTCGAGACCATATACAGAACCATGAATTTTAAAGTTCCCAGCAACCAAAATTTAATCTCCAAGTTCATAAAATCAGCACCAGATGGCACAGTTCAGAATTTAATCTCCAAGTTCATAAAATCAGCACCAGATGGCACAGTTCAGAATTTGATCTCCAAGTTCATAACATCAGCACCAGATGGCACAGTTTAGAATTTAATCTCCAAGTTCATAAAATCAGCACCAGATGGCACAGTTCAGAAGATGGTGTTAACGGCAAAGTTTCAACAGTTGGAGTTTGACTGAAGATTAAGGTAAAATTACTTTTGAAACTGGTATCGTGAAAACACAGAACTTTACGAGGTGAGATGTAATTGAAGATAATCAACAAGAATCTAAATAAATGTGCCCCATTATAATATTCATATACAGATACCTGCACTACAATAGCCAAAACTTGTATATCCCATTGCAGCTGAAGAGAGATTATGATTAGAAAGGCAGTGAGAATTACGAAAGAATCTCTCTAGTGGCTATTTTAAAACTACATCATGAAAGCAGAATATTGATAAAAAATGAAGCTCTATTTTAAGATCTTATAATATCACTTACCATATTTATGTGTGTATAAGCCCATATTTTAAAATTAAATACTGAGGCGAAAACTGGGGTGGAGCTTTTACTTGGAAAGAAGTTGATAATTAAAAAATCAAACTTTTTCTGGAAATTCTACTAAATGTATGTATGTATGTAGCTAATGCTCTGGAGTTAACTTACTTACTTACTTACTCACTGGCACTATCAAACCCGTAGGTTCATGGCCACATGGACATAAGCTCACCATACATCCCTATCCTGAGCTAATGCTTTCCAATCATTCCCTGTATAATCTACTTCCCTCAAATCATAGTTAATGTTGTTCTCCCACCTCATTCTTGATCTACCAACTGGTCGTTTTCCCTCTGGCTTTCCTACAAGAAGCTTCCATGCACATCTTTCATTCCCCATTCGCGCAACATGTCCTGCCCAACGCAGTCTACGAGACTTAACTGTTCTTATTATATCTGGCTTCCGATAAAGACCATGTAGTTCATTGTTATGCAGTCTTCTCCATTCACCTGTCTGTTCATCTCTCTTTGGTCCAAAAATTTTCTTAAGAACTTTATTCTCAAAAACTCGTAATCTCATTTCCTCCCTTAAATTAAGAGTCCATGTTTCGCACCCATATAATATAACTGGGTCCCGCGCCGTAGCCGAGCAGTTAAGGTAGGAAGCCTTGGCGCAGAGCTACGGGACTTGCGCTGGTTCGAGTCTCCATGGGGGAAGAAATTTTCTCGTGGTATTTCGGCCAGTATGGGACCGGTGCCCACCCAGCAACGTGAGGCAATTGGGTAGCTACAATAAGTAGCGGCTCCTGGTTGAGGAACCAGCTATAACAGCTGGGGGACTCGACATGCTAACCACATGTCACCCCTACACTGGCTGTTGATCATCTACCTCTGTGATTGACACATGTGGATGTGAAGGGCCAGCAGCCGGCTGGTAAAAGGGCAACCACTGAAAAGTGGAAAGACCCTCAATCGGATAATATAACTGGTAGAATAATATTTTTGTATATTTTCAGTTTAACGTTTTTTTAAAGGAGTTGGGACATCACGAGTCTCTGCAATGCATAATAGCATGCATTTCCAGAATTGAGCCTATGTTTAATTTCTTTGTGCATCTCATTCCTATTTGTGATTATTGTTCCTAGGTATTTGAATTCAGCCACTTCCTCAAAATTTCCCTCATTTGTCATTAGCTATCCATTTCCATTATATAATGCATTTCTACGTGTGACCATATATTTAGTTTTATTGATATTTACTTCCAGTCCTAATTTCTTAGTGTTACTCAATAGGCTCTGGAGTTAACAACAAAGTTATTTTCCTTGTTGCTTCCCAATACTTGGATGTCACATCTTGATAATTTTGAAGAGCTACACAGTTTGTTAAATGTTCTCTGTTCATTTCCACACCTTGACAACACAATATACACTCAGGAGACATTAACACCAATACTATGAAGATGTTTTCCTAAGCAGTCTTGTCTACTAAATGTTTCAATCTGTTAATTATTTTATTTTTTACAAGGGTGGGCCTATACACTCATAAATATAGTATGTATAAGTAATTTGATGTAAAATTCATCGGAGAATATTTTGTTTAAACAATTCACCTCATAGGATTCATGCTTCCATGATACTGCAGTTTCAAACACAGTCGTGTTCATCCTCAGCCATAACTCCGACTGACAATAGAACAGTTGACAGCCGAAGAATTTTGTCAGTTGGAGTTATGGCTGAGGATGAACACGACTGTGTTTGAAACACGGTATCATGGAAGCATGATTCCTATGAGGTGAGTTGTTTAAATAAAATGATCTCCGATGAATTTTAATGATTATACCTCATAATGTTTACTTCCCAACATTAATTTAATATAATTTGATGTAAGTTTGCATGGATAGTCAGATGATACTAGCTTTTATTTGTGTCCGTTCTCAGTTGCACAGGCAGTGTTAGGAGGCAAGAAAGGATGCTAGTACAATAATTGTTGCAAAATTGTTATAACTAACTAACTCACTGGCACTATCGAACCCGTAGGTTCATGGCTGCAAAGACATAAGCTCTCCATACATCCCTATCTTGAGCTAATGTTTTCCAATCATTCCCTGTATAATCTGTTTCCCTCAAATCATAGATAATGTTATTCTCCCATCTCATTATTGGTCAATCAATGGGCATTTTCCTTCTGTGTGAATTCCTAAAATAAGTAACTCTGAATATTACGTACCTGAATGCTCATACAGTACATCATCTCCATGTGCAAACTTACATCAAACAACTAATACTAGAGTCTGGATTTTTATGTAATAAAAGATAAGATTGTAATACAGATAGTATATAATCAATATTAATAAAATTCATTGTTAAAACCGTTGAGGTGGAGAGTCATAAAATAAAATAAGTTAAAATATACCTTCTTAGGTAAGATCCGTCGTCCTCAACTTATAAAATATGTAATCTTTATGCCTGTAGGCCTTTCAGAACATCCGTTCCATCTTCAGCAGGTCCCTCTTCGCTACAACATCCAGTATGATGGTTGATGCTGCTGGTCCTAATGTGGTGTTGTCGTGTCACAGCAGCATCAACCATCATACTGGATGTTGTAGCGAAGAGGGACCTGCTGAAGATGGAACGGATGTTCTGAAAGGCCTACAGGCATAAAGATTACATATTTTATAAGTTGAGGACGACGGATCTTACCTAAGAAGGTATATTTTAACTTGTTTTATTTTATAGTAGCCTATATATTATTCAGTTGTTTGTGTGTGAAGCCAAGATGAAAGACAGTCAGGAATCTTACATTATACTATTCAACTGTTTGTGTGTGGGACCAAAACAAGAAACAGTCATAAGTCTAACTTCTCATTATACTATGTTGCTAACTTATCTTTTACTATATAAAAATTCGGACTCTACTAATAATACACTATAGTTTCATCTCTATTTTTGATTTGAACTATTCCTGCAGATGAGTAACATGTGTGAGCAAGACTTAGTCAGTGCTGCAAGGATGATAAAATACCCACACTCCAACAGAACACTATAAGCACCAAGTTAAGTTGAAACTGCGTATCACAGCTACATTCGGCTGAAGATTCCTTCAACTGTATCAACAAGAGCAAGAAATCATCACATTGAACTATTATAGCAAATATCACTGTGACATTTAATTTAAGATTTAAAATAATATTCTTTACATTTCACCTCTTGTCTTCTTTTCAGACCAGTTTCACAACCTATACAGTTACATCTTCAGTAGTTTCATGACCGATGATCTGTCATCCATCTGTTGGTGGACAGATGAACCTCCCAATCAAATCAAATTCCCAGGAACTTCAAAATTCATTATTTTTTCTTTCTTAGAAAGAAAATATTGGTAGTGGTGGACTAGTGGTTATGCTCCTTGCTTCTGGTCCCGAGGGTCGCGGGTTCAAACCCGGCCGGGGTCGATGGATTTTTTTAGGATGGAAAAATCCAAGGAGCAAGTCCTCCGGGAGGGACTTTAAGCCGTGGGTCCCGAGTCTGAAGATTTTCAGGCTCGTAAAAGATCCTTAAGCCTGAATGAAAAGGCCTCTAAGCAAAATTTACCGAATTTTCCCATCCTTGTACTACCTTGGTTTCCTAGATGTCAGTATGAGGCAGAATGCTGACCACGGACCACTCAAATGACATCTATACGAAAACAAGTATAACTAAATTAGTATGGTTCAAATTCTTCCCTGTAGGGGGAGAGTGCCTAAATCTCTGTTAAGGGAAACGTGGGCTTACAAGACAAGATACAAGAAAAAAAATCCACATAAAAAAACTCATCATCATCATTCAAAGATGAAAGTTTTGGCCTTTTCAACAATCCTCCTCCATGCCAATCTGTCTCTTGCCATATTCAAGTTAGTAACTTTCATTCTCTTTAGATAGTTCATTGTGTCATCCTCCCATCTTATCTTCGGTCCTCCAACTGCTCTGCCTCCTATAGGTTTCCATTTATAGAGTTTCTTATCCAATCTCTGATCATCCATTCTTATTAAATGTCCCAGCCAACCAATTCTGAGTGATGTTATATGGCTTACTATATTCTGATTTTTGATTAATTTGTCTAGTTCATTATTTGTTTTGATATTGAAAAACTAAGAAGGAAAAATTAATTAATTTTAAAATTCCCGGGGAATTTTAAAAGATGGATTCATAATCAGGCAGTGACACCAATTAAATACTGCATTACTGTTACCGATCATGAAACTACTGAAGTTGCAATGTAAATTTAACAGTGAATGGTGTATAACAAATTCACGATTAATAATGAAAAAAGACAATTGAGTTGCCCAGTGGAATAGAGGCACATGCCACAAGAAAACTATTTTACAGAAACAAGGAATTTCTGAAAGTTGTGTATTTGTGGAATATGGTGTAGGAATGTCAATTTTCAATTCAAAACAATATACTAGTTACCTCTTCAATAAAAAAATTGAAGCATACACAGAAATACAGTGATTTTATTACACAGTGAAAAGCTACTAAGAGCATACTGAAAGTCACGAGCAACATTTTTTTAAAAACAAATCATAATATTTATTTTAGACAAACCAAGTATATCATCATATTCTACAAACATTTGTGTCACTTTTCAACATACTCTCAATTTCTTTATACACATTTTTACCATCGTTCTACAAGCTTGAAAATACCCTTATGGTAGAAGTCCGTTCCAGCCGCTCGAAGACACTGACTCATTGCTTTCTGAATATCCTCCAGTGTCTCGTAGCATTGACCTCACAGCTGATCCTTCACAGAACCAAAAAAATGGTAGTCAGATGGAGCCAAGTCGGGATTGTAGGGAGGATGTGAAAGAGTTTCCCACCTTTCCTGCTGCGAAAGTTATGGAGAGTGTCTTTTGGGATTCACAGGGATGTATTCTGATTGATTTCTTGAATCTGGACAAACTATAAATGCTGTCTGCTATGCGCAGACACTTGTGAAGCTCCATTGTGCATTGCACAACAAATGACCTGGAAAGATCATTCTTCAATGTGATATTGTGCATCCTCACACTGCTTGTGGCACAGTGGAGAAGATCAGGAAATCTGGGTGGGAAAGTCTTTCACATCCTCCCTACAGTCCCGACTTGGCACCCTCCAACTACCATGTTTTTGGTTCTGTGAAGGATCAGCTGTGAGGCCAATGCTACGAGACTTTGGAGGATATTCGGAAGGCAGTGCATCAGTGTCTTTGAGCAGCTGGAACAGACTTCTACCATAAGGGTATTTTCAAGTTTGTAGAGCAATGGGAAAAATATGTGCAAAGGTGTGGAGACTATGTTGAAAAGTGACACAGAAGTCTGTAGATTATGATGATGTACTAGGTTTGTCTAAAATAAATATTATGATTTTTTTTAATGTCGCTCACGACTTTCAGTATGCCCCTCGTATGTCATAATTTTATAAGTGTAATTGTTTACTTACTCGTTCTCCTCTGCCAGCTTTACCTACACACACTTTTGGCCTTTTCCTGGTAAGATTTGCGTTTAATGCATTCATACAAGCAACCAAAACTGTGTCTTCTACTTCAGCCTGCACGATCTTCACTTGTGTAAAGAAATCACTTATACATAGATTGTCAACAATCACCAGCACCAAGTTGCTATGTGCCACTTTTTGTACCACAAATGGCCTGCACAAATAAATATACATTTATGTAAATCATGTCTCTTTTAAAACATCAATAAATAAAAGTTCTATAAAAGTACTACAAAAAAAATATTAACTGAAATATTGCGGTGGACTAGTGGTTATGCTCCTTGCCTCTGGTCCCAAGAGTCACGGGTTCAAACCCGGCCGGGGTCAATGGATTTTTTAGGACGGAAAAATCCAAGGAGCAAGTCCTCTGGGAGGGACTTTAAGCCATGGGTCCCGAGTCTGAAGATTTTCAGGCTCGTAAAAAATCCTTAAGCCTGAATGAAAAGGCCTCTAAGCAAAATTTACCGAATTTTCCCGTCCTAGTACTACAAAAAAAATATTAACTGAAATATTGGGGTGGACTAGTGGTTATGCTCCTTGCCTCTGGTCCCAAGAGTCACGGGTTCAAACCCGGCCGGGGTCAATGGATTTTTTAGGACGGAAAAATCCAAGGAGCAAGTCCTCTGGGAGGGACTTTAAGCCATGGGTCCCGAGTCTGAAGATTTTCAGGCTCGTAAAAAATCCTTAAGCCTGAATGAAAAGGCCTCTAAGCAAAATTTACCGAATTTTCCCGTCCTAGTACTATAAAAAAAATATTAACTGAAATATTGCGGTGGACTAGTGGTTATGCTCCTTGCCTCTGGTCCCAAGAGTCACGGGTTCAAACCCGGCCGGGGTCAATGGATTTTTTAGGACGGAAAAATCCAAGGAGCAAGTCCTCCGGGAGGGACTTTAAGCCGTGGGTCCCGAGTCTGAAGATTTTCAGGCTCGCAAAAAATCCTTAAGCCTGAATGAAAAGGCCTCTAACCAAAATTTACCGAATTTTCCCGTCCTAGTACTACCTTGGTTTCCTAGATGTCAGTATGAGGCGGAACGCTGACCATGGACCACTCAAAAATGACATCTATACGAAAACAAGTGAAACTAAAGTATGGTTCAAATTCTTCCATACAGGGGGAGAGCGCCTAAATCTCTGTAAAGGGAAAACATAGGCTTACAATACAATACTATACCTACAGTCATATTGACAGACTTTGGACAGTTTAGCAGCTGAACGTAGAGAGTGACGCTCTATGATTTTCCATACAAAATTCTTATACCATTTGTAATAACATTTTGTACTATTTTAAACATTTTGCAACAATTCTTAAATATATTTTACAATTTTTTTTTTCGAATGCCCCAGGTTTGTCTTTCGACATTCCTGGTTTCTCTCCTGGCATGGCATACTTGTAACCCACTTCTGAGGTTGGGGCGCCTGGAAGGCGGGGTTACGTTGCCCCGATATGATGGGTGATGATGATGATAGTGGTGCGCCAGGAGAGTCCCTAATTCTAAACTTAACCTAAGATGAATATTAATGATGACGATTGCAATGGCCATATGATTTCGGGGACCGTTTGGGCCTTAAAGTTTTCCTGACATTTGTCTTACAGGTGAGGAAAAATCCCGATAAAAACCTCACCCAGAAAAACTGTCCCGACCGGGGATCCAACCCAGGCCCGCTGCGTGACAAGGCAGCACACTACCCCGAGACCACAGCAGTGGACTATTTTACAATTATTTAAATATTTATTTATGTATGCAAATTGTGCTATGTCATATACTAGGTATGGCAACACAGCTATAACATCACAAAAAATTTATTTAGGTTACTTTTGATATTACGAACTTAATTTATAGTCTCTTGTCAAGTGAACTATATGTTTCCAAATCCTTGGAAGATGATGCACTGTATTTGCAGCACCATTTCTGGATATCTCTCTCATCTAATTGATCTAGAGCTTTCTTGATATCAACTCTTGATTCAAACTGAACACCTCGTAGTGGTTCTTTGATCTTTGAGAATAAGTTATAGGGTCGTATGTTAGAACATTACTCTCTACTCAAATTACTTCCAATCACTAGTGAGCTGATTCACCGTGAGCAATTGCTGAGAACGAATTAACGGCCGACTTATCGGTAATGCATGAGAGTCGACGTTTTCGTAATATTGGCAACGAATTACCCAGAATTCTCAGCGATAAAACCACTTCCGTTATTTTCGTCTGCTATAGAGGAATGCATTTATGCTTGCATCCTGCAAATAATACCGTATATATATATTTTCTTATAGACAACATGGGCAGATTTATTCTGGTATTTATTCTTGTTCTTTAGGCTATACTCGTGAATATGTTTTATTATTTTTACACTGATTTCCTTTAAATCTATTGATTGTAAAGGACATTTTGACTTATCCCTTCCCGAAATTTCATTATATGAAATTCAATCTTAAATGCTCTTCACAAAGAATTTAAAACATTAATTGGGTACAAAAATATTAATAAGGGAAGAACATTTATTTTTATTTCAAACACGTCTGCAACACGCAATATTATGCCGATTCTCCTGTTCTTCCAGTTGAATTCTTTGGTAGACTCTATCAAATTCCTCTTCTCCGTGTATACCGAAAACATGATCGAAGTCTTCAAGGTCCGACATCTTGGATAAATGTTGGATAAAGCAGCAAAGTACATCGATTACCATCGGTTTCCGTCGGTTCCCTTCGGGATTTTAATTTGAGTTGCTCATGTAAGGTACCTCCGCAGGTAGCTTACAAATTTAACCAATTATTATCGCATGAACAGATTTCTGAGTAAGCAAAATCGTATTAGCATACAACTTGCTCAGCAGAGAAAGCATTTTACTGTCTAATGCGTCCAAACATGCGACCCTAGTCACAAGGGCTCCTGTCATGTGAATTTGGTGGATCTTCAAGTACTTCTTAATTCTATCTTCTAAACAAATTCTACTGAACATTTTTTTAGGGCAGTATTACTTGTGAGAAAGAGTGAATGTATTCACAAAATGTTGTTATTTCGAAACTTTCAATGTTACAGATTTATACAACAAACACTGCTCAAGAACATACCACAAGATTACAATGGTCACCACTAGGTTCACTGATTTACTACAGTGTTACCATTACTTATCAAATGCCCTAGTATTAATACTGGTTTTGTTTATTTTTTATTATTTCACTCACCTCATACTTCATAATTCATAGCAGACCCTGGGTTTCTTCACATAATTTGTGACATTGTCAATGCTGCGTCACGTTCACAACTGACGTCCAACGGCCTTCTATCCTGCAGACTGACCTCCGCGCCATCTGGTGGCCGACCGAAGAATTTCCAAATCAGTCCTCTTTCTTTATAACCGGGTATTTCAAAATTCATAGTTGTATTTTCATTCTTGCATATGTAAATTTTTTCCCAAATTGTGAGTTCCTTCGGTTTTTCCAATTGTTTAAGTAATTTTGTTTTGGTTTCTATTCTATGTTTTTCTGACCAGGCATGTGCAGCTATTGCAGATTTTTCGGTTTCTCCATTTTTAACATTTCTGAGGTGGATTTAACCATTTTTAACATTTCTGAGGTGGATTTAACCATTTTTCACACAAACAGGCAGTATTTAATAGTTTAACACACAGACTTGTGAATGTTCCCATGAGCAAAGAAAATTACAATAAAGAGAAAGAACACATCATAAAAATTGCTAAGGATAATGGTTTTCAAAAGAAGATGATACACAAGAAAATAAATAAATTCAAAGAACAAAAAGTCATCAATGAAAGTACTCTTCAGACAGATAAAAATATAGGCAAAAAATTCAAGAAGTTCACATACCATCCTTTGGTATTTGACAAGTTTCAAAAAATTTTCAACAAATTCAACATTAAATTAGCACCTAAAAATGATTACAGCTTAGGTAATTTAGTAAAAACCAACAAAAATGAAAAGATTGAAGACTGCAAAAAATCGGGAATTTATCAAATTAATTGTAAAGATTGTGAAAAGATATACATAGGAAAAACAAAAAGGAATCTAAATACAAGATTAAAAGAACACCTCAGAAATGTTAAAAATGGAGAAACCGAAAAATCTGCAATAGCTGCACATGCCTGGTCAGAAAAACATAGAATAGAAACCAAAACAAAATTACTTAAACAATTGGAAAAACCGAAGGAACTCACAATTTGGGAAAAAATTTACATATGCAAGAATGAAAATACAACTATGAATTTTGAAATACCCGGTTATAAAGAAAGAGGACTGATTTGGAAATTCTTCGGTCGGCCACCAGATGGCGCAGAGGTCAGTCTGCAGGATAGAAGGCCGTTGGACGTCAGTTGTTAACGTGACGCAGCATTGACAATGTCACAAATTATGTGAAGAAACCCAGGGTCTGCTATGAATTATGAAGTATGAGGTGAGTGAAATAATAAAAAATAAACAATAATAAAGAACCTCATAGTGTTATTTCCTATCTACATAACTTAATACTGGTTTTACTAGTAAATAATTAATGCATTGGTGATGGACCATGGAGATCTCTATTTAAATGTCCAGTGCTAGAAGACCGGCCACGGAGATTTCTGGTTTTACATTTTGTATGGTTTCCCTGCCTCTTCGCTTTTGAAGGAGGCATGCAATTTCGTTTTTTCTCTTTGTGAAATAAATTTTAGTTGCTTTGTACCCTTCTCTTTTCTTTTATCAAATTTCCATCTTAACAGAAAGAGTAGTTTACAGTATCAAGACAGACGGCTGGTGAAATATGGAATTTTAGTGCAGATAGTTAGGCGATTACTGGCTAATATGTAACCTGGAAATATATGTTGCAGAGGGGGAAAAAATTATAAGAAACATTATTTTGCATTCTGGAGCCAAGTTTAGATCTGTGGTACCATGTCTACCAGGATATTATTATGATAGTGTAGCTATAGCTGAAAATTTGCTCGAAAGAAAGACGATAGTTTGTGGAACAATAAGGATTAACAAAGGACTTCCAAAATAATTTGTGGAAGCAGAAAATAAACTCAAACCAGGAGAAAGAGTATTTTGCAGTAAGGGGAAGTTTTGCTACGAACATGGAAAGATAAAAGAGACGGAAGAATGGTTAGCACATTACATCAGGCAACTAGAGAGTGGGGGGGGGGGTCAGTAAAGTTGTAAAAATGCTCTATTGAATACTTCAATATAACAAGTATGTGAAGGGAGAAGACAGGGCTGACCAGTACCTATCACATTACTATTACTCCATCCTTAGAAAAACAGTGAAATGGAGCAAGAAAGTTGTATTGTCAAGACCCACCAGGGAGGCTTTCAGGAGACATGAAGAAACATAAATTAACACCAATTGTGCCTGGAAAGAAAAAATACCCCCCCCCCAAACTTTGCTGCGTTTGCAGTGAACACAAGAAAAGAAAGAAACTCACTACATATGCTCCTGCATTGTGCCTTTACATAAAGGGGAATGTTTCAAACGCTATCACACCCTCAATTTCTACTAGAATGTCTGGTCAGTTCACTAATAAAGAAATGCTTAAATATTATTGTTACTGAATGTATATATAGATGTAAAAATTGCACTATGCTATCACGGTTTAAAATTTAAAAGTCCAGCCACTGAGAAAAATGTCTGGTCTAGCAGGGGTGGGTGGATCGCACAGCTGTCAGTCACCAATGTGTTAATAGTAATTTATATTAATAATAGTGAAAATTGAAGGAAATGTTAAATTGAAAGAATGATGAATTCACTTTGAGAGAGTAAGTTTGTTTGCCTCGGTTCACTTCTGACCAATACTAACGTTGGAGATGAAATCAGCAGAATAATTCAGAATGCAAATAAATGCATTTTCATGTTCAAAGATTTCTGTCTTATGGAATAATATGTAAAACATTGATAAGACCAGTGCTGATATATGGAAACATGGATCTTGAGACAGTGAAATGTTGATAAATTTGGAGTTTTCTTAAATAAAAATCCCAAGGAAAATATAGTCTAATTCAGTATAATTGAGAATGCAAAATCAGACATAACCAAGAATTGTATTACATATATATATATATATATATATATATATATATATAAATCCCCAGATATTATCAATACTATTGAAATTGCAAAATTGCAATGGGCTGGGCATGTGAAAACAGTGAATGAGAACAAAGTTCTAAAATGAATGATGGAATACAAAGTGGACAGAAGAAGAAGAGTTGGATGTCCCAGATCAAGATGGATGGATGAAGTGATTTCTGATCTAATGGAACTTGGAGTCAGGAACTGGTGGTTGGTGGCCAGAAATTCCTTAAGGAAGCCAAGGCCTATGACAGGCCACATGCAAATACATTAGTCTCTGGTGAGTTGAGTTTTCCGTGAGAACGTGCAAAGTTTGAATTAGCAAGTCACTGACTGGTCATGCATGAAAGTAGTTTTTTCGTAATATTGGCAAGAAATTACCCAGAATTCTCAGCGATAAAACCGCTTCCGTTATTTTCGTCTGCTAGAGGAACGCATTTACGCTTGCATCCCGCAAATAATACCATATACAATGACGTCTGCATCGTGCAATATTACGCCGGTTCTCCTGTTCTTCCAGTTGAATTCTTTGGTAGACTCTATCAAATTCCTCTTCCCCGTGTGTGGCGAAAACATGATCAAAGTCTTCAAGGTCCGACATCTTAGATAAAGCAGCAAGGTACGTGGCAAGGTTTCAAACTACATCGGTTCCCATCGGGTTGCTCATGATTCGTTCTCTGCAAAGTCACCTCCCCAGGTAGCTTAGGAATTTCGACAATTATTATCGCATGAACAGTTTTTTGAGTAAGCAAAAAGTCTTTGGATGCAACTTTCTCAGCAGAGAACGACTTTTATGGTCTAATGCGTTCATAGATACTACCCTTAGTGCTATGATGATGAACTTTTATGCTGTTGCGTTTAACACTGGCAACTTTAAAATCTGATGAGATTTTTCCTCTGCACAAAAAAAAAACAGATTACAGCAAACAAAACTTTCTGATCTACTCAACAGATCAAGCTATTATACCATTGAAATAAAAAATTACTTACTTTGCATTTTGGTTTGGTTTTGGATTTCTGCAGTTGCTTTCACTGTAGATACTTGGGTCTGGATATACATGTTTCTGCAGATGGTACAAATCAACCTGATTCACACAGGGTTCCAGATGAGTACGTTTGATTTTAATATCTCTTCTTGGTAACAGAGTTGGTTGCAATTTTGCAGCTGATGATAGAAAGAAAACTATTAAGATGATTGCTATTTATTTGAAATAAAATTGTTATATATATTCTATATATATAACTTGGGTTAGGATTTCTATGACCTATAAACCACCAAAATATGAAAAAAAATGCAGTTATGTTATGACCTATATTTGCAAAAATATGCACTGCAAGATAAAAAAATATGACCCAATAATTATAATTATGTAATAATTTCAGTTGTAAAATTGATCAGTAAATCTGTTTATGACAATTAACTATTTATTTAAGAATAAAATGGAAATGAGAAGCAAACTAAAGTATGGAATTTTATATTGTAGCAGACTTTTTTATGTCCCGCGCCATAGCCGAGTGGTTAAGGCAGGAAGCCTTGGTGCAGAGCTACGGGACTTGCGCTGGTTCGAGTCTCCATGGGGGAAGAAATTTTCTCGTGGTATTTCGGCCAGTATGGGACCAGTGCCCACCCAGCATCATGATGCATTTGGGTAGCTACAATAAGTAGCGGCTCCAGGTTGA
Source organism: Diploptera punctata (assembly GCA_030220185.1). Taxonomy (NCBI): domain Eukaryota; kingdom Metazoa; phylum Arthropoda; class Insecta; order Blattodea; family Blaberidae; genus Diploptera; species Diploptera punctata. Next base: position 1,145,043 of record JASPKZ010005311.1, read on the forward strand.
GAAAACCAGCTATAACGGCTGGGGGACTCGACATGTTGACCACATGTCACCCCTACACTGGCTGATTATCATCTACCTCTGTGATTGACACATGTGGATGTGAGGTCAGCAGCCGGCTGGTAGGCTAAGAGCCTTGTTGGCCTGTCGCGCCAGGAGTTTTTTTTCAGACTTTTTTTATTTTATTAAAATTATCAATAGTTGTTTTTATTATTAATTTAACAGTTCTCATTGAAGGATAATTATATTTGAAAAGAAAAATTATTATGCTCAGACTGGGGTTTTTATCCTTCAGTGAAAAGTGTTAAATTAATAATAAAAACATCAAAAGAAGCCCTACTGACTTTATAAAGTAGTGTTTAAATTTCCAATAAATGTCTTCTTAACTAAGAAGCCGCCATTTGTGTGATCGAACAAATCCACGTAGCATTCGGCAATCGGGAATTAACAGTATATAAGAGAAAAATTTGCATTTAGATTGGAGTTTCTCAGGCAGCTCAGTGGTGAGCATTGGCCTAGGAAGCCAAAGGTCCTGGGTTCAAACCCCAGTCTGTGCATATAATTTTTCTCTTCAAATATTATCAATAATTATCTGCCTGTCACGAAACTCACGCATATACATAAGGGAAAAGTAAATAGTGTGAATTGAAATTAAATAGGAGAGGAAGATATATTTTACAAGAAACAAAATTCTCCGATCACTAACTGGAGTAACATTAAGGGATAGAATGAAAAGTGATGAGATAAGGATGCAGTGGAATAGTAGGGAAATGGTTGAACATATACAAAATTATCAGATTAAATGGTTCCAACACGTCCAGAGAATGTCAAATTCCCGTTTACCAAAGATGATTTACCACCTCAACCCTAAAGGCAAAAGAGACCTCGGAAGACCCTTCAACTGATGGAAAGATCAGTTTTTGTAGTCGCAGAACGGGCATCATCACCCAATACTGCATTCGGAGAAGAAGAAGACAAAATTCTGAGAAATTTAACAATTCAAATAAACACAAAAGAAATTATATCATAAATGTTCTTTCATTCTTAAAAGAGTGAAAATATGACGAATATGACCAATAAATTGCTACAATATGGTTTCTCATATAAAAATGGCCAAATATCCATAAATATGACTTAATAAAGTACTTCAATTTATGAATTCAAATATATTTCCTCAGGAATTTCACAGTTCATCAATTTCTCCTTCCATTTTTTGAATGTAGATTTTTTTTTCAAACCATGCTAAATTAATAAAACAAAATTAATAGAAAAACCCAAAGAACTAATGGTTTGGGGAAAAATCTACATTAAAAAGAAATGGAAAGGAGAAATTAATGAATTTTGAAATTCCCAAAGAAAAATTATTTGATTTCAAGGTTCTTCAGTTTACCAACAGAGGGAGAAAAAAGTGGTTCTTCAAGATGACATAACAACAGTCAAAAAAATACTGAGGATGGAACTGAGGAAGGATCCAAACTAGTTTAAGAAGAAAAATAATATGAGGTGAGGTGGGATGATAAAATGTTACTTAAATGAAATACTGTATTTATATCAGACTACTACTATTCCATGGCACGACAGGTCTAGAAGGCCCTTGGCCTACCAGCCGGATGCTGGCCTCACGTCCACATGTGTTAATCGCAGAGGTAGACAATCATCCTGTCAGTATAGGGGCGACATGTGGTCAACATGTTGCATCCCCCAGCCATTGTATCTGGTCTTCTCAACCTGGAGTCGCTACTTATTATAGCTACCCAAATGCCTCACAATGCTGGGTGGACACCAGTCCCATACTGACCAATATCTCATAAGAAAATTTCTTCCCTCATGCAGACTCGAACCAGCGCATATCCCATAGCTCTGCGCCAAGGCCTCTTGCCTTAACCACTCGGCTACAGCGCTGGACATTTATATCAGACTTATTTGGATGGTGTTTCTCTTGAGGCCGAAACAGGTCAACAAATGGTCTAAATTCGTGAATGTATTATGATGATGATGTTAAATTATTTTGATACTCACCGCTGGAGGAATTCTGAAACCAGAGGATGGTTTGAGCAAAGAACCATGCCACTGTTCCTACGAACCAATCAAATAACTGGAGGGCATGTTGTAGGGACTGCAAACATAAAATTAATTATATTTACTAAAATTAATTTGCTATTTCAGGTAAGTTTTATTAATAAAAATCAAATGAATCTTGAATTCTTCTTACCTCATACATCTACGTTACTTAACACAGAACCGCAGTATCAGGAATCATCATTCCCATCATCAGCTGTCATCATGACTGTCCATTCTTCATCATGCCGGTCATTTTCTGAACTGCCATCTGGTGTTGATATGAAGAACTTTGTAATCAAATTTGGTTTGTCTGGAAACTCTAAATTCTTGGTTCTAATAAGGTACTTTTTAAAAATTTGATTACAAAGTTCTTCAAATCAACACCAGATGGCAGTTTAGAAAATGACCGGCATGATGAAGAATGGATAGTCGTGACGACAGCTGATGATGGGAATGATGATTCCCAATATCACAGTTCTGTGTTAAATAACATAGATGTATGAGGTAAGAAGAATTCACAATTCATTTGATTTTCATTAAGGAACCCTCATAATAAGAATCAAATGAATTGTGAATTCTTCTTACCTCATACATCTATGTTTTTTTTAAAACAGAACTGCAGTATCGGGAAATACATCATTCCCATCTTCAGCTGTTTTCATGATTGTCAATTTTTTATTATGTCGGTAATTTTCTAAACTGCCATCTGGTGTACTTTTGAAGAAATAATTTTCTAAACTGCCAGTGAAATGTGATTGGTCATTGACTCCCATTTGGGGCATGAGTTAAATAGTCAATATTTATAGATAAAGGAATAGTTAAAAATATTAATCATAAGTAATGCCACGAGAGATTTCAAAATTTATCTAGAGGATTTGGAAATCAAGAGTGGCATTTGTTAGGACTATTTAACGAATAAAATTAAGCTGTTTACTCAAAAGTCATTATTTAAATATATATATATATTTTTTTTGCAAATACCCCAGGTTGTCTTTCGACATTCCTGGTGTTCTCTCCTGGCATGGCATACTTGTAACCCACTTCTGAGGTTGGGGCACCTGGAAGGCAGGGTTCCATTGCTCCGATGATATGATTGGTGATGATGATGATAGTGGTGTGCCACGAGAGTCTCTAATCCTAAACTTAATCTAAGATGAATATGAATGATGATGATTGCGATGGCCATACGATTTCGGGGACCATTTGGGCCTTAAAGTTTTCCTGATATTTGTCTTACAGGTGAGGAAAAACCCTGATAAAAACCTCACCCAGAAAAACTGTCCCGACCGGGGTCGAACCTGGGCCCGCCGCGTGACAAGGCAGCACGCTACCTTGAGACCACAGCGGTGGACTTCATTATTTAAATATAGTTACCAGTATTTTAAAATATTTAATGTAAATGGCGATGTTTGAAAACAAATCAGAAATGTAACATTATGTATATTCACTGTAACATGATCATATTATTTATTGCCAAATAGGATTGCAATATTATAAGAATGCACGCTAGTGAAGAAATAATAAAACACATCAAACTGTATATTATAATCAACATTAGGTTATTAATTATTTTTTTAGTAAACAACTCAATACAATCAAGGAATCTGCTAATTATAAGAATTAAATAAATCGTGATTATTTCATACCTCATACTTCTATGTTCCTTTAAACATGTAGTATGAGGTATTAACTAATCACGATTTATTTAATTCTTATGAATTGAACCTCATAATGTTAAAAATTCCCAAATTTAATATATAAATCTGCTAATTATTTGCTATTTTCAATGCATTTGTTGGAGAAAAACAATGCTCTGAGCTGTTCAGAATATTAAAAGCAGGACCTGATAAAGATAAATTGATAAAGAGCGAGATGAAACATGACTATCATTGGTTGTAAAACAAAATTAACTGAAATGTGATTGGTCATTGACTGCCATTTGGAGCATGAGTTAAATAGTCATAAATAATTATGGATAAAAGAATAGTTAAAAAACCTAATCATAAATCATTCTGAAATATATTAAATATTATCAAATCATAACTCCCCAGACAAGGGAGTAGAATGGACAGTAAGCATGAATGATGAATGCCTCTACTATACAGAAAAATTTAATACTTACAGTAGTAAGGTATGGAGCACGGCTTTTGACTTTATCCTCTCTGAGGCAGATAGCCTGATAGTCAAATATCCTAATTTTCCTGAAGATATTCTCTTCTAACATTATATTGAAGACTTCACCTTGAATTTCTCCAAAAAACTTGCCTCTCTCAGTCTGAAATTCTGATATAACTATATAACCATTGTTATCCAGAACGTAGCAACTTATGTCATCAGATGAGCAGGTTGTGCAGCCTGACGAGGAACCACATTCCTGCCACATAAATAAAGTCCATATCAGTATTACATTAATGACAGCAGTAGACAAAATATGATTGTTAAGGACATGATGCACTTAAAGTGTTATAGGTAGGGCTCAGAATTGGGGAAAAATCCTTTTTTTATTTTATGTCTGAAGACGAGGCCCAACATAATATACAGGATGTAACATAACTCAACGGCATAATTTCAGGAATGAGTTCCTCATATGGAGAGAATAAAAAAGTGTATTACATCATGGGTCTGGAAATTGATAATTACAGAGTTATTTGAACTTATATGAATGTTACGTTATTAAGGTTTACAGTAGTTATTGACAGTCTGTTTCCTGTTGGTTGTAGGCTGCTGTGATGTACACAAATGAAGAATATGCCTGTATTGAACATTTCATCTGACAGAAAAGAGCGCTCCAACAAGTCCTTTCATTTTTGTCACCATATACTAACATTCATAAAAGTTTGAATAACTCTGTAATTATCAATTTCCGGACCCACGTTGTAACACACTTCTTTTATTCTCTCCATATGAGGAACTCATTGCTGGAATTTTGCCGTTGAGTTATGTTACACCCTGTATATATATATATATATATATATATAAATAAATGTTTGAATTGGATTCGCCTGGTGGTGTAATGGATATCACACTGAGGTACAGACTCAGAGATCCGGGTTCGAATCCCGTCCAGGCATTTATTTTTCTTATCATACCACATTAAGCTTGCATTGCTCAATGTTAAACATTTAATTATAATATCGATAAAGCGTCACTGCTATAAAGTAAAAATGTTCTCTTTAATTTGCTTACTTGTTATAGTCAGCTGCTAGATGGCAGTGAAGACCGAGTTCTCGCAACATCTAGTAATAATGGAGAATATAATACATATATAAGAAAAATAAATGTTTGAATTGGATTCGCCTGGTGGTGTAATGGATATCACACTGAGGTATAGACTCAGAGATCCGGGTTCGAATCCCATCCAGGCATTTATTTTTCTTATCATACCATATATATATATATATATATATATATATATATATATACACATTTGGGTCATTGTGGGCCAGAAAATGGTGAGTTTTATTTGTGTTCATTCGATGACCTGCGTTAATGAGATGTTTAGCATAGCTTGATTTATCATCCACGTGTATGAAATCTTTCATAACACAATTGTAAACACTCTCACTATAATCCACCGAGAAAACATTCCAGCTAGGATAAATATATTTGAAGACTTCGAAATTATAAAGGAAACAAACAACACCTCACTTGTTAATGAGAACGCACCCCAGTCAAACCCATTATACGAGATCGTCAAAAACAAGTCAGTTGCTGCTACAAACAGTTGGAGTATACATCATCGTACACAACAACAACAAGTAGCGGAAACTCAACCTGCAGAAGATGGAAGATAACTTCCGAAAGCGCTCCAGTTAATTTTATATACAATATATTAACAAAGTTGAGGATGACGACCCCTACCAACAGGTACAATTTAATTTTTAACTTTCATCATATGAATATTAACCTCCGCGGAATTTGATATGAATTTTACTAATATTGACTCTTTTAATTAGACCAGTTTTTGTAACCTTGGTGGTTACATCTTCAGTGGTTACATGACCGACGTTCTGTCTTCCAAGAGCACTGCTTCTTACTCCATCTGTTGGTGTACCGATGAACCTCCCAATCAAATCAACTTCCCCAGGAATTTCAAAATTAATTAATTTTTCTTAAATTTGAAGAGAAAAATTTTCGCCCAATCCAAGACTCGAACCCGGGACCTTTGGTTTTCCGTACCAAATGCTCTACCAACCGAGCTACCGGGGCAAGTTCCAATCTAGAAGCAAATTTTTCTCTTATATATATTGTAATTCCCGTACACCAAATGCCTGAAGCCTTGGCTTGTATCTATGTAAATGGTAGCTTCTTAGGGCCACATGCAAATACATTAGTCTCTACTCAAATTACTTCCAATCACTGATGAGCTGACTCACCGTGAGCAATTGCTGAGATCGAATTAACGGCCGACTTACCGGTCATGCATGAAAGTTGACGTTTTTGTAATATTGGCAACGAATTACTCAGAATTCTCAGCGATAAAACCACTTCCATTATTTTCGTCTGCTATAGAGGAACGCATTTATGCTTGCGTCCCGCAAATAATACCATATACAACAACATCTGCGTCGCGCAATATTACGCCGATTCTCCTGTTCTTCCAGTTGAATTCTTTGGTAGTCTCTATCAAATTCCTCTTCTCCACTTATACCGAAAACATGATCGAAGTCTTCAAGGTCCGACATCTTGGATAAAGCTGCAAAGGTTTCAAACTACATCGGTTCCCTTCGGGATTTTCATGATAAGTTTCTATCTTGAGCTATGATCTTAAGGTACCTCGTCAGGTAGCTTACAATTATTATCGCATGAATAGATTTCTGAGTAAGCAAAATGTATTTGGATAAAACTTTCTCAGCAGAGTACGGCTTTTACTGTCTAATGCGTCAAACATTCAACCCTTAGTTAAGAAGACATTTATTGGGAATTTTAACACTACTTTTAAAAGCCAGTAGGGCTTCTATTGATGTTTTTATTATTAATTTAACACTTCTCACTAAAGGATAAATTAAATTTGAAGAGAAAAATTTTCACCCAGAATTTATTGGGAATTTAAACACTATTTTAAAAGCTACTTTCATAGCTTTTTAATGTGGTTTTTTCCCCAAACATTGAAACTCCTTAGATTTTCTATTTGTTTCATTAAACTAGCCTCTCCTTCAATTTGATGTTTTTATGACCAAGCATGAGCGGCTACTGCTGATTTTTTCAATTTCCCATTTTTGACATTATGTCATCATCATCATCATCACTCCAGGGATTAGGCAATTGCCTGTTCCGACTTCATAATGCATCAGCCCAACGTCTTCTAGGTCTTCCAACATCACGTGACAATCCAGCTGATTTCCATGAAGCTTCTCAGTAAGATAAATGTCTCCTGGAAGCTTTACGAGCGCTCTGCAGGACAAGGATGGTGGAAGGGCTGCTTCCTCTGAGCCTCCAAACATGCTCCTCTGGATATCCACCCCCCAAGAGAGGGCTGCTTCTTCCGCTCTTCAAGCCCTACAAGTTTAGCTGTGCTATTCCTTGTCGCCCTGTTGACCGTTGAAGACTTGACGAAGATGTGGCTGCCCAATATGGATACAGACGCCATTCCTTCATTGTGAGCTACACTTAGTTCCCCTCGCCTCTTACCCACCAGCAAGATTAACCTAAGTCAATCTTCCCCAGTAGGGTCGTCTGATTTATCGGGTACTAAGCCCCCCCACCACGTCAAGGTGATATTATGTACCTACCCAAATTCCTCATGATGCTGGACAGATACTAATCCCATACTGGCCGAAATTCCGGGAGAAAATTTCTCCCTCCATGGAGACATAAACATCACAAGTTCCATAACAATGCATCAAGGCACCCTGTATCAAACTGTTCAGCTACAGCGCAGGACATGTAATGTATTTGTATAACAAAGACTTATTCACTGGTTAGGTAGAAGAACCTTATGGCCTTAACTCTGCCAGTTTAAATAAATTACTATCATTTTAAAGTAAAAGTAAAGTGATCCCACAACAGGCCCGGAGGCCCTTGGGGTAGTAGGAGGTTAAGGCTCCCACTTTTTCTAGACAATCGGCACTTTTATGTCAGCCGAGTTGTCAGCCCTGCGTGACGGCCGCCTTTACCCCCAGAACAAGCGTCTGGTACTCATTTCCGTTAGAGGCTGAGTCGACCCCAGGGCCATAGTGCCGCCAGAGGGTTTGGGTCAGTTTAAAAATCCTGACCCCAACGGGACTTGAACCCTCGACCCTCCGGCTTGTAGCCCAGTGCCTTAACCACTACGCTACGGCGTGCCCCTTACTATCATTTTATTAATGTTATTATAAAATCATATCAAATCTATTCCTTTACCTAAATCAATGAACCAAAAAGTTGACTACTTTTATCAAAATTATCTTCTTCTTCTTCTTCACTTCACGGGCTAGGCAAATTGCCTGTTCTGCCTCACAGTTGTTCTGTCCATCTTTTCACTGGCCTTCCTACATTCCTTGAACCTCTTGGCTTGTAGTTGAATGCTGCTCTTGGTAATCTTGATACATTCATTCTTTCCACATGTGTAAACCATTTCTCTCTATATTCTCTGATTTTCTCATCCAATGGATATATAGTTAACTCTGTTCTTATATCTTCATTCCTTATCCGATCTAATCTTGTGCAGCCTTTTGTTCTTCTAAGGAAGTTCATTTCTGCACCTTGTATTCTACTTTGCAATTTTTTGGTCATTACCCAAGTTTCGCTCCCATAAAGTAATGCAGGAACTGCCAATGTTTTATAAAACTTCAATCTAGTATCTCTTCTTGTTTTATTCTTTAATGTTTTATGTATCAAAATGATAAAATATTAAAATAATTAATGAAGAATGAGTCATTTTTTACATCTTACCTGATAGTTCATGTTTTCTTAAACTCGACAAACTGCAGTTTTCAAAAGGTCATATCCCTTCCATTTTCAACCGACATTATGACTGCCAGATTTTTGTTTTTTTTTTATTTTCATGTCAGTTAAAAATGGGAGGGATATGACCTTTTGAAAACTGCAGTTCCCATGTTTAAGGAAACATCCTTCTCCAAAGAGGAGAGAGACACCGGTAGAACGGTCTGGCAACACACTCCAGACAATTTTGCTGGCTTGCGGATAATCTAACTTGCCACGGGTGACTCGCCCGTGCAATTCAAACATCACTATGCATGCCAGGAAGATGGATTGGAGATGTGCCAGAGATGATGATAATTGACGTTTTTATTATTAATTTAACACTTCTCACTGAAGGATAAATTATATTTGAAGAGAAAAATTTTTGCCTAGATCGAGATTCGAACCCGGGACCCTTTGCTTTCTGGGCCAAGTGCTCTACCAACTGAGCTACCAAGGCGAGTTGCGATCTAGAAGCAATAACATATATAAGAGAAAAATTTGCATCTAGATCGCAACTCGCCTCGTTAGCTCAGTTGGTAGAGCACTTGGCCCGGAAAGCAAAGGGTCCCGGGTTCGAATCTCGATCTAGGCAAAAATTTTTCTCTTCAAATATAATTTATCCTTCAGTGAGAAGTGTTAAATCAATAATAAAAACGTCAATAGAAGCCCTACTGGCTTTATAAACTAGTGTTAAATTCCCAATAAATGTCTTCTTAACTAAGAAGCCGCCATTTGCAAAGATAGAAGCAAAGTATAACTGTAGGCTTTCACGGCCGGCGTCTTGATCCCTATTAGGTTCGTCTTCCGGGCATATAGGCCGTGGTCCAGTCGTTCTTCTACTCGACGTTTCGTCTACTGCTGCGGTAGACATCTTCAGGAGATACTGCGTGCTCTTTGTGAACTCCTCAACAGTCGGCTGCAGACTGGCTGGTCGTTGGAAACTCCCTCCCTATTTATAGGCACGCCCCTGGTGGAGAGGCGGTTTTCTGCGCGGTCCGTGTTGCGTGCTGTTTTATCCAGGCTGTCGCTAGCAGAAGTCATAGGCTTCGTTGTCGTATTGTGCAGTGCCGGGATCCAGATTTTGTTTATCTTCATGGTTTCTTCTTTTTTGTTAAAGGAATTTTTGTGTTTATATATTTCAATGGCTTCTCTGTACAGTCTGGTGTAATAATGTGATGTTTGGGACAATACCTGTGTTTCTTCGAATCTTATTATATGTTCTTGGTTGTTCATCCAGTGTTCCGCTACGGCTGATTTTTCTTTTTGTTTTAGTCTGCAATGCCTCTTGTGTTCTTGCAATCTTGTGGTAACCATTCTTTTTGTTGTGCCGATATAAACCTGTCCACAACTGCAAGGGATGCGATATATACCGGCAGTACTTAACGGATCTCTTGTATCTTTGGCTGGGCGCAGTATATTGCTGATTTTTTGTGTTGGCTTGTAGGTTGTAGATATGTTATATTTATTTAATATTCGACCAATTCTCTCCGTTATTGTCTTGATATATGGTAGGTACACCTTACCCTTTGCCTCCTCCTTGTTCCCGTTTTCGGATTTGTATTTATTGGGATTTATGGCTCGGCGAAAATCTGTTTTGCTGTATCCATTGGATTGAAACGCTGCTTGGAGATGATTAATTTCTTCTTGTAGATACTGTGGTTCCGAAATCCTTTTGGCTCGTTCCACCAGGGTTTTAATTATTCCGCGTTTTTGTCTGGGATGACAGATACCTACATAAGCGGTCCCATCATCCCAGACAAAAACGCGGAATAATTAAAACCCTGGTGGAACGAGCCAAAAGGATTTCGGAACCACAGTATCTACAAGAAGAAATTAATCATCTCCAAGCAGCGTTTCAATCCAATGGATACAGCAAAACAGATTTTCGCCGAGCCATAAATCCCAATAAATACAAATCCGAAAACGGGAACAAGGAGGAGGCAAAGGGTAAGGTGTACCTACCATATATCAAGACAATAACGGAGAGAATTGGTCGAATATTAAATAAATATAACATATCTACAACCTACAAGCCAACACAAAAAATCAGCAATATACTGCGCCCAGCCAAAGATACAAGAGATCCGTTAAGTACTGCCGGTATATATCGCATCCCTTGCAGTTGTGGACAGGTTTATATCGGCACAACAAAAAGAATGGTTACCACAAGATTGCAAGAACACAAGAGGCATTGCAGACTAAAACAAAAAGAAAAATCAGCCGTAGCGGAACACTGGATGAACAACCAAGAACATATAATAAGATTCGAAGAAACACAGGTATTGTCCCAAACATCACATTATTACACCAGACTGTACAGAGAAGCCATTGAAATATATAAACACAAAAATTCCTTTAACAAAAAAGAAGAGAACCATGAAGATAAACAAAATCTGGATCCCGGCACTGCACAATACGACAACGAAGCCTATGACTTCTGCTAGCGACAGCCTGGATAAAACAGCACGCAACACGGACCGCGCAGAAAACCGCCTCTCCACCAGGGGCGTGCCTATAAATAGGGAGGGAGTTTCCAACGACCAGCCAGTCTGCAGCCGACTGTTGAGGAGTTCACAAAGAGCACGCAGTATCTCCTGAAGAGGTCTACCGCAGCAGTAGACGAAACGTCGAGTAGAAGAACGACTGGACCACGGCCTATATGCCCGGAAGACGAACCTAATAGGGATCATAGAAGCAAAGGTTTCAAGAACTTGGCGCGAGGGAATTACAACGTATATAAGAGAAAATTTTGCATCTAGATCGCAACTTGGTAGCTCAGTTGGTACAGCACTTGGCCCAGAAAGGCAAGGGTCCCAGGTTCGAGTCTCGGTATAGGCAAAAAAAAAATTTTCTCTTCAAATATGATGATAATGTTTTCTACAAGTGGCCGCCAAGTTCATCTGACTTAACGGTGTGTGACTTCGCTTTATGGGGTTACATAAAGGATCGTTTCTATGTACACCCATTGCCTCAAAACCTCCAAGAAGTCCAACTTCGTTTCATTGCTGCCATCCAGTCAATTTCTTCACATATCGATGGTGGGCAATGAAAACCTCATTATTCCATTTTGGTAAATTTTACAGGAAAAGCAAATAACTGTTTAAAATAATTATGAAAATTGATAAGTAATAGTTCCCACATATTTTACTACAGATTACAAGTCAAGTTATTAATACATTTGAAGTCCATGTTCTCAACAGGTTATGCATCATGTTGGAGGGTGTGGGAATACCACCTCAATGTTTGTAGTGTCACTCGTGGGGGCCACATTTAATGTCAGCAAAAACTTCTTGAGTTTCTCTTTTGATTGTCACCGATTTCATTTAGATACGATTATCCAAAGCGACGTACTATGAGGTTAAGATGTAAAAAATGACTCATTCTTCATGATTAAGAACCTCATAATGTTATTTCCCATATTTAACTTTGAATTAAAATAAGTGCCTGATATATCAACTAAAATGAATTTCTAACATTGCCAAGCAGTTAAAACCGTGTAGATCTTTCAGAAACATATTCCATCTTTGGCATGTCATTTGGTACTGCGAAAAATGGAATATGTTTCTGAAAGGCCTACATGGTTTTAACTACTTGACAAAGTTTTTTTTAACCCTTTAGGTGCCATGAGCTGATCAGATCGGCTCTGTGATTCTCTCCATTACCTGCCAGACAATATACTTAAACTACTTGCAAAGCCAATCACAACGGCAGATGCAATTTAAATCTCTGACACAAGAGATTTTACCAGTGGCATGCAGAGGGTAAACAGAAATTCATTTTAGTTGAGGACGAGTGATATATCAGGTACCTATTTTAATTAAATTATTTTTAGTCTGTTAATCTTACCTCAATATTAATGTTGATTTGTTCTTGAACATGTTTCGATTATGTCATAATCATCATCAGCATCTTGCCCAGACTGGTTGGATTTATGTTGCACACCCTGGATGTTGATGTCAGCTCCATCCTGTGGTTGGCCAAAGAACCCCCAAACAAGGTCATGCTCTGTCGGTATTTCAAAATTCATAACTCTGTTTTTGTTCTTCTGAATATAGATTTTTTCCCAAATATATATTGCATTTTCTAACTGTTTTAATAATTTAGTGCCCGAATTTATATTATGTTTTTCAGACCAAACATGAGCAGCAACTGCAGATTTTTCTATTTCCCCATTTTTAATATTTGTTATGTGTTCTTTGGTTCTAATTTTTAGGTTTATTTTTATTTTTCCTATATATATCTTTTCACAACTGTACATTCAATTTGATATATTCCTGATTTTTTATTTTTATCAGTTTTTTTCATTTTTGTTGGTTTTTATTAGTTTATTTAAACTGTAGTTATTTTTTGGTGCTAATTTAATATTAAAGTTCTGAAATATATTTTGGAATTTATTGTGTACACAAGGGTGATATGTGAATTTACTATATTTTTTTCATAGGTGGACAGGATGGAGCTGACATCGACATCCAGGGTGTGCAACATAAATCCAACCAGTCTGGGCAAGGTGCTGATGATGATTATGATATAATCAAAACATGTTCAAGAACAAATCAACATTAATATTGAGGTAAGATGAACAGACAAAAGTTATTTAATTAAAATAACCTCAAAATATTACTTCCTAAAATAAAATATTAATTACAACTTATTTTAATATGTTACCACGTAACCTCAACAGTGATTCACAGTGAATCTTAGGGTCGCATGTTTGGACGCATTAGACAGTAAAATGCCTTCTCTGCTGAGCAAGTTGTATGCTAATACGATTTTGCTTACTCAGAAATCTGTTCATGCGATAATAATTGGTTAAATTTGTAAGCTACCTGCGGAGGTACCTTACATGAGCAACTCAAATTAAAATCCCGAAGGGAACCGAACGGGAACCGACAGTAATCGATGTACTTTGCTGCTTTATCCAACATTTATCCAAGATGTCGGACCTTGAAGACTTCGATCATGTTTTCGGTATACACGGAGAAGAGGAATTTGATAGAGTCTACCAAAGAATTCAACTGGAAGAACAGGAGAATCGGCATAATATTGCGTGTCGCAGACGTGTTTGTATACGGTATTATTTGCGGGATGCAAGCATAAATGCATTCCTCTATAGCAGACGAAAATAACGGAAGTGGTTTTATCGCTGAGAATTCTGGGTAATTCGTTGCCAATATTACGAAAACGTCGACTCTCGTGCATGACCGTTAAGTCGGCCGTTAATTCGTTCTCAGCAATTGCTCACGGTGAATCAGCTCACTAGTGATTGGAAGTAATTTGAGTAGAGAGTAATGTTCTAACATACGACCCTTAGATGTATTGATTCTTTGACCATAGCACCTTTCCTCAAATTAAAAATAACTAAAAGAAAATATCAAGAGAAGAGGAAGCGGGGATGCTGGGACATATACTTCATCAAATGATATAGCTGAGAAAGCACTTGCAAGAAATGTTTCAAGTTACAAATGGAATAAGCAGACGTAAGTTGAAAACGAAGTGTACAATTCTTGCAGAAACTAAAAGCAGAGGCAAAACATTGGAAAAAATTAATGATAAATCATATTTGAAGAGAAAAATATATGCCTAGACTGGACTTTTAGCTTTATATGCTAATGTTCTTACAATCTGAGCTATTCTAGACCTCCAATCTAAATGCAAATTTTTCTTTTACACATTTTAATTCCCAAGCGCCAATTTCTATGTACTGTTGTATTGACACACAAATAGTGGCTTCTTTTTTAAGAAGACTTTTAATAGGAATTTGAACACTAGTGACTAGTAAAGTTTGGTGCTCGGGAATTAAAATGTCTTCTTCTTATCCAACCAAGTCTTAGGTTCATAGGCCTGTTACGATCTCACTGATGAATTTTGTATCCAGCGTTTCCTTGGACGACCCAGAGATCTCTTCCCTGTTGGACAATAACAAAGCACGGTCTTGGGAACTCTATCTGAACTCTTCTTCTTCTTCTTCACTTCCAGGTTTAGGCAAGAGTTGCCTGTTCCGTCTTCACTAATAGATCTAAGACCATCTCTTCCGAGGACGTCCGACATCTCTTCTTCCTCTTGGAAAATAATGCAAGATTTTATTTGGTAATCTATTTTCTTCCATTCTTATATGCAAAAAAAAAATATCCGAACTCACTCATTGCAAACGATTCATCCAATTGTTCTGGTACCTATGTTCGTATTCAATGGCTGCATGGATGGAAACCCCATCACTTTACCCCTTCATGCTAGCAACCCGTCAGGTAGTACTTTAGAGTTGCACTAGAGGTAACCATAGAGAAATCAACAAAAGAGAATATTTCAACAGTTGGAGTCATGACTGAAGATGAACAAAAAATCGTATGAAACCAATGGTCTCAAAGAAATTTGAAATTGTATGAGGTGAGTTATTAAAAATATGTTCTCCACTCAATATTAATGATATAACCTCATAATGTTTACTTCCCAACATTAATTTAAGTATATTTTTCTCTTCAAATGTAATACCTCATAATGTTAATTCATAAAAAAGTAATATATTCTTCTCTTCAAATATAATTTGTCCTTCAGTGAGAAGTGTTAAATTTATAATAAAACATAGAAATTAAGAACTTGGCAAGAACTGTCAGATGTAACTGTTTTTTACGATCTACTAGGAATGAAGGCAAAACTGAATAATTGAAAAAGAAAAAAAAAGTTTTATTTAATTGATTAGCATTACTAAAGCTTGTATTCTACTGAATGAAGTATATTCCAAATAGTACCTTACATAAAGTACCTTGCTTGTCAACCTGATGAAGTATGTTTGCAGAGTTAAGTGTTTTATTTGGAATCCCACCACAGCAATTGGAACTTTTCTACTTTCAATAAAAATGGCTGTTGTGGCTGTAACAGCATCCCCTGTTTAACAAACAAAATTTCATATCATAAATGAAATATTTAGAAAAGAAAGAGCTAATGTTTTATTTTAGAAAGTAATATTTTGAGGTTCTTTTAATCTAGTTATTTTGAGTCTGTAATATCTTACCTCAATATTAATGTTGATTTGTTCTTGAACATGTTTCGATTAGTCTTCTAATCATCTTCAGCATGTCTTCTGGCCATGATGCTGAAGATGATTAGAAGACCAATCAAAATATGTTCAAGAACAAATCAACATTAATATTGAGATAACAATATTACAGACTCATAAATTAGAAGAAAAAGCTAACAAACTAAAGTAATCAGCATTGTATAACCTGTAGGTTTAAGGATTTACAGACATAAGCTCTCCATACATCCTTCCCTCGGCTAATGTTTTTTAATCATTCCCTGTATAATTCTGTCTATACCCATCTTTCTTATATGGGGAAAGGGTGTGCCTTTGAGAGAGTTATTTCACCAAGCTAATCTAGTAATGCTTATTTCTCTACAGATGTCAATAAGTGACAAGTTGTTAGCTTGTCACCTCATAGAAACACTTAGTAGGCAACTAAGGTATTACTTCCAGGTGTTAAACCCATGACAGAACAGCATAAAAGATAGCATAAAAGAATCAGGTTTTAAAATTGTGAACATTTTTAACTATCTTGGCTCATGTATTACAGATAATAACGACCAACACATTGAAGTACAAAGAAGACTGAAACTGGCCAACAAAGCTTATTACTCACTTCATAAAATAATGAAGAGTAACAACATACACTCAACAACTAAAATAAGGCTATATAAAGTTTTAATAAGATCAGTTTTGACCTATGGTAGTGAGACATGGAGCCTCACTAAAAGATCAGAGGTAGCCCTAAATAATTTTGAAAAAAAAAGTACTCAGGAAAATATTTGGATCAATAAATATTAATGGTCAGTGGAGAATACGATACAACAAAGAACTGTATGACAAATACAATGAACTTGATCTTGTCAATTTTATTAACTTAAAGAAATTAGAATGGGCTGGCCATGCACAAAGGCTCTCAACAGACCGAGCACCAAAAAATGTGCTTACAGGAAGTTTTATGGGGAATAGACGGGTTGGAAGACCGAAAAAACGATGGGAGGATGGTATTAAGGAAGATGCTGCAAACATACTTAAGTGTCGCAACTGGAGGCTTGCTGCGCAAAATAGAAATGATTGGAGGCAGAAGTTAAGGGAGCCCAAAGCTCGAATTTGAGCCAATCAGCCATTGGATGGATGGATGGATGGAAGGTATTACTTCGATTGGAAAGGTCAATTCAGTTTTGTTCAGAGGCTTTAATTTAGACTTGCAGGTCTGCGAGCAAGAAAATCTTCAAATTTGGGATCCACATCTCAAAGTCCCTTCTTTAGAAATTGTCCCTTGGATTATTTCATCATAAAAATTTCATTAATCTTGGCAGGGTTTAAACCCACGACCCGCAATATCAGAGACAAGAACATTACCTCTAGATCTCTGAAGCTGAAACCTGTATAATTTAACTCCTCCAAATCTTGGTTAAAGTTATTCTCTAACGATTTTAATAATCGGTTCCTACTTGAAGGGCAATTAATTGAAGTTGCATGGACAATTGCCCCAGCCCCGCACCTCATTCTTGGCCTTTCTAGTTTGCAGTGGACTAGTGGTTATGCTCCTTGCCTCTGGTTCCGAGGGTCATGGGTTCTGAGGGTCACGGGTTCAAACCCAGCAGGTGTTGATGGATTTTTTTTTAGCATGGAAAAATCAAGGAGCAAGTCCTCCGGGAGGGACTTTAAGCTGTGGGTACCAAGTCTGAAAATTTTCAGGCTCATAAAATATCCTTAAGCCTGAATAAAAAGGCCTCTAAGCAAAATTCACTGACTTCAAAATCATCCTAGTAATACCTTTAGTAGCTTGATAGATGTCTCATTGGGTCGGTGTGTTAACTGCATGCCATCCATTGCATCTATGAGCAAATAAGATAACTAAAAATTAACTTGGTCTAGTAACTCCTTACAAAGGAGAGGCTGTGGCCCAACAATGGGCTATGCCATTATAGATAGATGATTATTTACTATAGATGAATTCCATGGTAACTCACATAACAATTGCAACAAAATAAAATAACATTTTAATCTTTTTAGCTTTCAGATAGTAGCAATTTTTTTTTTCTCTTCAAAATATTATGTAAGGTTTCAATCGTTTTAGTCCCACATCATAGCCGAGTGGTAAAGGCAAGATGCCTTGGTGGAGAGCTATGAGACTTGCGTTGGTTCGGGTCCCAAGGGGGAAACATTTTTTTCATGGAATTTCAGCCAGTATGGGACCACTGCCCAACCAATATTGTGAGGAATTTATTTAGTTAAAATAAGTAGTGGCTCCAGGTTGAGAAAACCAGCTATGACGGCTGGGGGGCCTGACATGCTGACCACATGTCATCCCTACACTGGCTGTATGATCCTCTACATATGTGATTAACACATTTGGATATGAGGTCAGCAGTCGGCTAGTAGGCCAAGAACCTTCTAAACCTGTGGTGCCATGGAGTGAGAAAGAGAGAGAGAGAGAGAGAGAGAGAGAGAGAGAGAGAGAGAGAGAGAGAGAGAGAATTTTAAAATACAATAGGAAGCAACTTTAAGAGGTTTGTTTAATAATTAAAACATTTTGTCTGTTCATTCTTACCTCTTAGAATTGTTTCTGTTGAACATATATTTCATCGCTGATGATGGGGCTAAGAAGCTCTGAAACATATGTTCGACAAAAAAACAACTCTAAGAGGTAAGAATGAACAGACAAAATGTTTTAATTAGAGAGACAGAAATTAAACAAATCTGACCTGTTCCCAATGCCAGTGCTACCTGTTACATTATTGTCATCTGAAGGCTTCCAAAAGGGCTTAAAAGACTTTGGAACATGGATTAATTGAGGCGGTTTCGTAGCGTGTGTTTTACTTTACGGATTAGGGTTTCACTGAACGGAAAGAGCCGGAGATTCTACTAAAAAGGGGTACATGAAGCCCTAACTGTAAAATCTATTCTGAGGCCTGTGTTCAACCCACTTTTAATCTCTCTCTCTCTCTCTCTTAGCAGAGCAAAATTCTATGCCATTAATGGTACTCTCTGATCTAGATAATATAGCTTTGGTATTTGGGAATATTTCTGTACATCGTGTTGATCCCAAATATGAATTTCAAACCAATATTTCCTATAACATAAGTGTTTTGCCTAGTACAATTCCTAGTTTAATAGAACCATTAATGATTAATCAAAATATGATTAATAACTTATTAAAATATCTTTATATTAGTTTTCCTAATTATGACATTCATTATTTTATCTCTTCTCATGAATTAAAAAAATAAATAAAATAAATAGTATATAGAAAAAATACATCCTCTACTTACATCAAGCATAATGCCAGACCAATGGATGAGATGAGGCCAGTTATACATGAGGATGCCAGCAAACCAGCCCTGTTGCATTGTCAAGGAAGAGATGAAATGAAATGGAACGAAAATGATATGATGTTTTTATTTTTTTATTATTCATTTAATACATCTCAATGAAGGATAAATTATATTTGAAGAGAAAAATATACACTCAGACTGGGGTTTGAACCCAGGACCTTTGGCTTTCTATTCAAATGCCCTACAAACTGTGCTACCTGAGCACTTCAATCTAAACAGTGAATATAAGAGAAAACTTTGCATTTAGATTGGAGTGCTTAGGTAGCTCAGTCAGTGGAGCATTTGCATAGAAAGTGAAAGGTCCTGGGTTCAAACCCCAGTCTGAGTATATATTTTTCTCTTCAAATATAATTGATAATATGAGTATGGACAAGTAGTAGAATTAAATTTTTAATGGGGGAATGAAAGAAATCCCTAGAAAAATTAGACCTGGTTCCAATTTGTCCACCAAAAATCCAACATGAAGTGACCTAGATGCAACTTTGGGATTCAGAGGTGGAGGATGAATGTCTAACCACAGGTTAAGATGAAAGTTTTTAGGTGAAATTTAAATTTTAGTTTACTTTACTTGCATCACAGAACCACCTTAAAATGTATGTACTACTATAAAGTGTTTAGAGGAAGAATTGACTTATTAATAAATTACATTGTAACATTATGAGGTTTTTCTTAAAAAAAAAAGGTGAATCCAGAGTCATCTTACCTCATAACTTGTTGTGTTTTATATTTAATTAATGTTGGGAAGTAAACATTATGAGGTATAATCATTAAAAATCATCGGAGAACATATTGTTTAAATAACTCACCTCATAGGATTCATGCTTCCATGATATCGCGATTTCAAACATAATCATGTTCATCGTCAGCCATAACTCCGACTGTTGAAATTCTTCGGCCGTCAACTATTCTATTGTCGCCATCTTCAGTGCTGCTATCTATGGTTGAATTTATGAACTTCGAAATCAATGTAATTTCGTTAGGGATATCAAAATTCATTGATATATTTTTGTTTTTCTGAATGTATATTTTTTCCCAAACTGTCAATTCCAAAGGTTTCTCTACTTGATTATGTTTGAAATCGCGATATCATGGAAGCATGAATCCTATGAGGTGAGTTATTTAAACAATATGTTCTCCGATGATTTTTTTGTTGTGTTTTATTTAAACTAGTTTCGGTATATCATGTATACCATAATCAGCTTTTCCAGACTGTTGAAATTTACGTCGTAAAAAACAAGATTATGAATTAAATTTGAAGAGAAAAAATATATGCCTTAATTGGGATTTGAACCCAATATCTCTGGTTCTGTACACCAGTGTTTTAACGATTTAAGCTATTAGGCATCACGATTTAAACATAGGTATTTCTCGCTCTTATTTAAGAGACCGCTAGATGGCGTTAGTGGAACAAAAGTTCACTGCTACCTGGTGCACGGAAATCACTGGTGTACAGAACCAGAGATATTGGGTTCAAACCCTGATTTAGGTATATATTATTCTCTTCACCCCCCAGGAGCTATCACCTTGACGTGGTGGGGGGGCTTAGTACCCGATGAACCAGACGACCCTACTGGGGAAGATTGACTTAGGTTAATCTTGCTGGTGGGTAAGAGGCGAGGGGAACTAAGTATAGCTCACAACGAAGGAATGGCGTCTGTATCCATATTGGGCGGCCACATCTTCGTCAAGTCTTCAACAGTCAACAGGGCGACAAGGAATAGCACAGCTAAACTTGTAGGGCTTGAAGAGCGGAAGAAGCAGCCCTCTCTTGGGGGAGAATATTCAAAAATAAAATTAGAAAAGAAACCAAGATAAAAATGTATAATGTTATGGCGGTTCCCACAATATTGTATGGATGTGAAACTTGGGCTCCAGTGAAAAAAACAGAAGGATAGAATACAGACGGCGGAGATGAGGTTCCTAAGACAAGTAAAAGGATGTACAAGACTTGATAGAATAAGAAATGAGGATATAAGAGAAGAATTGAAAGTACAGCCTTTATTGGATAAAGTCATGAATTACAGACAGAAATGGATTGATATCACATGGATGGAATGAGTAAGGAGAGATATCCATTGTTAGCAAGAAATTATCAAGCAAGAGGAAGACGTGATGTTGGAAGACCTAGAAGATGTTGGGCTGATGCATTATGAAGTCAGAACGGGCAATTGCCTAATCCCTGGAGTGATGATGATGATGATGATTATTCTCTTCAAATTTAATTTGTCACTGAGTGAGAAGTGATAAATTTAATATTAAATATCGAAGATTATGAATATTGAACTTTTATAGGAAAAAATCACTATGAGATTTAATTTAAGATTAAATTAAAATGTTTCATACCTCACCTCATATCCAGTCTTCTAAGTAGACCAGTTCAAAGCCTGGACAGCTTCATCTTCAGTAATTTCTCGTCAACTGTGTTGTGTCAATCAGAAGAACTGCTTCTTCCTCCCTCTGTTGGTGGACCGATATACCTCCGGATCAACTCAGAATCCGTGGGAAGTTCGAAGTTCATAAGTTTTTAATGTTAATATTATTTGTTTTTAAACATCTTAATGATGGACAAATTATATTTGAAAAGAAAAAAACCCCAGTCTAGGCGTATATTTTTCTTTTCAAATATAATTTGTCCATCATTAAGATGTTTAAAAACGAATAATATTAATATTGAAAGAAGCACTACTGGCTTTATAAGTAATGTTTAAATTCCCAATAAAAAGTCTTCTTAATAAAGAAGCCGCCATTTGCAAAAATCATAGCAACGGCTCGTAGCATTTGGGGTTAGGGTATTAACTATGTTTAAGAGAAAAATACGCGTTTAGATTGGAGGCCTAGGTAGCTCAGATGGAAGAACATTGACAAAGAGAGTCAGAGGTCCTGGGTTCAAACCCCAGTCTAGGCATATATTTTTCTTTTCAAATATAATTCATAAGTTTTTCTTTCTTATTTTTTTTAATGTGGATTTTTTTCCAAACCATGAGTTCTTTTTGTTTTTCTATTTGTTTAATTAGACTTCTTAATTACTAAAGAATATGAATTTTCAAATTCCTGGGGAAAAAGATTTGATTTACTAATTTTTCAGTCAGCCAAAAGATGGAGTGGGGACCGACACCCAGGGCTGACAACGTATATTTCAACAGTCTGGAAAAGCTGACGATGGTATACATGACATAATGAAACCAGTTTAAATAGAACACAACAAGCCATGAGGTAAAATGACTCTGGATTCATCATATTTATTAAATTATAACTTACCTGAATCATCTGAAAATGGAACGGAGTATACAAATATACCTTCTTTTGTATGCAATTCCACAGCACGCTGGTACCAGATTTCATCTATTGTTCTCCTGTGTTTTCGTCTGAAGGAACTGAAATACAGGCATAACAATATGTCAATGTTAAGAGAAAGAAAACTATTAAGTTATGTAGATAGGAAATAACACTATGAGGTTTTTTAATATTGTTTATTTTTATTATTTCACTCACCTCATACTTCATAATTCATAGCAGACCCTGGGTTTCTTCACAACTTTTGTGACATTCTCAATGCTGCGTCACGTTCACAACTGACGTCCAACGGCCTTCTATCCTGCAGACTGACCTCCGCGCCATCTGGTGGCCGACCGAAGAATTTCCAAATCAGTCCTCTTTCTTCATAACCGGGTATTTCAAAATTCATAGTTGTATTTTCATTCTTGCATATGTAAATTTTTTCCCAAATTGTGAGTTCCTTCGGTTTTTCCAATTGTTTAAGTAACTTTGTTACTTATTTGTTACTTATTTTGTTACTTAAACAATTGGAAAAACCGAAGGAACTCACAATTTGGGAAAAAATTTACATATGCAAGAATGAAAATACAACTATGAATTTTGAAATACCCGGTTATAAAGAAAGAGGACTGATTTGGAAATTCTTCGGTCGGCCACCAGATGGCGCAGAGGTCAGTCTGCAGGATAGAAGGCCGTTGGACGTCAGTTGTGAACGTGACGCAGCATTGAGAATGTCACAAAAGTTGTGAAGAAACCCAGGGTCTGCTATGAATTATGAAGTATGAGGTGAGTGAAATAATAAAAATAAACAAAGAAAACTATTTTAAACAAAGAGTGTATCATTCCTCTAGATTAAACACATCATGCATTATGTTCAATCACCGTCTAGTCTAAGATAAAAAGAAAGAGTTCTCCTTAACAATTTCTTACATAATCAATTAATCAATTTATCTGGTGTTTATTTTATGAAAATTCCTTATATGATTAAAGAATTGAGCACATTATAATAATCAGATTCAAATCCATATAAATACTGAACTAGAGAACAACAACAATGAAAAATATTATGATGATCTTGTAGAAGATTTCTGGGCTGTTGGCCGTGGTCTTGAGGCTTGTAGTTCCCTGACGTTTCGCCAGAGACTGCGTCCGGCATCCTCAAGTGTTGTCTTGAGACTGGCAATTTTGTCAACTGCCTGCCCTATTTATACATTTATCCGTGACGTGTTCTCTGCGTGGTCCGTTACTTCATAAATTGTATCTGCCTTCTGGCTGATTAGCAGTAGGGTCTTCTATTGCACCAATGAGGTTGCTGTCTGATGTTCTAGTAGATTGTTCTTATAGTGGTTTACATTTGGCCGTTTTTAAGACTGGTATCCATGCTTTGTTGACTTTTAACGATTCTTCCTTTCTATTGTAACTATTTTGATGTTTGAATATTTCAATGGCTTCTCGTTGCAGATGGGTAAAATACAGTGTGATTATAAAGTCCCAGTACATTTTAAAGAAATTGCTTACACATCATATTTCTGTTACAGCCATTCAAAAGATACAGATATGTTCACCATTGAAGAGCGGATAGAGATTGTTTCTGTGCGTTTAAGAGGCCAGTCGTACGAAGAAGTTAGAGACTGATTCCAAAGGAAACCATCATGGCAGACATGTATCTTGATATGTTGCAACTTTTCTTACAGCCACAGTTACAGCAAGATGGTATCATTGATATAGTGGTGTTGCAACAAGATGGAGCACCACCACACTTTGCTCTGGCTATACGCGGGTATCTCAATGACAGGTTTCCCAAAAGGTGGATTGGAAGGGCATCTCCTCGTATCTGGGCACCTCGTTCGCCAGACCTCACACTCCTGGACTTTTTTGCTTGGGGGTTCATCAAGCAACAGGTGTACAGAACCAAGTTTCCTAATCTGCAAGTGCTGAAAGAACGCATACGCCAAGCGAGTGAAATGATTACAGAGGATATGTTGGTGTATGTTTCCCGGGCGACGCGACGGTGCGTCGTTGGGAAACATGTTTTGAGATTGATGGAGGTTACGTTGAACACTAACTTGATAGTAGAAACTACCTTATAATTTTTGTTTTATTTGCGCTACGTTATCCACAAAATGTACTGGGACTTTATAATCACACTGTAGTGTGTACAGTTAGATAATATATCTATGTTGTTGTATTGTACTGTATGGCCGTCAAGTAGTGAGTGTTCTGCTACTGCCAACTTTTCTACTTGTTTAAGACAGCTGTATCTTTCGTGTTCTTTAAGTCTGGTTGTAATGCTGCGTTTAGTGGTGCCTATATACATTTGGCCACAACTGCACGGGATCCTGTATATGCCTGCTGATTGATGAGGATGAAGTTGATCCTTAATCGGTCTGAGGAGGTTTTTGAAAAATGACCGGGAATTGAACCCGGGACCTCATCAACTGTAGTCAGAAACACTAACCACTAGTCCATGAGGCTGGTCAAATATAACATCTTAAAATTGAACTAAAAAACTTCAGAATGAGAGAAATTTGATGGAGGTGCTTTATGGAAACACTATATTCTGTTAGCAGATAAAGGAGAAAATAATGATCTGGTGAATAGGGAAGGATATTAGCATCTTATGTGAGAGACATGGCTATATTATATGATCACTATGTTTATACCAATGTATAACTTCTGTTACAAAAACTTACTTTGCCTCAAAGTCATCCCATAAGGCGACCCATCTCGTGAGACCACTATGTGTAGCGAGGAAGATCTGCGTAACTCCAATATCTTTCATCCTGTTGATGTAAGAAATTTAACATAAATATCTGAGATCTAAAGAAAAAGAAAAAAGCTGGATTGAACAGATTGTGATATAAGGAACCAAAATTTGTCTGAGCAAGAAGATATTTCACAATTGAACAGTATTATGCATCAACCAGCTATGTGCCATTATGTAAGTTTTGAGAAAAATATGTTTGAAGTTTTTTTTTTTACAACAGTTAAATGAATCGTGATTTCTTCTTACCTCATACTTTTATGTTTTTTTGAACACAGCACTGCAGTATCGGCGACCCATTGTCACCATCGTCAGCTGTTTTCACGACTCGCCGATACTGCAGTGCTGTGTTTAAAAAAAACATAGAAGTATGAGGTAAGTAGAAATCACAATTCATTCTCATGAATTGAACCTCATAATGTTAAAAATTCCCAAATTTAATATATAAATTTTTTTTTACATTTAAATTCTAATAGTGAGTGGAGAACATATTTTTAATGACTCACCTCATATAATTTCAAATATGAGGTAGGTCGTTAAAAATATGTTCTCCACTCACTATTAATGATATTACTTCATAATGTTTACTTCCCAATATTAATTTAAATATATTTAATTTCTAGCAAGAACTATTTAATTATTTCTGACTTGATAATCACTTATGCAGCAACAATATAAGAGCAGACATTTGGCGCTTAGCTGCATGATACAAAATTTAGATTAGCATTTATGAAGATCTGGTTTCATAGCCGTTTGTTGCAAAACACAGAATCTCTGATAGGACTGATGGTGTTTACATTTTTCTTTAATAATAAGGCTATATTAAAAAAAAAATTGGCACTAAAAGTGTGCGTAAACTTTCTTCATGAGCCAGTACAACAGATGGCATCAACATTTTTTTAATGGCACTTAGCTGATTGATGCATACCATCGTCCAATTGTATTCTAATAATAAAACCAATTATAACAGCTGGGACTCTTGACTCACTGACTTCCCTACACTGGCTGAACTATTGTTTATTTCAGTTAATGAAACTTGTGGATGCGAGGCCACCAGCCCACTGATAGACCAAGGGCCTTCTAAGCTTGTCATTCATGGAAAAAAAAAAATCTTATCATGACTTTATGTGCTTCGCTTTCTGCTCTCGGTGGATATATGGCATTAACGTTATCTATTTTAAATTTACATACCACATTGTCAGATCTCTTTACATACAGGGTGAAAATTATTTAAACTGACAAACTCTGGGAGGTTGTAGGGGACACCAAAACAAATACTTTTCCCTAATGTCATTTTTTCCTATGAGGATTATTTAAACTGTTAGAGGAAGATTTCTCTGGCGGCAAATTAATTAAACCCACAAACACTTTTGCATTTTTTATTACCAAGAGACAACACATTAACACAACGCAATTGCTTAAATTACAGTAGATGTTAAAAAATTCCTCCATTGACATGTTAACAAAGGTTACACTGGCGGATCATGTTCTGTCTAGCACGGGCAAAAACTCCAGGAGTATCGTTAATTGCTCCTGCTGCTGCTACTATCTGGGCAACCAGATCCCTTTCTGATGCAACATGAGTTGTGTAAACAAGGTTGCACATCTCTCCCCACACAAAAAAAAATCCAAAAGGGTCATATCTGGGGATCGAGCAGGCCATGGTACAGGACCACCTCTGCCAATCAACTTTTCTGAAAATTGTTGGTTCAAGAATCGATGCACACGATAACTGAAATGTGCCGGCGCCCTGTCATGTTGGAACCACATGCGTTGTCGTGTAGGGAGCGGGACGTCTTCCAGCAATTCTGGCAATGCTCTGGCGAGAAAATTGTATTAGTGCCTGCCATTTAATGGCCTAGGTAGGAGATATGTCCCAACTAAACAGTCCCCAACAACGCCGGTCCACACATATCAGTGTACTCACTCCAGGTGTATCGCTCCATTAGTAAACAGATACAATTCACTACTACACTGGTGGACAAAACAATTCCTACCATCAACAGCAGTTGCAGTCATGACAACTGAAGGGCGTAATATGCCCTCTACCAGTTTAAATAATCCTCATAGGAAAAAATGGCATTAGGGAAAAATATTTGTTTTGGTGTCCCCTACAACCTCCCAGAGTTTGTTGGTTTAAATAATTTTCACTCTGTAGATGTATTCTTGTATTGTGTACAAAGAGGAGTGTAGGATACTGAATGTTTATATTTTAAGAGAAAAATTTTTGCCTAGACCGGGACTCGAACCCGGGATCCTTGGCTTTCCGGGCCAAGTGCTCTACCAACTGAGCTACCGAGGCGAGTTACGATCTAGACGCAAATTTTTCTCTTATATACGTTGTAATTCCCTTTCGCCAAATGCTTTTGAAACCATTGCTTCTATTTTTTGCAAATGGCGGCTTCTTAGTTAAGAAGACATTTATTGGGAATTTAACATTACTTTTATAAAGCTAGTAAGGATTCTAATGATGTTTTTATTATTGATTTAACATTTCTCACTGAAAGATAAATTTTTCTCTTAAAATATAATTTATCTTTCAGTGAGAAATGTTAAATCAATAATAATCTAGGCGAAAATTTTTCTCTTAAAATATAATTTATCTTTCAGTGAGAAATGTTAAATCAATAATAAAAACATCATTAGAATCCTTACCAGCTTTATAAAAGTAATGTTAAATTCCCAATAAATGTCTTCTTAACTAAGAAGCCGCCATTTGCAAAAAATAGAAGCAATGGTTTCAAAAGCATTTGGCGAAAGGGAATTACAACGTATATAAGAGAAAAATTTGCATCTAGATCGTAACTCGCCTCGGTAGCTCAGTTGGTAGAGCACTTGGCCCGGAAAGCCAAGGGTCCCGGGTTCGAGTCCCGGTCTAGGCGAAAATTTTTCTCTTAAAATATAATTTATCTTTCAGTGAGAAATGTTAAATCAATAATAAAAACATTACTGAATGTTTGTTTAGTGTAAAATGTGTTCTATGAAGCATAATGATGAGTAAAGACCGGATGTTAGGGAAAATGCCTACAGTTATTTATTATAAATATTGTAAAAGTGACTTCGTATAAGTTCATACCGTCGACCCAAGAGTTGTTTTCCATTCAGTTAATTTTGCCTATAAATGCCTATTTCAGCTTACAATGCCTATAAATGCCTTTTTGTCATTTTTTCTCGAAATTAACTTTGTATTTCAATTAAATTAATTGAAATGGACAAACTTCATGACACATATCATTGCATAGAAACCTTTAAGTGACTGGCAATATTATTTTTTATGTTGGTAACACTGAATTCAGTCTGTAGTCCTCGTTCACAGATAGGTGCTTCAAAAACAAAGTGGTGTGACAAGTGTATGTGGATTTTTTTTTTTTAACCTTTAGAACAGTTGTTGTAACATGCCTAAAGAACGGACAACAGTAAACAGTAAGAATTGAAAGAATTTTGTGCAGAAATATTGTCAAGTGACGGTTCAATATTGTTTTGCAAAGTGCATAAAATTTCAGTGAATTACTTGAAGAAGTGTCATGTTTTGCAGCATGTACATACTGCAAAATATACGTATGCTCTTTGTAAAAAGGCAAAACAAGTTCCAAAATCATCTCTGATATATGCTATTGATAGCATATGTTTATATACTGTACGTAAGGCTGTAAAATTTATGTTGTAGTCCATTTTTTGTAAGAGCCTATTTTGAATTTTTTAGTGCCTATATTAATGATTTTTAGTGCCTTTTTGCCTGCCTATTTTGAATTTTTTAAGTGCCTAACATCCGGACTCTAATGATGAGAATAGAGAAGGTGAAACCCAGTGCCAGCACTTAGCCTACTCCTAACTTATGCTCATATTTCTGCACAAACATGCGAATGATTCATCTTCTACACTAATAAAATAAAATAAGTTAAAATACCTTCTTAGGTAAAATCCGCCGTCCTCAACTTTTAAAATATGTGATCTTTATGCCTGTAGGCCTTTCAGGACATCTGTCCCACCTTCAGCAGTTCATTCTTCGCTACAGCATCCAGGTTGATGTTTGATGCTCCTGGTCCTAATGTGGCTTTGTCGTGACTCAGCAGCATCAAGCATCGACCTGGATGCTGTAGTGAAGAATGAACTGCTGAAGATGGGACGGATGTCCTGAAAGGCCTACAGGCATAAAGATCACATATTTTAAAAGTTGAGGACGATGGATTTTACCTAAGAAGGTATTTTAACTTATTTTATTTTATGACTCTCCACCTCAACAGTTTTAACAATGAATTTTATTAGTATTGATTCTACACTAATACCATCTTCACGAACAAGAGTTCTTCGTAACTTCATCTCAACCAATAGCAATACATTAGCAGGATTGATTACCAATCGCCGACCCATCTGACGCTTCACTACACAAATAGCTTCACAAAACACAACTTCAGAGGCACACTGCACCGTCCCTACTGGTCTCGACTGGCGTACCAGCAGATCAATGTGCAATGAGGCATGGCACACGCAGAGGCCTCTAACAGACTGTAGAGTTTTGCAAATGAGCAAGCATCACTAGTGCCATAAGGGACCTTTAAATTATCTCTCACACGATTTTGGTGTATATTTGTTTGTTCGAGCTCAAGTACTTTCCTTGTGAGTTCTAGTCATGTTAATTGTAGTCAACATACAGCTAGTCTGGCAGTAATAGAATTTATTAAAAACTATAAAAATGTTTAGTCTCATGAACTTGAGGTGAAAATAATTTATTGATTATACTTACTTAGTCATGTTTCTTTTTGACCAGAATCTTGTTTCAACAATATCTGATATTAAAGAAGTTAGCAAATCTTGATCACCTGCAAATAAATAAAAAATATTAAACTTTTCTCTTCAAATTTAATTTGTCCTTCAGTGAGAAGTATTAAATTAATACACGTAGAAATTCAGTATACAATGGAAATGGACAGCTAATGACAAATGAGGGAAATTTTGAGGAAGTGGCTGAATTCAAATACCTAGGAACAATAATCACAAATATGAATGAGACGCACAAAGAAATTAAACATAGGCTCAATTCTGGAAAAGCATGCTATTATGCATTGCAGAGACTTTTGATGTCCCAACTCCTTTCAAGAAACGTTAAGCTGAAAATATATAAAACTATTATTCTACCAGTTATATTATATGGGTGCGAAACATGGACTCTTACTTTAAGGGAGGAAAGGAGATTACGAGTATTTGAGAATAAAGTTCTTAGAAAAATTTTTGGACCAAAGAGAGATGAACAGACAGGTGAATGGAGAAGACTACATAACAATGAACTACAGGTATGTATAGGAAGCCAGATATAATAAGAACAGTTAAGTCTCGTAGACTGCGATGGGCAGGACATGTTGCGCGTATGGGGAATGAAAGATGTGCATGGAAGCTTCTTGTAGGAAAGCCAGAGGGAAAACACCCAGTTGGTAGACCAAGAATGAGGTGGGAGAACAACATTAACTATGATTTGAGGGAAGTAGATTATACAGGGAATGATTGGAAAGCATTAGCTCAGGATAGGGATTTATGGAGAGCTTATGTCCGCGCGGCCATGAACCTACGGGTTCAATAGTGCCAGTGAGTAAGTAAGTATAATATGGTCACTAGAGTGCCCCAAGACTCCCAAGACATAAAGGAAGTTTTTTTTTTGCAAAATCAAATATGCATACCCTCTATTTTTCTTTATTTGTCCTTAATAACTCAACAAACATTATTGTATTCACATAGACATCCTCATCAGACAGCAGGCATATACAGGATACCATGCAGTTGTGGAAAAGTGTATATAGGCACCACTAAACTACACTTGTCTGACAGCGCTGTATCCTGGTTCGACTCATACCTGCATGGTCGTCAACAATACGTTTCATTAAACTCTAGATCTTTGTCTTGGCGCAACGTGCCGGCTGGAGTCCCCCAGGGCAGTGTTCTCGGGCCTCCTCTTTTCTCAATCTACATAAATGACTTGCCAACTGTACTAAAGCACTGTCGTTATCACCTCTACGCTGATGATCTCCAAATTTACCTACATTCACCTCCTCATTCTCTCTATAACAGCTTGACAAAAATGAATGACGATCTCATATCCATCTTTAACTGGTCTTCAAGTATCGGTCTAAATCTAAATCCTAACAAGTCACAAGTAATTCTAATGGGACAACAAAGACTGCTTACAACCTTTGACATATCTACACTACCAAACATTACTATAAATAATATAATTATCCCTCATTCTTCTTCAGTAATAGATCTTGGACTACATCTAGACGCAAATTTAACCTGGCAAACACAAGTGAAACACATATGTAAAAAGACTTTCTCCATCTTACATTATCTTAGACGTTTAAAGAATTTTCTCCCAGTTTCGTTAAAACAAATCCTTGTGCAGAATCTTGTGTTACCACACTTCGATTATTGTGACATTATATATAATGATCTAAACTATGACTTGTCGCAGAGACTGCAGCGTGTTCATAATGCTTGCGTTCGATTCATTTTCAATATCCGCCGGTATGACCATATTTCCGAACACTTTAATAACCTCTCTTGGCTCCGTCTTACTGACAGACGTAAATTGCACTCTCTTTCACTACTTTTCAAGCTTCTGAATTCCTACATCCCTACTTACCTGGCGTCTAGATTTGAGAAGTTATCCTCTTACCACAATATTGACACTAGATCACAAGATAGCAGTCTGCTAACAATTCCTCTTCATAGCACTTCCTCCTATTCTACTTCCTTCACAGTAGCCTCTGCCCGCTCCTGGAATCTCCTTCCTCAAGATATCAGGGGTTGCCGCACACTTGGTACCTTTAAGTCACGCTTATACAGTTACCTGTTGTCTAATAATTAATTTTTCTCTATTTATTTAATTTTATACTATGTCATTAATCTTTTCCTGTTTTTTTATATATATTGTACATATTATATATTTAATTCGTTAAATTTAGAGTAAATCAAAATACATTATAAATATTAATTGTATTGTATTCATAACTTGTAATCGTTTATATATATATATTGTAATTTTAGATTTAAGACTATTTTTTGTTTGTATTTTTTTTTAAACCTGGTTGAGTGGTAGACAAGGCCTTAAGGCCTTAACTCTGCCAGGTAAAATAAAGCTATTATTATTATTATTATTATTATTATTATAAACGCAGCATCGCAACCAGACTTAAGGAGCATGAAAGATACAGTCATCTTAAACAAATGGATAAGTCGGCAGTAGCAGAACACTCTTTACTTGATGGCCACAGAGTACAATACCAGAATACAGACATATTATCTAACTGCACACACTATTTTACCGTCTACAATGAGAAGCCATCAAAATATTCAAACATAAAAACAGTTTGAATAGAAAAGAAGAATCATTAAAAGTCAACAAAGTATGGATACCGGTTCTAAAAAACGCAAAATGTAAACCTCTACAAGTACAGTCGACTAGACTATCAAACAACAATCTCAGTGGAATTATGGAAGTCCCTACCGCTGACCAATCAGAAGGCAGATATAACGTACAGTCAACTGGACCATCAAACAGCAATCTCATTGGAGCAATGGAAGTCCATAACGCTGACCAATCAGAAGGCAGATACAACCTACGAACACATTGCGGTGAACGTATAAATAGGACAGGCAGCGGATAGAATTGCCAGTCTCAAGACAACCCTTGAGGATGCCAGATGCAGTCTCTGGCGAAACGTCGGGGAACTACAAGCCTCACGACCACAGCCTACAGCCCGAAAATCTTCATGAAGATCATCAAAACATTATTGTGATTGGATTATGACAACCCGTGCCGACTTCATGCCATACATAAGACAAGATAATTTGTTCTGGGTTAGTATAGAAGGATTCTAGAACTAAAATTTTACTTAGTAAATAAAACATCAATATTCATAAATTAATGAGTCATTTTCTCACATCTTAACTCATATTTTATGTTTTTTTAAACACGGGAACTAGTTTAACTTAGAAAAAAACATCAATATGCCCAAAATGTACAACTATTTACTATATTACAATAAAAAACATTATTTCTCATATTTTGTTCGCCTTAGTTTGCAAGTACTGACATATTTCAAAGCAAGTCGGCACGGGTTGTCGTGGGCCTATGTACACCAAATTGTACTTACAATTGTTTTAACGTTATACAAATACATTAAGAGGATTTGTGTTAAAAATAAAAGACTTTGATTTTTTTTGGGACTCCCTAATGATCACACATAGCAATACATGATTAAATGGGAATTGACATCTAACAGAATATGAGGATAATTTTGAAGTGGCAGAATTCAAACATAGGAAAAATACCAGTACGGCTTTTTTCGATGTTTTTATTATTAATTTCATACATCTCAATGATGGATAAATCATATTTGAAGAGAAAAATTATTCGCTCAGACCGGGACTTGAACCCAGGACCCTTGGTTTTCTAGTCCAAGTGCTCTACCATTTGAGGTACCTGAGCAAGTATCGATCTAAACGCAAATTTTTCTCTATATACGTTGTAATTCTCAATGGTAGAGCACTTGGACTAGAAAACCAAGGGTCCCGGGTTCAAGTCCCGGTCTGAGCGAATAATTTTTCTCTTCAAATATGATTTATCCATCATTGAGATGTATGAAATTAATAATAAAAACATCGAAAAAAGCCGTACTGGCATTTATAATGTAATGTATAATTCCCAAATATGTCTTCTTAATATAGGAGCCGCCATTTGCAAAGATAGAAGCAAAGGCTTCAAAGCATTTAGTGGGCGGGAATTACAACATATATAGAGAAAGATTTGCGTTTAGATCGGTACTTGCTCAGGTAGCTCAAATGGTAGAGCACTTGGACTAGAAAACCAAGGGTCCTGGGTTCAAGTCCCGGTCTGAGCGAATAATTTTTCTCTTCAAATATGATAGGAAAAATAATTACAAAGAGAATGAAATGCAGAAAGAAATTTAACATAGGCTCTGCTCTGGAAACATATGCTATTTTCCATTAAAGGGACCCTTATCATACATACCAACTTCTGATAAAATAGTTGAATAAAAAAATATATTCTTCCAGTTATATTACTTATTTACTTGTATTGACTTTACGACCCTTTAAGTCTAGCCACAGCCTTTGCTTTGTTAGGAATTTCTAGACCAAACTAATTTAGTAACACTTATTTCCATACAGATGTCATAAATAGCATGTGGTCAGTATACCAACTCAATGAGACATCTTGTAGACAATTAAGGTAACACTTGGATGATGAAGGTCGGTAAATTTTGTTTAGAGGCCTCTTTTTTCAGGTTTAAGGTTCTTTTACGAGCCTGAGATTATTCAGATGTACCAGATTCATCTTATTTTATTACAGTTATTTTTCTTTTACATAATACACAATAGATTTTTTTATTTCCATTTTATGAGAATTTTTACATTCTTATAGTACATTGACTCTGACCAGAATTGAACCCATGAACCTCAGAACCCATTGAGTAACCTATGAACCTATTATTATCATCATCTGCATTCATGGATTAGGTCTGTTGACCCGTTCCGACTTCAGCCCATCTCTTTCTAGGTCTGCCGACATCTCGGGCGCCTTTAGGTTTGTATTTTGTTGTTTTGGATATCTATCTTCATTCATTCTGTCTATGTGTTGCTTCCATTTTTGTCTATATGTATCTATTTTATCAGTTATTGCAAATATTTCAAGTTCTGTCTTATTTCTGTGTTCTTGATTCTGTCTTCCTTAGTGCATCCTTTAACAGATCTAAAAAATTTCATTTCTGCCGCCGTTATCCTACTTAGATCTTGTTTTTTATGTATCCAAGCTTCTGAACCATAGAACAGTACCGGTACTGCCAACGTTTTGTAAAATTTCAATGGGTCTCTCTTGTTGTTTTGTTATTTAGTGATCGTTTTATCGTACCACATAATCCCTGGAATTTTGCTATTTTATTAGTTATATCATTATCATAATTAAATTAAATGTCACATCCTAGATAATTGAGATGGTTCACCTGTTCTATGGCTATGAACCTATTAAGTTCTGTCTTATTTCTGTGTTCTTGATTCTGTCTTCCTTAGTGCATCCTTTAACAGATCTAAAAAATTTCATTTCTGCCGCCGTTATCCTACTTAGATCTTGTTTTTTATGTATCCAAGCTTCTGAACCATAGAGCAGTACCGGTACTGCCAACGTTTTGTAAAATTTCAATGGGTCTCTCTTGTTGTTTTGTTATTTAGTGATCGTTTTATCGTACCACATATTCCCTGGAATTTTGCTATTTTATTAGTTATATCATTATCATAATTAAATGAAATGTCACATCCTAGATAATTGGGATGGTTCACCTGTTCTATGGCTATGAACCTATTAAGTATATATTATTTAATTAAAATTGCAGTGGGAGGAAACACTATGAGGTATTTATATTAATAAATGAGTTGGAGAAAATGCTTTAACATCTCACCTCACAAAGTTGTGTGTCTTCACGATACCGATTTCAAAAGTATAGTATACTTTAATGTTAAAACATATTCTCCAACTCATTTATTAAAGTATATATTAATTGAATTCTACTTACAATAACAGGAATCTTTGCTAACTCTCTCAAAAGGTGGCTCTGCACAGAACAAAAAATAAATGCTGTTATAAGAAAACAATTCCCTGCACAGATACAAATGTCATTTGATCTATATACTACTGTCTACTTACTGAGACGCTCAGGTGGGGTGAGATGCTGTGCTGATGTGCACTGCACTCCTCTTGTCTCCAAGAAGTCTCGTAGTTCATCTTCAGGACTGTCAAAATCATGTGTTGTATCATAGTGATATTTGCAATACATCCTGAAAAAAGTTTGTGATTTGAAAACTGTCACATCCCACAAAGTAAAAATTTTACAAGAAAAAAATTACAGCAACTATTTGCTACCAACATATAAAACACAGTATAATTTAAATATTAGGAAAAATCAATATTAATAAAATCCATCACTATCTCGGTTTAATTTAATAGGATATACTGAGTTTCATTGTGAAACAAAAAATTGTGACCACTAGAGCATGAGATGCACAAAGAAATTAAACATAGGCTCAATTCTGGAAATGTGTGCTATTATGCATTGCAGAGACTCTTGATGTCCCAACTCCTTTCAAAAAATGTTAAACTGAAAATATATAAAACAGTTATTCTACAAGTTATATTATATGGATGTGAAACATAGACTCTTACTTTAAGGGAGGAAAGAAGATTATGGGCAGCATGCAAATAAACTAGTCTCTACTCAAATTATTTCCAATCACTGATGAGCTGACTTTCGTGAGCAAGTGCAAAGATCGAATTAGCGACCCACTAACTGGTCATGCATGAAAGTCATCGTTTTCATAATATTGGCAAGAAATTACCCTGAATTCTCAGCGATAAAACCGCTTCCCTTATTTTCGTCTGCTAGAGGCATGCATTTGTACTTGCATCCCGCAAATAATACCATATACAACGACGTCTGCATCATTCAATATTACGCCATTTCTCCTGTTCTTCCAGTTGAATTCTTTGGTAGACTCTGTCAAATTCCTCTTCTCTGCGTACACCGAAAACAAGATCAAAGTTTTCAAGGTCCGACATCTTGGATAAAGCAGCAAGGTTTCAAACTACATTGGTTCCCTTCGGGATTCTCACGATTCGTTTCTCTCTTAAGTTACCTCGTCAGGTAGCTTATGAATTTCAACAATTATTATCGCATGAAGAGATATCTGAGTAAGCAAAATCGTATTAGGAAACAACTTTCTCAGCAGAGAACGCCTTTTACGGTCTAATGCGTTCATAGATTCGACCCTTAAGACACGACAACTTCAAAAGTGAAAGTTTTGGCCTTCTCAACAATCCTCCTCCATATTCAAGTTAGTCACTTTCATTTTCCTTAGATTGTTCATTGTCTCATCCTCCCATCTGATCTTTGGTCTTCCAACAGCTCTGCCTCCTATAGGTTTCCATTTGTAGAGTTTTTTGACCAATCTCTGATCATCCATTCTTATCAAATGTCCAAGCCAACCAATTCTGAGAGATCTTATATAGTTTATATATTCTGATTTTTTATTAATTTGTTTAGTTCATTATTTGTTTTTATTCTCCAACAGTTATCAGTTCCTCTATTTGGTCCAAATATTCTTCTTAAATTTTTTCTTTCAAAAATTAGTAATTTCTGTTTTATTGTTTCTTTTAGGACCCAAGTTTCACAAGCATATGTAACTACTGGTCTAATGAGTGTTTTGTATAACCTTATTTTTGCAGTTTTTGATATTAATTTGCTTTTAAATAAGGTTCTATTTACAAAATAAGCTTTATTCCCATTTTTTTATTATTGATTTCATACACCTCAATGATGGATAAATCATATTTGAAGAGAAAAATTATATGCTCAGACCGGGACTTGAACCCGGGACCCTTGGTTCTCTAGACCAAGTGCTCTACCAACTGAGCTACCTGAGCAAGTACCGATCTAAACGCAAATCTTTCTCTATATACATTGTAATTCCCGTCCACCAAATGCTATGAAGCCATGCTTCTATCTCGCAAATGGCGGCTCCTTTATTAAGAAGACATATTTGGGAATTATACATTACGAAATCAATAATAAAAAACATGGAAAAAGCCGTACTGGCTGTAATGTATAATTCCCAAATATGTCTTCTTAATAAAGGAGCCGCCATTTGCAAGATAGAAGCATGGCTTCATAGCATTTGATGGACGGGAATTACAATGTATATAGAGAAAGATTTGCGTTTAGATCGGTACTTGCTCAGGTAGCTCAGTTGGTAGAGCACTTGGTCTAGAGAACCAAGGGTCCCGGGTTCAAGTCCCGGTCTGAGCATATAATTTTTCTCTTCAAATATGATTTATTCCCATTTACCAATCTTTCTTTAATTTCCTCTTCTAATGTATTATGTCCAACATTAGCTCAGGATAGGGATGTATGGAGAGCTTATGTCCGTGTGGCCATGAACCTACGGGTTCGACAGTGCCAGTGAGTAAGTAAGTAAGTAAGTAAGTAATGTATTATGTCCACATAAACATATACTCATCTTAAACTCTTTTCTGTGCACAATATAAGAAATTATCATCTACAAAAAGTGGTCTGCTTAAGTGATACATAAATTGAAAATCATCATCATCATCATCATCCAGGGATTAAGCCTGTTGGCTCATTCCGGTTTCATGAAAGCTAGAATTGTTAAAATTGTTCAGACCATCTTCTGTGTGGGCGACCAACATTTCTCCTTTCGTGAGGTTTATAATTTAGCAATAATTTTGGAAATCTTCCTTCTGGCATTCTATCAATATGTTCTTTCCAGTCGTTCCTATATTTAATTATTCGGTTTGTAAGTTTGAAAATATTTAGTTCTTTTCTTATATCTTCATTTCTTTTCTTATCCAGCAGAGTACATCCTGCTATATTTCTTAAAAATCTCATCTCAGCTGTTTCCAAACTTTGTTCTTGTCTTTTAGTGATCGTCCAACATTCTGATTCATACATCAATAAAGGAAGAGCCAATACTATATAATATTTCATTTTTGTTTATTTTCTTGTGTTTTTAAGGGTTCTTTTAATAGTGCCACACATTAGATTAAAATTAGATTAGATCAGATTAATTGAAAATAGACCATATTAATGTCACCTCTCTGTCCAGCATAAAAAGTGCAGTGGATGGCATAGAAAACACAATTTAAGAATATAATATATAGAAATCCCAATATAAAAATGGTGAGCATAAATGTTATTTATTAATAACTTACCATTCCGGATGAATGGACCAATTCTTGTCCTTAATAAATTCTTGTATCTGTTGCAGTAAATCTTTGAATCTTTTATCCGAACCTTAAAAAAAAAAAAAAGAGACAAAAATATGAGCACAAATTAACTTTCCAGCAAAAATAACAGGAACAGATTAACCTCACATGAGAATGGACGTTAGGACCAACTTGTTTTACAACTTTAGAAAAATATAAGTTTCATAAAACTTGAGATGGATATTAACTTTATGAGGCTTTCAAATTAATAAAATTAATTAATTTTGAGTTTTTTTTTAACTCACCTCATATTTCTTGACTTCCATGCATACACAGGTTTCATCACTGCATTTGTGACTTTCTCGATGCAACACCACGATCACAACTGCCAGCCAGTGGTTTTCTCTCTTGTACATTGATTTCTGCGCTCTCTGTTGGCTGACCGATGAACTTCCAAATCAATCCCCTCTCATTTTCACTGGGTATTTCAAAATTCATAGTTTTCTTTTTACTCCATATTCTTGCATATGTAAATTTTCTCCCAAATTGTGAGTTCCTTTGGTTTTTCTAACTTTTTAATTCATTTTGCCTTGGTTTCAGTTCCGTTTTTCTAATCAAACTTGTGCAGCTGATGCAGGTTTTTCTGTTTCTCCATTTTTAACATTTCTAACGTGTTCTTTCAATCTTGTATTTAAATTCCTTCATGTTTTCCCTATGTATATTTTTCAAAAGTTTTTTGAGTTAAAAAAAGCTCAAAATTAATTAAAATAAACCTTATAGTGTTATTTCCTATCTACATAGCTTATTAAAATTAAAATGAGTCATTATACATCTCACCTCATACACTCTGTGTTTTTCACAGCACAGGATCACTGTTTCAGTCATCATCACGTCTGTTGAATTTATACCTTGTATACGTAGATATACCAAAATAAATGTAACTTACTTTGTTGTGTAGTGAAGAGTTTTACAATATCCGGTGGAACATGAGCACTGAATAATCCATATGAAGTTGGGACAGCTACTCCAAGTGTAAATGGAGTATCTTTAATTCCAACATAATGGAATGTACGCATCACTGTAGATACTCTCCTCTGTAATTATAAATATAATG
Source organism: Diploptera punctata (assembly GCA_030220185.1). NCBI lineage: Eukaryota > Metazoa > Arthropoda > Insecta > Blattodea > Blaberidae > Diploptera > Diploptera punctata. The sequence goes on from JASPKZ010005311.1 coordinate 1,185,300, forward strand.
ATTTCAGTGAAAGCTATTAAGAAATACTCCTATAAAGTGATTACCTCCTTTAACAAACTATTTCTCAATGTACAAACATTAAGCCCCATAAAATCAATGTAAATCACAGTCCTATTAAAAAAACCTCCCTGACCACAAACATGCCATAATTACTGGTGAAATTAAATGTTTCTTACCTCTCCTCATATAAATCTTCTAAGTAGATCGCGATTTCGAAACCATAATGGTCTCATCTTCAGTACTTTTTTGGCAACTGATGTTATGTCAATTGGAAGAAGAGTTTCTTCCGATCGACATAACATCAGTCGCCAAAATAGCACTGAAGATGAGACCGTTATCGTCTCGAAAACACAATCTACTTAGAAGATTTATATGAGGAGAGGTAAGAAACATTTAATTTCACCATAAATTAAACCTCATAGTGATTAATTCCTATAAATGCCATAATTACATTTACCTTCTATTTAATTTTATTTGGTTTCAAAAGCAGTATAATCTAATTCAGGTAGGAGACCCTTCAGTTGCCTGTTTTGAGAACTTACAGGAAATGGCCTGGATAATAGCCTTTTAACATTTCTCACTGAAGGACAAATTACATTTGAAGAGAAAAATATACTCTGTTGTTTTATTTTAAATTAACACTTTCCAGAACTGAACATAGTTTAATTTTAGAAAGAAAAATTAACGTTCGAACTGGGACTCGGAACCCTGGTCTTGACTCTGTGTGTCAAACTCCGATACGAACATCAACAATTCTTTCCACTTGTACCGAAATCACCTTTTCGGTACGTAAAACTGCATAACACCTACATAACAACTACGTCATTGTGTCTTCCCTCTACAGTGATCTTATAGAACAGTGCCAATTCCTGTCTTCATCATCCTCTTTCCTACTATCCTCCCCCTTCATTCTTTACGCGCTGCGTGTTACTGCGCATCTTCCCCTCGTTATCGAAGACCTCAAATAAGCTGTGCAAGTGAATATCAGTGTCATCATCAACTTTGGAATCGTCGTGGTCAGATCAACAGTAGCTCGAAGGAGCTGTTTGGTTTTCTTCAGTCCCATAAGCCAGGGTAGGGCAACCAGGACTGTGAACCCTAGCCCTTGGCTGGACTGGATTGTGTGTGTGCATGTATGTATGTGTATTATTATTGTTATTGACTTTTTCTTTTGATGACCAATTTATATTATTTCATTCATGTTTTTTCTTTGGTCAAGAAGATAAACTTTTGTTATATTATATAAGAATTAAATTAATCGTTATTATTTCTTACCTCATACTTCTATATTTCTTTAAATACAGCACTGCAGTATCGGCAACTTCTTGTCACCATCGTCAGCTGTTTTCACGATTGTCAATTTTTACTTTTGTTGATAATTATCCAAACTGCCATCTGATGTTCTTTTAAAGAATTATTTCCTAAACTGCCATCTGGTGTTCATTTTAATGAATCATTTTCTAAACTGCCATCTGTTTGTATTTTTGAAGAACTTTGTAATCAAGCTCGGTTCATCTGGAATTTCGAAGTTCATGGTTCTAGTATGGTTTTTATTTTTAATATATATTTTTTCCCAAACTGTTAAATCTAAAGGTTTAGATAGATATTATTGTTTATTTTTAATATTTCACTCACCTCATACTTCATAATTCATAGCAGACCCTGGGTTTCTTCACATCTTTTGTGACATTCTCAATGCTGCGTCACGTTCACAACTGACGCAGCATTGAGAATGTCACAAAAGATGTGAAGAAACCCAGGGTCTGCTATGAATTATGAAGTATGAGGTGAGTGAAATATTAAAAATAAACAATATTAAAAAACCTCATAGTGTTATTTCCTATCTACATAACTTAATTAGATAGATATTGTTTATTTTTTATTATTTCACTCACCTCATACTTATGAAGTATGAGGTGAGTGAAATAATAAAAAATAAACAATATTAAAAAACCTCATAGTGTTATTTCTTATCTACATAACTTAATTAGATAGATATTGTTTATTTTTTATTATTTCACTCACCTCATACTTATGAAGTATGAGGTGAGTGAAATAATAAAAAATAAACAATATTAAAAAACCTCATAGTGTTATTTCCTATCTACATAACTTAGTTTAGATAGATGTTTCAAAAGTTTTGCTTCTTTTTCAATCCTATGATGCTCTAATAAACTATGTGCTGCTATAGCTGATTTTTCAATTTCTCCATTCTTTATGTTTCTGAAGTGATAGCTGATTTTTCAATTTCTCCATTCTTTATGTTTCTGAAGTTTATCAGCTATAGCAGCATATAGTTTATTAGAGCATCATAGGATTGAAAAAGAAGCAAAACTTTTGAAACATCTATTTAAACCTTTAGATTTAACAGTTTGGGAAAAAATATATATTAAAAAAAAACCATACTAGAACCATGAACTTCGAAATTCCAGATGAACCGAGCTTGATTACAAAGTTCTTCAAAAATACAACAGATGGCAGTTTAGAAAATGATTAATTAAAATGAACACCAGATGGCAGTTTAGGAAATAATTCTTTAAAAGAACATCAGATGGCAGTTTGGATAATTATCAACAAAAGTAAAAATTGACAATCGTGAAAACAGCTGACGATGGTGACAAGAAGTTGCCAATACTGCAGTGCTGTATTTAAAGAAATATAGAAGTATGAGGTAAGAAATAATCACGATTAATTTAATTCTTATGAATTGAATCTCATAATGTTAAAAATTCCCAAATTAAATATATAAATGTTGTTATATTATTTGTATTTCAATTATCTGACTCATGATATTTATTAAAAGTTACATTTTAGTTAACTTATGTTTACTATTATATTATTTTTAGTCTGGACATCTTACCTCAATATTAATGTTGATTTGTTCTTGAACATGTTTCAAAACAATTCTGTTTTATCATCAGCTTTCCCGGACTGGGAATAATTAAAATAACCTCAAAATATAACTTCCTAAAATTAAATATTATGTTTACTAATTGCGTAGCTAGTCATGTTTGGTATTGATTTATATTCTAAAGTTTTCTCAAGCCAATTTAATCCCCTTTTTCCTTCTAGCTTCCACGATTATAATACTGTTTAGTGTTCACTACTATATGTTAAATAATTTACTAAGGAAACGTGGATTAATCTTTGCCTTCTATGGGCCCAGGCAAAGGAATGTCGATACAATTTTCTCAAAACTTTCAAACTCAATGTAATGATAAAGGATTGGTAGGATCACACAGTGGACACTTATACAATTCTCTTTTCATCCGAAGGCTGGCATTCAAACCCAAAATCTTTAGCTTCATATGCTAATGCTCTATTTTTTTTCTTAAAATGTAATTTGTCCTTCAATGAGAAAATTTGTACATCAGTAAGAAATGTTAAATTATAATAAAAACATTGAAAGGAACTCTTCTGGCCTCATAAAGCAATGTTAAAATTCCCATTTAAAGTCTTCTTAAATAAGAAGCTGCCATTTGTGTGAGTGTCAAGCAATGGTTCATAGCCTTTGACACTCTCGGGAATTGCAATGTATAAGAGAAAACTTGATTTAGATAGGAAGCCTAGGATGGTTCAGATGGTAGTACATTAGCATATAAAGTTAAAGGTTCTGGATCCAATCTAACCATATTTTTCTCTTCAAATATAATTTGTTTATAATTTACATTGTTGTCTTATTTTCAAGGTTATTAAGTCTAGGAGATTAAAATCGTAAATCATGTAGCTCCAATGGATATGAATAGAAAAGCTTTCTACATTTTTATTGGGAAACCCTCAAGGAAAAGACCATTAGGAAGGCCTAGGCATAAGCGAAAGGATAATGTTTGGATGGGTCCTACTGGATATCAGAATGGAATCCTACTGGATTCAGTTGGCTGAAGATAGTGAATGCAGAATTCAACCTACAAGTTCCAAAAGCCACAGTTAGTTAGATCATTCCAGATCCCCATAATACTTAAAGAATGTCTTACCATGTTGTCTGAATGATACTTCATTTTTAATACCTTCTTCCCATATTCTTGTTCAATCATAGATTTCCTCATCTGTAAATAATAAGTCCTACATTACTTTATGGATGTGAAAGCTGGGTATCTACACAAAGGACAATTAGTAGAATACAAAGTCGTGAATTTATTGATAATTTGGAAATCACTCGTAGCATTATTTATGATAAATGGATTAATATTGTTAGGAGGATCTATAGTACGAGGGTGGATCAAATATTAACCAGAATTTGTATCTGGAGGTTGTGGTAGCGAACTGCAAAGGTTACGGTTTGGAGGGGAAGTTGCTGGGGGTGTCTGAAGTAGGGATCTTGATGTGTCGCACTCCGAAGAGCGGCCGCTTGCTTCAGTACACCATGAGCGAGCAAGAGGTACACACGTCTGTTGCACAACGCATTATTATTAAGTTTTTGGCGAAAGAAGGCACTAAACCTTCTGAAATTTTGAGAAGGCTCCATGCTTCCCTCGGGGAAGCAACCCTTTCAAAGACGCAGGTGTATGATTGGCGCAAAAAAATTTTAGCGGGCCGGGATTCAGTGGAAAATGAGCCCAACCAAAGACGGCAACGAACAAGCATCACTGCAGACAACATTCGTGCTGTACGGGACCTTATTGAGGAGAATCGGTGCGTAACAATTTCTGAAATTGCTTCACACGTTGGTATAAGCTTCAGAAGTGTTCAAGCCATCATCAGTGATGAACTCAAATTCCGAAAATTGTCTGCCAGGTGAGTTCCTCAGCTCCTCAGCCAGGAACAAAAAAAAAATGCATTGGACATTGACGAAAATGCATTGGACACCTCTGGAACATCCTCCTTACAGTCCAGATTTGTCACCCTATGACTACCATTTGTTTGGGCCACTAAAAGAAGACCTGGGAGGAAGGCAGTTTGGTGACAATGCAGCGGTAGAGGAGTTCGTGCGCAACTGGCTTACTACACGTCATCCCTCATTCTTCAAGGACGGCATCAAAAAGTTGCCAACTCGATGGCAAAAGTGTGCTGGAAATGCAGGAGACTATGTAGAAAAATGAGGTGGTGGTTTTGTATTTTTTTGTTAATTCAATAAAATTGTAAACAATAATTCCGGTTTATATTTGATTCACCCTCATAATACAAAAGCTAAAGTAAAAATACAGAATAATTCAACAGAGGAATTCACAGTGAATAAAGGCCTTAAGCAGGGATGCAGTTTGTCACCAATTCTTTTTAACGTTTATTTAGACCAGGCTCTTAACTAATGTTATAAAAATGTTCTGAAATGGGTATTCCTATAGGAGGAAAAGTACTGCATTCATTGCTATTTGCAGATGATCAAATAGTTCTTGCAGGGGATGAAGATGATATGAAATATATGATAAATAAACTAATGGAAGAATATAAAAAGTGGGGACTGAATATAAATTTACAGAAAACAGAATATATGTGTTTGGGAAAGGATGTGGATGACCTCATACTTGAAACAGGGAAAATAAAAAAAATGTGAATTTTTTAAATATCTTGGGTACCTGTGAGAGAGATGTACAGACTAAAATTGCAATGGCAAAAAATGCAACTAAGACATTACATGGAATAATTTGGAACAAAAATATTACAAAGGAAACTAAAATAAAAATTTATAAGAGCATCATACAGAATATTTTGTCATATGAAAGTGAAACTTGGTCTTTGACATAATTACAAAAGAATAAAATTAGAACAGTTGAATTTTATTATTTTAGAAGAAGCCTCCAAAAAACAAGACAGGATAAAATAAGAAATGAATTCCTTTGGAGAGAAATGAATGTCACCACATCTGTTGTTAAGAGGATTGAAAATCAAATGCTTAAATGGTATGGCCACATACAAAGAATGGAAAATGAAAGATGGCCAACCAATGGTCACCCCTGGAAGAAATAAACGTGGCAGACCAAGATGGAAATGGAAAACCTACGTCAGAACCATAATGGATGATAGGAATTTGGAAGAGGGAAATTGGAATGATAGAGATAAATGGAAACTGAAGACGGCAAACCTATAAGTGGGGGAAAGCCAAAGAAGAAGAAGAAGAAGAAAATTGTGTCAGAATAAGGATGCCTAAGAGCACAAGTAGTTAGTGCATTAATGCTTAAAACTGGAGGTCTTGGGTTCAAATCCCAGTTCAGATAAAACTTTTCCTTTTCAAAAAATGATTTAGACAAACAGCCTAAGTGTATAAATGTACATATTAACATCATAGCTGTGATTATGCTCACCTGTAGAAGTTCATAGTTCATGGTTCTAGTTACAAAACTGTCATCATCTACCAACTCCACCTCAGTGAGATCCACACTGTTGTAGTGAGGTTTTAGAATTCCTAGGAACTGTAATACAATCAAACATTATTAATGTTTTTAGCACAGGCCTTAAGAGGCCTTTTGGGTAGTAGGAGAATAAGGATCGAATCTATGAACGCATTAGACCGTAAAAGTTGTTCTCTGCCTGTACTCTGCTGAGAAAGTTGCATCCAAATACATTTTTGCATACTCAAAAATCTGTTCATGTGATAATAATTGTTGAAATTCCTAAGCTACCTGGCGAGGTGACTTAGCAGAGAAACAAATTGTGAGCAACCCGATGGGAATCGATGGTAACCGATGTAGTTTGAAACCTTGCTGCTTTATCCAATTCCAATATGTCGGACCTTGAAGACTTCGATCATGTTTTCGGTATACGCGGAGAAGAGGAATTTGATAGAGTCTACCAAAGAATTAAACTGGAAGAACAGGAGAATCGGCATAATATTGCACAATGCAGATGTCGTCGTATACGGTATTATTTGCGGGACGCAAGCGTAAATGCATTCCTCTAGCAGACGAAAATAACGGAAGTGGTTTTATAGCTGAGAATTCTGGGTAATTTCTTGCCAATATTATGAAAACGACTTTCATGCATGACCAGTTAGTGGGTAGCTAATTCAATCTTTGCACTTGCTCACGGAAAGTCAGCTCACCAGTGATTGGAAGTAATATGAGTAGAGACTAATGTATTTGCATGCGGCCCTAAGGCTCTTTCTAGACAATGTTTTAAAAATTCATTACGAAACACTGTTGTGGTCACCATGTAATGATAAACATTATAAAACATTACAAAACAAAATTATAAAATTGGCCGTGGTGGACTAGTGGTTATGCTCCTTGCCTCTGGTCCTGAGGGTCACGGGTTCAAACCCAGCCAGGGTCGATGGATTTTTTTTAGGATGGAAAAAATCCAAGGAGCAAGTCCTCCAGGAGGGACTTTAAGCCGTGGGTACTGAGTCTGAATATTTTCAGGCTCGTAAAAGATCCTTAAGCCTGAATGAAAAGGCCTCTAAGCAAAATTTACTGAATTTTCCCGTCCTAGTATTACCTTGGTTTCCTAGATGTCATTATGAGCAGAATGCTGCACTCAAATGACATCTATACGAAAACAAGTATAACTAAATTAGTATGGTTCAATTTCTTCCCTGTAGGGGGAGAGCTCCTAAATCTCTGTTAAGGGAAATATGGGCTTACAAGATACAAGAAGATAAAATTGTACCTTATTTTCAGACTCATCAACTGCTAAAATGAATGAAACAATGTAGGCCTTTTGGAACCAGTCCCATCCTCAGCAGAAGGAAGATGGTTACTCAGCTACTGATTGGTTTGTTTGTGATAGTCATGTAAATAGGGTTTAGTTTTAATATTATTCGTTTTTAAACATCTTAATGATGGACAAATTATATTTAAAAACGAATAATATTATCATGGAAAGAAGCACTACTGGCTTTATAAGTAATGTTTAAATTCCCAATAAAAGTCTTCTTAATAAAGAAGCCACCATTTGCAAAAATTATAGCAACAGCTCGTAGCATTTGGGGTTAGGGAATTAACTATGTATAAGAGAAAAATACGCATTTAGATTGGAGGCCAAGGTAGATCAGATGGAAGAGCAGTGATATAGAGAGTCAAAGGTCCTGGGTTCAAACCCCAGTCTAGGCATATATTTTTCTTTTCAAATATAGGGTTTAGTTTACTGGGTGCATTCTAATTTAAAATCAAACGGTTATCAACTTTTAAATCAAAATTAAGTTGTCAACTTCCTTTAAAATCTCTATCATCTCTAGTATGTTTATCTTAGCTGGGTACCATTCTCTGTGTAAAACTGTGAGGATCTATATCCCACATATGATGTTCTTCTTTTATTATATGTTTTGCAACATGTGACTTGGAAGGCTATAAAACAAATTGGAAAGAAATTGCAAATCTTTGTAAATCATTGCCTGAGAAATATCTTGGGTAAATGGTGGCCAGAGATTATAACAAATAAAGAACTTTGGAGGAGAACAAATCGAAATGAAATTTGTAGGCAGATTAAATTTAGAAAATGGAAATGGGTTGGTCATGTATTAAGGAGAGAGAATGATAACATCAGAAAAATGGTATTTGATTGGGATCCCCAAGGATTGAGAAGGTGGAGAGGAAGACCTAGGGCAACAATACCAATAGGGATGAAGCTGAACAGGCAGGGATGAATAAGAATGAAGTTAAGGCATTGGCAAACAGAGTTAATTGGCGAGCTTTTATCAAGGCCCTTGCTTCCCAGTGGAGCGACCACAACTACTACTACTAATACTTTGTGACATGTCATTCCTACTCTGGCTGGATGATAGTCAATCTCTGTGACTATTTAACTCATGCCCCAAATGGGAGTCAATGACCAATCACATTACAATGATTTTTCATTTACAACCAATCACAGTCGTGTTTTGCCTAGAATTTACCAACTAAAGTTTATCATAATAAAGAAAACACATCCTTTTTAACATTCTGAATAGGTCATAGCATTATTTTGCAGTGACTGACCCACTAAGAAATACGGCTACCAGATTTATATATAGTGCATGAATGTCAACACGTAGCACATACGAGAGATAATATAAAAACATTTGTAATAACTGATTATACCACAAAAAAAGAAACCACTGTTTGCACTTTCTTAAACAAATTATTTTCCAGGAAATGACGTTGCAGAAAAATATAATTGACATATTTACATCATAGGGCATCAGAAATTAATTAATACCTATAACATTGGTTATAAATTTCTCCACTAGGGTTCATTCTTACAACATTGCGATCTTTTGGCAATAAATAATATTATGATCTGGTTGCAGTGATTGAACAAAAGAAGCAAATGAAGCGTACAAATCATTTCCCATTTGTTTTCAAACATCGCCGTTTACATTAAATATATAAATATTTAAAAATAACGATAGTTAAATAATGATTTGTGAGCATACAGCTTAATTTTATTCGTTAAATAGTCCTAACAAATGCCACTCTTGATTTCCAAATTATCTAGATAAATTCACTCCTCACTTCGTGAGTCGTTAATTTATCGATAATTTGGAAATCACTCATGGCATTACTTATGATAATAACTTAGTACAGTCATTAAGTTCTGAGACTTTACGCCTGAGGATAGGCACCCACAAGAATCTGAATGTCTCACAAGATAGAACCAAAGAACACATAAGAAATATTAAAAATGGAGAAATTGAAAAATCTGCAGTTGCTGCTCATATTTGATCTGAAAAACATAATATAAATTCAGACACTAAATTATTAAAACAGTTAGAAAATACAAAAGAACTGACTATTTGGGAAAAAATTTATATTCAGAAGAACAGAAACAGAGTTATGAATTTTGATATTCCGATGGAGGGTGACCTTGTTTGGAGGTTCTTTGGCCAACCACAGGATGGAGCTGACATCGACATCCAGGTGGTGCAACATAATGCAACATAAATAAAACCAGTCTGGGAAAGCTGACGATAAAACAGAATTGTTTTGAAACATGTCCAAGAACAAATCAACATTAATATTGAGGTAAGATGTCCAGACCAAAAATAATATAATATCAAAATTGACATAGCATTAAGTAAAAAAAATAAATAAAATGATCCCACTATATGCCTTAGGAGGCCATTGGGGTATAATGAGGTTAAGGATTGTTCCTTTTTAAATAATCGGTGCGAGATGTCAACCAGATTGTCAGCCCTGCACGTAGGTCACCTTTAGCCCCAAAAGAAAAATTTGGTATTTATTTCAGTTAGAGGCTGAGTCAACCCCATGGCCATGGTTCTGCCACAAGTTATAGACCGGTTCAAAAATACTGACCCCACTGGAACTTGAATACTAACCTTCTGGTTTGTAGTTTATTGGCTTAATCAATCATGTTATGGTGTGTCCCCCAAACAAAATGAATGTTATGATTTTAATAGCTGGCTCTAATGGATTGCAATAATTGAGAACGACATGCATAGATGCCAGGCCCACTTAGAGCAGAATGTCATACATTGCACTGTATCTATTACAGTACTATTTTATTTAATAATACTATTAAAATTTATAGTTAAATATGAGTAATAACATTATGAGGTTCTTAATTCGTAAATTAATGAGTCTTTTTTTTTACATCTTACCTCATATTTTATGTTTATTTAAACATGAGAACTAGTTATATTATTTTTGGTCTGATCATTTTACCTCAATATTAATGTTGATTTGTTCTTGAACATGTTTCAAAACAATTCTGTTTTATCGTCAGCTTGTCCAGACTGGTTTGATTTATGTTGCATTATGTTGCACAACCTGGATGTCGATGTCAGCTCCAGCCTGTGGTTGGCCAAAGAACCTCCAAACAAGGCCACGCTCTGTCGGTATTTCAAAATTCATAACTCTGTTTTTGTTAAGTTATGTAGATAGGAAATAACACTATGAGGTTCTTTAATATTGTTTATTTTTTTTTTTTTTGTTCTTCTGAATATAGATTTTTTCCCAAATAGTGAGCTCTTTTGTATTTTCTAACTGTTTTAATAATTTAGTGTCTGAATTTATATTATGTTTTTCAGACCAAACATGAGCAGCAACTGCAGATTTTTCTATTTCCCCATTTTTAATATTTCTGGTGTGTTTTTTGGTTCTAATTTTTAGGTTTCTTTTTGTTTTTCCTATATATATCTTTTCACAACCCATGCATTCAATTTCCTGTCAGGAATATATCAAATTGAATGCATGGGTTGTGAAAAGATATATATATAGGAAAAATAAAAAGAAACCTAAAAATTAGAACCAAAGAACACATAAGAAATATTAAAAATGGAGAAATAGAAAAATCTGCAGTTGCTGCTCATGTTTGGTCTGAAAAACATAATATAAATTCAGACACTAAATTATTAAAACAGTTAGAAAATACAAAAGAGCTGACTATTTGGGAAAAAAATTATATTCAGAAGAACAAAAACAGAGTTATGAATTTTGATATACCGATGGAGCGTGACCATGTTTGTAGGTTCTTTGACCAACCACAGGATGGAGCTGACATCGACATCCAGGTTGTGCAACATAATGCAACATAAATCAAACCAGTCTGGACAAGCTGACGATAAAACAGAATTGTTTTGAAACATGTTCAAGAACAAATCAACATTAATATTGAGGTAAGGTGATCAGACCAAAAATAATATAATTAAAATAACCTCAAAATATCACTTCCTAAAATTAAATATGAGAACTAGTTTTCAAGAGAAGGATCTCTCTCATTTTCAACCGACATTATGACTACCGGATTTTTGTTGGAATCTCCATCAATAATGTTGCCATCTGGTGTTGATTTGATGAACTTTGAGATGAGGTCATGTTCATCAGGAATCTCGAAATTCATGGATCTAAATTTGTTCTTCTGAATATATATCTTCTCCCAAATTGTCAATTCTAAAGGTTTTTCCAAATGTTTTAAAAGTTGGGCTTCTTTTTCAATTTTATGATTCTCCAACAAACTATGTGCTGCAATAGCTGATTTTTCAATTTCACAGCACATAGTTTGTTGGAGAGTCATAAAATTGAAAAAGAGGCCCAACTTTTAAAACATTTGGAAAAACCTTTAGAACTGACAATTTGGAAGAAGATATATATTCAGAAGAACAAATTTAGATCCCTGAATTTCGAAATTCCTGATGAACATGACCTCATCTCATAGTTCATCAAATCAACACCAGATGGCAAAGTTATTGATAGAGATTCCAACGAAAATCTGGTAGTCATAATGTCGGTTGAAAATGAGAGATCCTTCTCTTGAAAACTAGTTCCCGTGTTTAAAGAAACATAACATATGAGGTAAGATGTAAAAAATTACTCATTAATTTACGAACACTATTAAAAACTCACATTTTTGCAATTCAAATCTGGACTGAAAAGAATTGACAAATTTTGTTTTACCAGAACACATTTTTCTCAACTGCGTACCTCAGCTCGAAGATCTGGATGAACAACAATATGACCATTATTTGAGATTATGAAAGCATAACCATTCACACCAATCTGAAAAAAATAAAACAAAATATATATTAATCAATGGTAAAGAGAAACATTTTTGTAATCAATGGTAAAGAGAAAAAATTTTGCCTGAACCGGGAATCGAACCCCAAACCTTCAGCTTTCTGTGCTGATGCTCTGACCTCTGAGCTAATTCAGGCTTCATTCCCATCCAAGCATAACTCCTTCCTTTACCTTACTTTCTTGGTCCCACATTCAATGCAATGAATCATCATTCACAAATACACAATGAATGGCTTCTACATTAAGAAGACATGAAGGGACTCCACACAGCTATAGCATTATTTATTAAATTAATATTGAGAAGCTAAAGCTATTAATATGACTGAAATAAGTAAATTAATGAACACAACTAAATTATTGTAATCAATGGTAAAGAGAACATTTTTGCCTGAATCAGGAATCGAACCCTGAAACCTTCAGCTTTCCGTGCTGATGTTCTGACCACTGAGATAATTGATGATTCATTGCATTTGAATATGGGACCAAGAGAGTAAGGTAAAGGGAGGATTTATGCTTGGATAGGAATGTAGCCTGAATTAGCACAGTGGTCAGAGCATCAGCACGGAAAGCTGAAGGTTCGGGGTTCAATTCTTGGTTCAGACAAAAATTTTTCTCTTTACCATTGATTACAATAATTTAGTTGTGTTCATTATTTACTTATTTCTATCATAGTAATAGCTTTAGCTTCTCAATATTAATTTAATAAAATTAATATATTTAAAATAGTCATCATCATCATCATCATCATCATCCTCTTATCGTGACCTCCTTTCGGAAGGACCTTACATTTTATACCATTTCCTTTGCTTGTCAGTCTTTGTTTGCTCTGTTGATATCCGAGGTTTATTTTTTCTTTTGAAGTATTTCATCATCCACCACCAACTTGCTAGGTCTGATGTGGCTTCACTGGAGCCCCTTTAGATCGCTCATTTCAGGTTTCTTGTCAGGCCTACACATCAATCTGATGTACATCACCCTAACAAGCTCTCTCTGCTTTGAGCTACACCTCCCATGACACGGACTTTGGGAGTATTTTTTCTTTAATAAAAATAAAAAAATATATATAGGAAAGGAACAACAAATATATATATATATATATATATATATGTCCACCGCTGTGGTCTCGAGGTAGCATGCTGCCTTGTTGTGCAGCGAGCCCGGGTTCGATCCCCCAGTCGGGGCAGTTTTTTTGGGTGAGGTTTTTATCGGGGTTTTTCCTCGCCTGTAAGACAAATGTCAGGAAAACTTTAAGTCTCAAACCGTCCCCGAAATCATATGGCCATCATCATCATCCTTCACCGGTGTGGAAAGCAATGGGAAGCTACCACACTTACAATTCCCTAGTAAAGCTGCAAGCATAGCATGAAAATGCTATGATTGCAGTGAAGGACCTGCCTTCGGACAGAATTACTATGGATGGATGGATATATGTATATATATTATTTTAATATATTTAAATTAATATTGGGAAGTAAACATTATGAGGTGAGTCGTTAAAAATATGTTCTCCACTCACTATTAATATAATTTTTAATTTGAAAAAGTAGAAAGTTTTGTATATGTGGAGTCTCAAATTAATAAGTTATGTAGATAGGAAATAACACTATCAGCTTTTTTTAATATTGTTTATTTTTTATTTCACTCACCTCATACTTCATAACTCCTAGCATACCCAGGGTTTCGTCACATCCTTTGTGACATTCTCAATGCTGAAAAATCTGCAATAGCTGCACATGCCTGGTCAGAAAAAAACATAGAATAGAAACCAAAACAAAATTACTTAAACAATTGGAAAAACTGAAGGAACTCACAATTTGGGAAAAAATTTACATATGCAAGAATGAAAATATAACTACGAATTTTGAAATACCCGGTTATAAGGAGAGAGGACTGATTTGGAAGTTCGTCGGTCAGCCATCAGATGGCGCGGAGATCAATCTGCAGGATAGAAGGCAGCCGGACGTCAGTTATGAACATGACACAGAATTGAGAATGTCACAAAGGATGTGGTGAAACCCTGGGTATGCTAGGAGTTATGAAGTATGAGGTGAGTGAAATAAAAAATAAACCGATTGAGGGTCTTTCCACTTTTCAGTGGTTGCCCTTTTACCAGCCGGCTGCTGGCCCTTCACATCCACATGTGTCAATCACAGAGGTAGATGATCAACAGCCAGTGTAGGGGTGACATGTGGTTAGCATGTCGAGTCCCCCAGCCGTTATAGCTGGTTCCTCAACCTGGAGCCGCTACTTATTGTAGCTACCCAATTGCCTCACGATGCTGGGTGGGCACCGGTCCCATACTGGCCGAAATACCATGAGAAAATGTCTTCCCCCATGGAGACTCGAACCAGCGCAAGTCCTGTAGCTCTGCGCCAAGGCTTCCTACCTTAACCGCTCGGCTACGGCGCGGGACAAAAAAAATAAACAATATCTCAAATTAATACCTTAATGAGATTAAAGAGGAAATAAGTAAGGGAATTCAAAATGTCAATAAATGTGTTACTATGGAATGATAATATATTTTAAATCAAAATTTCTCACTTTAAAAACAAAAATTAGATTATATAAGACGTTAATAAAGCCAGTGCTAATGCATGGAAGTGAGACTTGAATCTTGACTTAAAATATCATTGCTCAACTTGGAATTTTTGAAAGGAAAGTTCTGAGTAAAGAAAGTTCTTATCAAGAAAGAGGAGAATGGCAAATACAATATAATGTGGAACTATACTATCTTAATATATACAAATTTTGTGTCACGTTTGTCCGCAATGGAATCCTAAACTACTGAACTGATTTTAATAACATTTTGCACATTGTCTGCAGTTTGATCCAACTTGAGACTTAGGGTAGTTTATAACTAAATTTATAGTCACATTATTTTTTTATTGCAAATTATTTGTATATTATTTAACAAAGAGTTATAATTATCTGTGAGTTCCATACGATTCTAACAGATGGTGGTGTAATTATCTGTGAGTTCCATACGATTCTAACAGATGGCGGTGTAAGGTAATTGGTTTATTATTTAACAAAGAGAGATCCAGATGGCTGTGATTTTTGTTGCAACCGTGAATTTCAATTGAATTACAAATATTGATTATTTCATAATTTAAGTGTGTTCAGTGTTTATTTTATTTTCAATATTATTAATTTCGTGTGTAAGTATTAGTTTTAAGTAATCTGGCTGAAAGACAGCAACTTAATTTAAATTTTTAACGTATACCTTAGCCGCAGCAACGCATGGCCGGGACTTCTAGTTTTATATAAATCACAGACATTATTACAGATATAAAAATAGCTACATTAAGATGGTAGGACATATCCAGAGAATAGATAGTAGTGAGACAGTTAAAAAGATAATCCATCCATCCATAGTAATTCTGCCTGAAGGTAGGTCCTTCACTGCAATCATAGCATTTTCATGCTATGCTTGAAGCTTTACTAGGGAATTGTAGGTGTGGTAGCTTCCCTTGCTTTCCACACCGGTGAAGGATGATGATGATGGCCATATGATTTCGGGGACCGTTTGGGCCTTAAAGTTTTCCTGACATTTGTCTTACAGGTGAGGAACAACCCCGATAAAAAACTCACCAAGAAAAACTGCCCCAAACGGGGATCGAACCTGGGCCCGCTGCGCGGCAAGGCAGCACACTACCTCAAGACCACAGCAGTTGACAAAAAGATAATGATGGATCATAAAGATGGAAGAAGAAATATTGGATGGCCTAAAACTAGATGGGTGGAGTTTTGGAAGGTGTCCAAAGACTTAAGATAAGATTCAAAATTGATGGACAGTTGCTAGAAATAGAGAGGTCTGTAGGAGAGTTCTAAGGAGGCTGTGACTTGACCTGGGTTTTTATGCCAAATATGATAATGAAAATAGTTTTGGTGCGCAGGAATAACAGCATATATAAGAGAAAATTTGCATTTAGATTGGAACTCACCCAGATAGCTCAGTCGGTAGAGCATTGGCCTAGAAAGCCTGCGTTTGAGTCCCAGGCTGAGGGTATAATTTTTCTCTTCAAATATGATGAAAAAAGTATTTTACCTATCATGTCTAATCCTAACCACATACAATATGTCCACAGAAACATTCTATGGTTATAAAAAGGAATTGCAAAACTGTTGGAAGTTATATTTACACAAAATTGATGTCATTAAAAAAATAAACTTAAAAATATTACTACCTATCTAAGGCTCGTATCTATGAATGCATTAAACCGTAAAAGTCATTCTCTGCCTGTACTCTGCTGAGAAAGTTGCATCCAAAGATGTTTTTGCGTACTCAAAAATCTGTTCATGTGTGATAATAATTGTCGAAACTCCTAAGCTACCTGGCGAGGTGAGTTAGCAGAGAAATGAATCGTGAGCAACCCAATGGGAACCGATGTACTTTGAAACTTTGCTGCTTTATCCAAGATGTTGGACCTTGAAGACTTCGATCATGTTTTCGGTTTACGTGGAGAAGAGGAATTTAAGAGTCTATCAAAAAATTTAACTGGAAGAACAGGAGAATCAGCGTAATATCACGTGATGCAGACGTCGTCGTATACGGTTTTATTTGCGGGACGCAAGCATAAATGCATTCCTCTAACAGACGAAAATAACAGAAGTGGCTTTATCGCTGAGAATTCTGGGTAATTTCTTGCCAATATTACGAAGACGACGACTTTCATGCATGACCAGTTAGTGGGTCACTAATTCGATCTATGCACTTGCTCACGGAAAATCAGCTCACCGGTGATTGGAAGTAATTTGAGTAGAGACTAATGTATTTGAATGTGGCCCTAAAAGATATTCTTCTGAAAAATGGACATGACAGGAAGGTGATGATGATAATGATGATTATAACAGGATTCTATACTTTTAAAATTCATGATAGAACAGTGTTGAGATCAAAATTGTATTAAAATTTTAAAATTCGTACCTGACAGTTTTTTGATAGTTGAGGATGACTGTATTATCAGGTACGAATTTTAAAATTTTAAAAAAGGATTCATTTGAAGTTCCGTGGATTTGTTTTTAAGTCAAAAGGGATCTGCGATCAAAAATGTTTGGGAATTACTGGTACAAGGAATTTGAAACTTACCCGATACGGAAGAAAAAGTCTCTTAATGTCTTCAATTGGAACATCAGTACCTGCTACGCCAACCAGCTGAGCAGTTTTTGTCTAAAAAACAGTAATACTTTAATATACAGTGTACATAAAGTTTCTGGTTTCTTTTATTAATATTTTCAAACTAACTCGCTTTTTTAATTAAAATTACAATGGGAGGAAACACTATGAGGCATTTATTCAAACTACAAAAAAATACTTAAAGAATACACCAACCTATAACTGATTCAAAAGAAAATAAACATTTCAAGAAAATTACTTACCATCCTGAAACACACAGAATATTTAAAAAAATATTTAACAAATTTGATATTACATTAGCACCGATTAACAAATTTAGCCTGGATAATCTACTAGTAACCAATAAGAAAGTGTCCCAGATAGTAAAAAATCTGGAATTTACTAAATCAGTTGCAACAACTGCAATAAAGTATATATAGGAAAAACTAAAAGGAATTTAGAAATTTGTACAAAAGAACACCTTAGAAATATTAAAAATGGTGAAATTGAAAAATTGGCAACTGCAGCTCATAGTTTGCTAGAAAATCATAAACTTTTAAAACCTTTTAAAACCTTTGGAGAAACCTTTGGAATTAACAATTTGGGAAAAGATATACATTCAGAAGAATAAATATCATCATCATCATCATGAACAAATTCGTTTTAGGCCATGTGGCCTGTACGGTAAACCTAGCGAAGATGGTCTTGATCTTTCCACCGATGTTTTGGTCTTCCTTGGTCCCTATGTCCAGTTGGGGTATATTGGAATGCCAATTTTGGAAGTATATTTCTTGCCATTCTCCTCAGATGATTTTTCCATTCTTGTTGGTATCTTTGTATATCTTCATTTAAACTTGTTACTCCAAGTTTTCCTCTGATAATAGTGTTCCTTTGGTGATCCAGTCTATTAACTCCTAACAATGATCGTAAGAAACGTATTTGGCTTACTTGAAGTAAAGAATAAATATGAAGCAATGAATTTCGAATCTCCGACGAGAATAATTTAATCTCCAAGTTCATAAAATTTACACCAGATGGCAGTTCAGAAGATGATGTTAACGACGAAATTTCAACAGTTGGAATTTGACTGAAGATGGAAGTAATACTATACTTTTGAAACCGGTATTGTAAAGACACGCAACTTTGTGAGGTGAGATGTTAAAACATTTCCTCCAACTCATTTACTAATTCACTTGTTAATAAATTCCATTAGGAAGTTACATTATAAGATTGTTCTTTATAAATAAGGTGAATTTGGGTACATCTTAGTCAAATCTGGACAAGCTAACAATGATGTGGAAGCATATTGAAACATGTGAAATGAAACTCAAATATTTCATTCATTCTTCATTACATGTTTCCAGCCGTAGCCGATGACATGATTCCATTGTATAGTTATACGACTTGAAGAGTTGATTGGTGATTTTTCCTATGTAAACTACATACAATTGTTCACAAACATCCCGACTGACATAACTTTGAAAATTTTAGAAAAATGTTTTGAAAGAAAACAAAGTAGATGATGATAGCGTTAAAGAATATATAAAATTAACAAAATTATGCTTAAATCAAATGTTCTTCACCTTTAGAGGAAAGTACTTTAGACATAGATCAGGACTTGCAATGGGAAATCCATTATCACCATTCTTAGCAAATATGTTTATGGGGAACTCTGATGTTTAAATTTTGCAGAAGATATGTAGATGATATCATAGCAATAGTAAAACAGAAACAATTAGAAGATGCCATTAAACTGTTAAATATTCAAAATAAAACAATCAAATTTACAATGGAAGTAGAAAATAATCATGAAATATCATTTTCTGATTGATTGAAGGTCTTTCCACTTTTCAGCGGTTGCCCTTCTACCAGCCGGCTGCTGGCCCTTCACATCTACATGTGTCAATCACAGAGGTAGATGATCAACAGCCAGTGTAGGGGTGACATGTGGTTAGCATGTCAAGTCCCCCAGCCATTATAGCTGGTTCCTCAACCTGGAGCCGCTACTTATTGTAGCTACCCAATTGTCTCACGATGCTGGGTGGGCACCGGTCCCATACTGGCCGAAATACCATGAGAAAATTTCTTCCCCCATGAAGACTCGAACCAGCGCAAGTCCCGTAGCTCTGCGCCAAGGCTTCCTACCTTAACCGCTCGGCTACGGCGCGGGACGAAATACCATTTTTAGACCTTAAATTGATCAGGAATGAAAAAAAGAAGAAAATAGAATTTGGAATCTACAGAAAAGAAACTCACATTGACTATTTAACTCATGCCCCAAATCGGAGTCAATGACCAATCACATTTAAATGAATTTTGATTTACAACCAATCACAGTCGTCTTTTGCCTAAAATTTACCAACTAAAGTTTATCATAATAAATAAAGCACATCCTTTTTAACATTCTAAATAGGTCATAGCATTATTTTGCAGTGACTGACTCTCCAAGAAAAATACGGCTACCAGATTGTATATATAAGTACATGAATGTCAGCAAAAAGCGCATGTGAGAGATAATATAAAAACATTTGTAACAATTGATTATACCACAAAAAAAAAGAAACCACTTTTTGCATTTTCTTAAACAAATTATTTTCCAGGAAATGACGTTGCAGAAAAATATAATTGACATATTTACATCATAGGACATCAGAAATTAATTAATACCTATATCATTGGTTATAAATTTCTCCACTAGGGTGTATTCTTACTACATTGTGATCCTTTGGCAATAAATAATATTATGATCTGGATGCAGTGATGAACAAAAGAAGCAAATGAAGCGTACAAATCGTTTCTCACTTGTTTTCAAACATCACCGTTTACATTAAATATATAATTTTTTTAAAATAACTATAGTTAAATAATGATTTATGAGTAAACAGCTTAATTGTATTCATTGAATAGTCCTAACAAATGCCACTCTAGATTTCCAAATTCTCTAGATAAATTGGAAATCACTCGTGGCATTACTTATGACAATTTATAGATGTACAGTTCAGCAGAATATGTTCTAAATCTTCCTCTTCAGCTTGGCACAGTGGGCAGTGTCACATAAACTCAAATATTTATGAGGTAAGATGTACCAGATTCACCTTATTTATTAAATCACTGATACTATCCAACCTGGAGGTCTATGGCCGTGCAGATGTAAGCTCTCCTACCCTTGCAATCATTCCCTTCTTCTTCCTCTTTATCCCTAAGGATTCCATTTTAACAGTGCTTTTTCAACTGTTTATTCTTCTTCTTCTTGTTCCTTTGGCTTTACAATCCTCTAAGAACCTTCGTCTCCTTCATAACATCTGCCCATTCTTCCCTACTCCTAGCTTTCTGTCTCCATCTTTTAACCTTCAGTCGCCTTAAGTCTTCCTCAACGTTATCTAACCATCTTAGCGTCTGTCTTCCCACCTTTCTTCTTCCTTCCGGTTTCCCTTCAAAATATTTCTTGCAATGCTTTCTTGGTCCATCTGCAACACATGTCCTACCCATTCCAGTCTCTTTCTTCTAATATTTCCTACCAGATCTAAATCTCTGTATTTTTTATTTTCAATTTCTGATTCTTTCCAATTCTCCATATATCTTGTTCCTGTACTGCTCCATATATATCTTCCTTAATATTTTTCTTTCCCTTGCAACTGTTTATTATCTTTTTGTAATTATGAATAATATGATTACTATGACTATTTAACTGATGCCCCAAAGGGAGTCAATGACCAACCACGTTTCAATTATTTCTGTTTTACAACCAATCACAGTTGTGTTTCACCAAATATTTATCAATATTAAATTTACCATATTAAAGAAAGCTCCTCCTTTTTAATATTCTGAACAGGTCTGACCATTATTTTGCAGTGGCTGACTCTGTAAGAAATACGGCTACCAGATTGTATATATAGTGCATGGATGTCAACACATAGCGCTTGCAAGAGTTAATATAAAACATTTGTAGCAATTGATTATACCACCAAAAAAAGAAACCACTGTTTGCACTTTCTTAAATGTATTTTTTCCCAGGTAATAATCCAGAAAAATATAATTGTCATATTTACATCATACGACATCAGAAATGAATTAATATACAGTTTTCTCCACTAGAGAGCGTTCTTACAATATTGTGTTCCTTTGGCAATAAATAGTATGATCTGGTTGTAGTGATAAACAAAAGAAGCAGAGGAAGCGTATTAATCGTTTCTCATTTGTTTTCAAGCATCGCCATTTACATTAAATATATAAATATTTAAAAATAACTATAATTAAATAATGATTTGTGAGTAAACAGCTTAATTTTATTTATTTAAATAGTCCTAACAAATGCCACTCTTGATTTCCAAATTCTCTAGATAAATTCACTCCTCACTTTGTGAGTCGTGAATTTATCGATAATTTGGAAATCACTCGTGGCATTACTTATGATGATGATTGTCAACATAATTATCAGTAAATATCTTTAGGGTTTGAAGAAATATTAAAATTCTTCTACACAGTTTTATTTTAACAGTATTCTTAATTGAACTTTTTATAAATAAATTACTATGAGGATTAATTTAAGATAAATTTAAAATGTTTCATACCTTACCTCATAACCAGTCTTCTAAGTAGATCGTGATTTCAAAATCTTGGCAGCTTCATCTCCAGTACTATCTTGACGATTGATGTTATATCAATTGGAAGAACTACTTCTTCTTCCCTCTGTTGGTGGTTATCGGTCCACAAAAAGAAATGTGAAAACAAGGGTGAAAGAACATCAAAGAAATGTCAAAAATGATGAAGTGGAAAAGTCAGCAGTAGCTGCTCATGCTTGGTCTGAAAAAATCTAATTGATATGAATGCCAGTCTAATTAAACAAATAGAAAAACAAAAAGAACTCACAGTTTGGAAAAAAATCCATATTAAAAAAACAAGAAAGAAAAACTTATGAACTTCGAAATTCCCGCGGATTCTGAGTTAATCAGGAGGTTTATTGGTCCACCAACAGAGGGAGATAGAAGCAGTTCTTCTGATTGACATAACATCAGTCGACATGAAATTTCTGAAGATGAAGCTGCCAAGGCTTCGAAACCAGTCTAGTCAGAAGACTGGATATGAGGTGAGGTATGAAACATTTTAATTTATCTTGCTATTCTTAATGATGAATAAATCATATTGAAGAAAAAAATTATATGCTCAGAATGGGGCTTGAACCCAGGATCAAAACTAGCAATATTCTTAATATTTTTGATTTAATGAACTTTCAATTTTATGGGGAAACCTTATACCCTAACAGTCCATTAAAATGAGGAATGAAAATATTTGAATTCTTACTCTGTTTTCTCCAGTATCCAACACTGCCATAGAGACTGAAATCACATAATGGTATGCTTGTCTGCTCCAAGTGGATGACTGTGCCTGAAATTAATAGTAAATTTCTATATTCGTAATATATGGAGATCAAAGAAAAAATCTCACTCTCAAATTTCATCATATAAATTTTAAACTAAAATATCTTCAACAAAATACCAGCTAGTTAATTTTGTAAAACAGATATAACAGAATGATGACTTGACAACATATGTGGGATTTGTTAGTACAAACATTACCTTTAGTTATATTTGAAAAGAAAAATATTTGCCTAGACTGGGGTTTGAACCCAGGACCTTTGACTCTCTATGTCAATGCTCTTCCAAGTGAGCTACCTAGGCCTCCAATCTAAATGCGTATTTTTCTCTTCTACATAGTTAATTGCCTAACCCCAAATGCTACGAGCCGTTGCTACAACTTTTGCAAATGGCAGCTTCTTTATTAAGAAGACTTTTATTGGGAATTTAAACATTACTTATAAAGCCAGTGGTGCTTCTTTCAATGGTTTTATTATTCGTTTTTAAACATCTTAATGATGGACAAATTATATTTGAAAAGAAAAATATATGCCTCGACTGGGGTTTGAACCCAGGACCTTTGACTCTCTATGTCAATGCTCTTCCAAGTGAGCTACCTAGCTACCTTCAGTACCGACTTTTAGGAATTAACACTATGAGGTATAATTTATTAAGAAAAATTGTATCACCTCACCTCATATCCTTCTTGTTATTAAACTGGTATCGGGACAATTCTTTGTTACGTATGAGTTTTTTTCATAAGATTAATTTTGGGAAGCAGGGAAGAAACTTTAATTGTCATGTGTTACATCAAATTTTACAAGGATTTCACAATATAAAAAATATAAAACTGAAAATTTTGCAGATATCATAACACTGTAATATAAACGAAAGTGTGATTGAAAACTGAAACAAACTTACTCTCTTGATCTCTGGTTCTTCTGTGCAGTTTTTGAATACTTTCCCGGTAACATTGAATGTCTCTGATCGCCATTTCTTGGGGAAATAACAGTAGTTTGAAACCTCATGTTGTTCTTCATTCTCTCTTTGCAACCACAGCCAGTCTGTTAGTCGAGGATCCTGTTTAAGCAAACAAATCTTTAGCTTGCCTCATATTTTCTCACTGTCAACCATTTCACGCCGAAACCTACCTTAAAATTTCTTCCAGAGAAGCGTTGTGATGTACAAAGGCCATGTCCAAAAAATTATCTTTCATTTTTAACTGCAAGGCACTAAACCCCTGCCCCAAATCTCTCATTTAAACTATAGGAAAGTAATATAACTTTATATATCAAATTTAGGGTAACAGAGTGGAACCCTTGATAGAGGTCCACTCCAGGGAGTAGGTACCCCTGCCCTTTTGTGAGTTCCAGGTCCCACTCGCCCAGTGGGTAATACCTGGGTAGGGCCACATCCACAGGGTTACGTGGGGAGAAGAGAAGTCCCCAAAGCCGTAGTGAAGGCAACTTCTCTAGGAGACGAACACTCCGAAATTCCAGTTCCCTGCCCTCCAGGAAGAGGGGTTTGGCTAGAGGCTGGTAACCTCTACTAGTAAAAAATAACTTACTCATAAACTTCAGCAGAAGACAAGCCAGAAAAAGATCACTAAATAACAAAACAACAAGAGAGACCCAATTGAAATTTTATAAAATGTTGGCAGTACCGGTACTGCTCTATGGATCAGAAGCCTGGATACATAAAAACAAGATCTAAGTAGGATAACGGCGGCAGAAATGAAATTTTTGAGATCTGTTAAAGGGTGCACTAAGGAAGACAGAATCAAGAACACAGAAATAAAACAGGAACTTGAAATATTTGCAATAACTGATAAAATAGATACATATAGACAAAAATGGAAGCAACACATAGACAGAATGAATAAAGATAGATATCCAAAACAAATAACAAAATACAAACCTAAAGGCACCCGAGATGTGGGCAGACCTAGAAAGAGATGGGCTGAAGTCGGAACGGGTCAACAGACCTAATCCATGAATGCAGATGATGATGATGATATCAAATTTGGAAATTTTTAACATTATGAGGTTCAATTCATAAGAAATAAATGAATCGTGATTTCTTCTTACCTCATACTTCTATGTTTTTAAACACAGCACTGCAGAATCAGCGACTCATTGTCACCATCGTCAGCTGCTTGACAGTCATGAAAACAGCTGACGATGGTGACAATGGGTCGCTGATACTACAGTGCTGTGTTTAAAAAACATAGAAGTGTGAGGTACGAAGAAATAACAATTAATTTAATTCTTAAGTAATTTAACACCTGAATTGGTAGATTGGATAACCCTGATTACTTGCTGTCTGATTGCATCCTGCCTCACTCCACTCTGCTATTACTCAAGCAAGGATGTCCATCTGCTCTGTACAGTGGGTTGACATTGCTGGATTCTGGCTTCGATTTCAGTGCCTTGCAGTTAAAAATGGCAAATAATTTTTTGAACACGGCCTTGGTACATCACAATGCTTCTAAAGGCACTAAAATCCAGTGCAAAATCTCTTTTTAAATTATAGGGAAGTAATACAACACCTGAATTGGCAGACTGGATAACGCTCACTACCTGCCATTCTCGCCACATCCTGCCTCACTTCACTCCACTCTTACTCATGCAAGAAAACCATCTGCTCCATACAGTGGGTTGACATTCCTGGATTCTGGCTTCAATTTCTGTGCCTTGCAGTTAAAAATGGCAAATCATTTTTTTGAACACAGCCTTGATACATCACAATGCTTCTTTGGGAGAAATTTCAAGGTAGGTTTCGGCATGCAATGGTTGAGAGTTCCCTTGTCAGTATCAAACAGCTTCTGCCAATCACAGCTGAATATAGGGATCTCTTACAAGAATTACTGTCCAAAAGAGAAGAAATCTGGGGCAAAATCTATACGACTGATGCCGTGATATCACAAGATTGCATGCAGGGAAATTGTCAATTGAAACTTGTGGTCACCAGATTTGTAGTGAATGGTTTCCATCATATGATTTGTGGAAACTCAAGACAACACCAGCCAGGCCTAAGACTGTATGCAAGAACTGCAGCAGGAAGATATGTGACAGATACCATGTGATGATATGTAAACAGAGATATGAATTATGGAAATACAATAGGAAATAACATTATGAGGTTTTAATACATAAGTATGGTCTGTGCTTCATCTTACCTCATAATTTGTTGTTGCTTGTAAGACATATGTTTCAAAGCTTCTTAGCTTCATCATCAGTTGATACAGACTGATCTTAAAGAAGATCAGCCGAATTATGAGGTAAGATGAAGACAGACCAAACTTATTTATTAGAGATATGAATTCCTGATGAAGTTTAAAACCGGATATTTATCCCCATATAATAATAAGGGTTTTTTTTATTTCATATTTAAATATAATTTATCTTTCAGTGAGAAATGTTAAATCAATAATAAAAACATCATTAGAAGCCTTACTAGCTTTATAAAGTAATGTTAAATTGCCAATATATGTCTTCTTAACTAAGAAGCCGCCACTTGCAAAGATAGAAGTAATGGTTTCAAAAGCATTTGGCAATAGGGAATTACAACGTATATAAGAGAAAAATTTGCATCTAGATCATAACTCGCCTCGGTAGCTCAGTTGGTAGAGCATTTGGCCCGGCAAGCCAAAGGCCCCGGGTTCGAGTCTCGGTCTAGGCAACAATTTTTCTCTTCAAATATAATTTATCTTTCAGTGAGAAATGTTAAATCAATAATAAAAACATCATTAGAAGCCTTACTAGCTTTATAAAGTAATGTTAAATACCCACTAAATGTCTTCTTAACTAAGAAGCCGCCATTTGCAAAGATAGAAGCGATGGTTTCAAAAGCATTTGGCGAGAGGGAATTACAACGTATATAAGAGAAAAATTTGCATCTAGATTGTAACTCGTCTCGGTAGCTCAGTTGGTAGAGCATTTGGCCCGGCAAGCCAAAGGCCCCAGGTTCGAGTCTCGGTCTAGGCGAAAATTTTTCTCTTCAAATATAATTTATCTTTCAGTGAGAAATGTTAAATCAATAATAAAAACATCATAATTATATTTATTTCTAGTAAGAATGGAAATAAGATTGATTTAGAGAATTCAATATTTTTTATAAATATATAAAAAATTCAAACTGGTCAATATAAACTATTAATACAGTTAGATGTATTTCAAACTGATTTAATATATGTAAAAATACTTTAAATATTTAAATTGATATTTTTTATAAACAAATAAATGGGATTGGACGAATTGGATGGGAGTCAGCCAGTAGTACTCCTTCCTTTTCAGTTGGACCAATCAGAACTTCCAGATTATAACAGAAATGAAATGGGATTTTTCCCAGAACAAGAAGATAGCTACAATACTTGAAAAAAGTCAGACATGTTAAACAACGGCTCATCAAGAAATAAGAGAATTATTGTTCATTTCTTGATATTAGTTGACAAAATGGTGTCAAAGTTATGGAAAATAATATTGTGATATAAATATAATTCGTATGAAGTATAAATGATCCATAAAGTGAAAATAAAGTGTTAGTGAGTGAAAAATTGACCGTTGGAAATAATCAACTATTACATATAATGAAGTAATAATCTTCTATAAGTGAAATTTATTAATTTAAGCCGGAATCTTTTAAATGATTGATCATTTACAAGATTTATCTAAACAGAAGTGAAAACTTTAATAAAATAACATTTAATTTAACTGTTAGCAAAGTGTCGTTATTTGTTTATGTAAGAAACTTTTCCTCATTCCCCTGATGGGAGTCATTAGTGCTGTGGCAAATAACAGTGATATAAATTATTACAATCATATATTTTTATATTATTTTATTTATTTATTTAGAGCCTCACCATCACCTCCCCGGGTTACTTCGGGCATAATGCCCTTATCCCCGGGTCTGCTCTATGTCCCTAACTACTATCTAATCTATTACAATCATATATCTACAACGTGGGACATCACATCCAACAACCCACCTTTAAGTTTTGCACCGCTAAGTCTTACAAGGGAACTGTCAACCATTACACGCCGAAACCTACCTTGAAATTTCTCCCAGAGAAGCGTTGTAATGTACCAAGGTCATGTCCAAAAAAATTATTATTCATTCATTTTGAGAATTTTCCTCATCATTGAGGATTTTCTCCAACCAATCTTAGTAATTAACATGAATTTTTTTAAAAATTACATAAATGACTACGGACTTATAGACTATCAGTTTGCAACAAACATTCACAAATTTCCCTTAATTAAAGTTCTCCATCTTTACTTATTTTAGGAATTCTCACTATGAGGTATATTCATTAAGGTAGAATATTTTTATCACT
Organism: Diploptera punctata; assembly: GCA_030220185.1. Taxonomy (NCBI): domain Eukaryota; kingdom Metazoa; phylum Arthropoda; class Insecta; order Blattodea; family Blaberidae; genus Diploptera; species Diploptera punctata. Next base: position 1,213,491 of record JASPKZ010005311.1, read on the forward strand.
CACCTCATATTGTTCTTCTTATTTGATTATAAACTAGTTTCGGAACATAGTTTCTGTTCCATCCTCAGTATTGTCACGACCGTTGTTCTGTCGTCTTGAAGAGCTGTCCTTTGCTCCTTCCATTGGCTGACTGAAAAACCTCGAAACCAGGTCATTCTCACCGGGAATTTCAAAGTTCATTAATTTCTTCTTTTTGCTCTTTTGAATGTAGATCTTTTCCCAAACAGTAAGTTCTTTAGGTTTTTCTATTTGTTTTAATAATTTAGCTTCTTTCTCGATAAGATGTTTTTCAGACCATGCATGGGCAGCCACTGCAGATTTTTCTACTTCCCCTTTCTTGACATTCCTGAGATGTTCTTTCACTCTAGTTTTCAAATTTCTTTTAGTTTTTCCTATGTAGAATTTCTCACATTCTTCACATTTAATTTGATAAATCCCTGATTTGTTTTCTTCTTTAATTTTCTCATTCTTATTAGGTCTAATCAGTCTACTGATGCTGTAGTCATTTTTGGGTGCTAACCTTATGTTGAAATCTTTAAAAATTAAAAAGAAGAAATTAATGAACTTTGAAATTCCCGGTGAGAATGATCTGGTTTCGAGGTTTTTCAGTCAGCCAATGGAAGGAGAGAAGGACAGCTCTTCAAGACGACAGAACAACGGTCGTGACGATACTGAGGATGGAACAGAAACTATGTTCCGAAACTAGTTTATAATCAAATAAGAAGAACAATATGAGGTGAGTGATAAAAATATTCTACCTTAATTCTCCATCTTTCTCTGTCCTCTGTGTCTTCATCTGTTACACCAAATTTTCTCATTGAATTCTGAATGTTAAAAAAGTTATTTTTTTTATTCAGTGTCCCAGGTTGTCATTTCAACATTTCTGGTGTTCTCTCCAAGCATTGGTGTAATCGTAACCCACATCTGAAGTTGGGGCGCCTAGAAGGCAGAGTTACGTTACCCCGATGATATGATGAGTGATAAATGATAATGGAGAACCAGGAGAGTTCTTAACCTAAACTTAACCTAAATTCCAGACCTTGAGCAACCACAGAAATAATTCCCTTTAAGGAAAAACTCCTATGGTTTAATCAGGAATTGAACCTAGGACCTCATGAACAACAGTCAGAAATGCTCACTGCTAGCCCATGATGCTGGTCCCAAAAAAAATATTTGCTGCTTTTAACTGCAAGATACAGATATTGAAGACAGAATCAAGCAATTGCAACCCACTGTACAGAACAGATGGACATCCATGCTTTAGGAAGAGTGGAGTGGAGTGAAGCAGGATGCAATGCAGACAGTAAGTAATGAGGGTTATTCAATCTACCGAGTCATGAATTGTATTACTTCCCTATAGTCTAAATGAGAGATTTGGCACTGGATTTTAATGCCTTATAGTTAAAAAAAAGGCAGATGATTTTTTGGATACACTCTTGGTACATCACAAGACTTCTCTGGGAGAAATTTCAAGGTAGGTTTCATCATGCAATGGTTGGTAGTTCCCTTATAGTACTACATATGTAAAAGGTGGTCATACATTTTTTTATAAAACATTGGCAGTTCCTGCATTACTTTATGGGAGCGAAACTTGGGTAATGACCAAAAAATTGCAAAGTAGAGTACGAAGCGCAGGAATGGACTTCCTTAGAAGAACAAAAGGCTGCACAAGATTGGATCGGATAAGGAATGAAAATATAAGAACAGAGTTAAATATATATCCATTGGATGAGAAAATCAGAGAATATAAAGAGAAATGGTTTACACATGTGGAAAGAATGAATGTAACAAGATTGCCAAGAGCAGCATTCAACTACAAGCCAAGAGGTTCAAGGAATGTAGGAAGGCCAGTGAAAAGATGGATAGAACAACTGTGAGGCGGAACAGGCAATCTGCCTAGCCCGTGAAGTGAAGAAGAAGAAGAAGAAATTGGGTTTTTGTGGAACCAGTACAGTTCATTGAACATATAAAATGAGTTTTGCTCAATGAGGTAGCTACCTTCCGTACAATTTACATAGATATGTGCTAGATAACATATATTTTAATTTTTTTTATTTTCTCTATTTTGAGTGGTAGAGAGCAAACTATATTTTCTTGATGCTTAAAGGTAAAATTGTTATTTGACCAAAGAAAAGTATTCATTATTGGAAAAATATTTTGAAAAACCCAGCTTATAAATTTCGTGCTTTTCACAAGTTTTTCAAAAAAATGTCTGACTATTTAACTCATGCCCCAAATGGGAGTCAATGACCAATCACGTTTCATGATTTCTGTTTTACAACCAATCAGAGTCGTGTTTCACCAAATATTTATCAGTGTTAAATTTACCATATTAAAGAAAGCTCCTCCTTTTTAATATTCTGAACAGGTCTGACCATTATTTTGCAGTGACTGGGCCTGTAAGAAATACGGCTACCAGATTGTATATATAGTGCATAGATGTCAACACATAGCGCTTGCAGGAGTTAATATAAAAACATTTGTAGCAATTGATTATACCACCAAAAAAAGAAACCACTGTTTGCACTTTCTTAAATGTATTTTTTCCCAGGTAATAATCCAGAAAAATATAATTGTCATATTTACATCATACGACATCAGAAATGAATTAATATACAGTTTGATGTGTTTTATTTTTTCTCCACTAGAGAGCATTCTTACAATATTGTGTTCCTTTGGCAATAAATAGTATGATCTGGTTGCAGTGATAAACAAAAGAAGCAGATGAAGCGTACCTATCTTTTCTCATTTGTTTTCAAACACGCCGTTTACATTAAATATATAAATATTTTAAAATAACTATAGTTAAATAATGATTTGTGAGTAAACAGCTTAATTTTATTCGTTAAATAGTCCTAACAAATGCCACTCTTGATTTCCAAATTCTCTAGATAAATTCACGACTCACGAAGTGAGTCGTGAATTTATCAATAATTTGGAAATCACTTGTGGCATTACTTATGAGAAATATTAAATGATTATTACCTCACATTGTTTACTTCCTAACATTAATTTTAAATTTAATACATCTGCTTTGTTTACATTACAATTGGAACTTAATTTCAAAGATGTATAGCAGTTTATTAAAAACCAAACTTACAGCTACATCTGCATATATCGGTGACCAATTGATGGGTTGTTCCCCAATAAGAACGAGAGGTCGAGACATAATTGCAACATATTGTAAAACTTTTTCTCGTACTTCAGCAGATGTTTTCAGTGGAACATATAGGCCTGTCAAGAAAAAATAAATAAATTTTAGAATATATACAATCATATTGTGTACAGATCGTCTTCTATCCATATACTGTATATGTTGTATTGTTGCTTAGATCAGTTGGAACACAATTCATAATTTGTTAACATGTCTGAAGAAGGTACAGTGTACCGAAACAGCTGTCACTGAATTATATAATAAATATGAAAATCAAATAAAACTACGTTTTATTTTTATTTAATTAATAAATATGGATTTTCATCAAGTAAACACCAACTCAATTGATTATATTTCTTTTCTTTGGATCCCTCAATTTCACATTATTCCAAAGTTGGAACTCCAATCCTATCTCGTAACGCCATCTGTTAGCTCTCACTACAGATCCTACGAACTGGAATGTAAGTAAAATTATTTTAGGAAGTAGGTGGATTCGAACTCTCAGCGTTCTGATCACAAGCACCATGCTCCAACCAACTGAGCTTATGTTTCAGTTGAAAATATCGAAACTTAAAACCTGCCTTAAACGATTTTACGCTTCTTAACAATGAAAATACTAGATTAAATTTGTTGGAAAAAGATTGTTACTCATCGGATTTGAACCTGCGTTGTTGGCATCCAACACGGTACACCTTAATCATCTACGCTACAAGTTCAGATAGGTATCTGGTGCACTAATCATTGTGTTAAACAGTTTGCAGTTCTTATTACTATAACACTTGTATTGATTGATTCATATATGGTAACGGTTAGACTCGAACCTTGAACATAGCTATCTACGCTACTGCCCACATACTTGGACAAAAAAAAATATTTCTTATCTTAAACATATTTATATTTGTTTTACTTATCACTTACATTAATTCTGATTTTAAAAATCTTTAATTTTATCCAGTAAATGTATGTCTATTGCTATGTACAATTTTTTTTCTGTAGATGTTTGAATATTATTATTATTATTTTTATTGCACATGAGCCCATGTAGGACTATTCAAAGTACTTAGAGGTGTTTCCTTTAACTCCATATTTCCCTAATTTTTTTGGCTATGAGCTTTTTTTTTCTCTTCTGTCTATGTTGTTCCAGTTTTTTTCTTAGGTTTTTTTCTTGTGCACCTTAATTCTAAATATATCTCTGTTAATGATATCTTCTTGAGTAATTCCTGCCAATTTTAAGTCCTTTTTCACTTCACCAATCCATTTTATAGTTTCCAGTCGTACTTTACTTATATTTTCGTAGAATACCATTATTTGTTTTGAAAGTCTATTTGCGTTCATTTTATGTCCATAAAATTTTAACCTCGTTTTCTAATATCACTATGAAAGTCTGATTATAATTTATTTCCTTTTTTACTCTTTGAGTCTATATGCTTCACCTATGACTTGTGGATCTAAATTTTTTCTTATAATTTTGCATTCTTTTTTACTATATTTTTCAATATAAATTTTTTCTCTTCAAAATCAAAGTTTCTGTTCCATAGAGGCTGTTATGCCTACACTAGGGCCTAACTGCCATAATAATAAAATACTATAAAAAGCCGATAAAGGATAGACACATATACATGTGCATTATATCAGAAAATAGGGAATAAATAACCACATTGAAATACAAATTAGTCTTACTCATATAATATAAAAAACGCTAGTAAAAAGCCAAAATGTTTTTATATCCTGGATCAAAACCATGTCAAGATTCCAGAATTATCTAGTCAGAAAGATGACCACATTAGATAAGAGTAATGTGAAAGGCAAGAAGAGAAAGGCATTTTGACATAGATGAAGGTTTCGAACTAGATCATGTACTTTCCACCCAAATTTCCCCCGATTAGAAACTTAAAATTTATCATATAAATATTCGCAATTTTTTTAACGAAGGCAGAACGGCGGCGGGACCGAACGCGGTCTCCCTGCGGAGGGGTGCAGCTCTACAAGCTCTACATGGGTAATATGAATCTTTTATCTTATTATCATTCTTTAATGGTCATTTTTCAGACATAGAATTAATTAAAGGACCAAATGGTCCAAGGAACTTAGAATAATGAACAAAGTTGAATCTTTTAAATGATTGTTTTCTCTCTCTGAATTTTATCAGTTTTAGTATTTTTGACGCTGTTCAGTATGGCGATTTTAGCTGATTTTGATAAGTGTTTTGGATGTTTTGGTTTTAATATTTCTCTATGTTTGGTTTTATTTTAATAAATAATGTTATTTTATTGTTTACTGTGTTTTAACATGTTTAAATGTGGAATTCATCCTCCAAAACCAAGGCCAACCGCTCGGGCCAAAGACCACTTAAACTATACAGATCTTTCACCCTACCTTAAAGCGGGGCTTAACTGTCCTCATGTAACAGAGGCACTCTGGTTTAATTACAGTGTTGTAGTCTCTTAATTTTGTATGTAAATATATGCATTTTTTTATTATATATGTTCTAAGACAAAATGCTGTTTCCATTATTTGACAACTACTTTTGTTAGCTTTAGTTTTGATTCCATTTTCTTGAATTATTTTGATACATTTAAATTGTGAAACTCGTTTAATTTTTCCATATTTTGTTTCCAGATATTTTGGTGCTTGATGAAGAAGAAGAAGAAGAAGCATTTAGATTGGAGTTTTTTCAGGTAGCTCAGTTGGTTGAGCATTCGCCTAGAGTGCAAGAAAGGTCTTGGGTTCAAAGATTTGCATTTAGATTGGAGTTTCTCAGGTTGTTCAGTTGGTAGAGCATTTGCCTAAAGTGAAAGACTCGTATAAAACTTGAAAGCATAATAATAGTCCCTTCTATTAGTTGCTGGCCACAGGAAGGCAAGACCAGTGATGGGGCTGCCATCTTATAGCCTCTGGTCAGGCTTTTCTGGAGAAGAAAAGAAAATAAAGGAAAGAAGAAAAGGAAGAAAGGAAAGACTCCCTAGCCCTCGGATGCCCTAATAGCGTCGGGGTCGAAAAAACAAGAGTTAACCAAAAGAGGTGAGATATAAAGTTAAAAGAGTCTGGTATAAGTAAGTGGAAGAAAGGAAGAAATACCAGATCGGTTAAAGATAAAAGTAAGGAGCAAAACACAAGTGGAAGCAATGTGTTGCTCAGCTTGGGTACCTTGTGGTCGCCATCCACATATCCCCTAGATAAAGATAAAAGTATGCAGCAAAACACAAGTAAGTGGAAGCAATGTTTTGCTCAGCTTGGGCACCTTGTGGTCGCCATCCACATATCCCCTAGATGGGGACCCATGAGGGATGAAGTGAAAGATTTGTATTTAAATTGGAGTTTCTCAGGTAGCTCAGTTGGTAAAGCATTCGCCTAGAGTGCAAAAGATCCTGGGTTTAAACACCAGTTTGAGAGTATATTTTTTTCTCCTAAAATATAAATAAATATACATTATTAAAGGTCAATTGAACATTATATACTAACCATTATTCTTGCAAGCAATCCACTGCATCTCACGAGGAAATGGGTCTTCTTCAGTAATTAGATACATAAACATTCGTACACCCATCGCAGCTTCTCCATTGTACTTGTCAAAAATCTCCTTGTACTTGTCAGGGATTCCATCTGTGATCAACATTATGGCTCTATTGCAGCAAGCTCCCATACTGTCATTGTGAGCCTTTAATTATAACATGTGTTCTATTGTATAATATACTCAGAAACAAAAACAAAGATAAATCATATTTGAAGAGAAAAATTATACACTCAGACTGGGACTTGAACCCGGGACCCTTGGTTCTCTAGACCAAGTGCTCTACCACCTGAGCTACCTGAGCAAGTACTGATCTAAACATACATTTTTCTCTATATACTTTGTTTAGATCAGTACTTTGTTTGTATTTAGATTGGTACTTGCTCAGGTAGCTCAGGTGGTAGAGCACTTGGTCTAGAGAACCAAGGGTCCTGGGTTCAAGTCCCGGTCTGAGCGTATAATTTTTCTCTTCAAATATGATTTATCCATCATTGAGATGTATGAAATTAATAATAAGAACATCGAAAAAAGCCGTACTGGCATTTATAATGTAATGTATAATTCCCAAATATGTCTTCTTAATATAGGAGCCGCCATTTGCAAAGATAGAAGCAAAGGCTTCAAAGCATTCGGTGGGCGGGAATTACAACGTATATAGAGAAAAATTTGCGTTTAGATCGGTACTTGCTCAGGTAGCTCAAATGGTAGAGCACTTGGACTAGAAAACCAAGGGTCCCGGGTTCAAGTCCAGGTCTGAGCATATAATTTTTCTCTTCAAATATGAGAGACTAATGTATTTGCATACGAGTAAATATGAGTAGACATAGGAAAGTATTGACAGAAGATGAAATTATAGAACTGTTGGAAGCATCGGAAGATGAAATTGTTGGCAGATTTTCTTCTTCATCAGACGAAGACTGTGTAGAAGACAGTGATCATGATTCTAACTCTATACAGAGCGTTGAAAGTGATCAGGATGATATTATTTCAGAATATGAAGATGTTTCTGCTACAGCAAGTCTCTCTGAAGATGACATTCTACTGTCAATTTGACACGCTCCTTATAAAGGAAAAGATGAGCAGTATCTGGTACAAGGAACCACCAAATGTTAGGGGAGAACGCCTGCACGAAATATTGTGACAGAGAAACCTGGTGTGAAACAACTGGCAAAACATGCTAAAACTAGTGTTGAGGCTTGGAATCTATTAATATTTAATTTTAGGAAGTTATATTTTGAGGTTATTTTAATTATATTATAATTTAGTCTGGACATCTTACCTCAATATTAATGTTGATTTGTTCTTGGACATGTTTCAAAACAATTCTGTTTTATCGTCAGCTTTCCCAGACTGGTTTTATTTATGTTGCATTATGTTGCACAACCTGGATGTCGATGTCAGCTCCATCCTGTGGTTGGCCAAAGAACCTCCAAACAAGGTCACGCTCCATTGGAATATCAAAATTCATAACTCTGTTTCTGTTCTTCTGAATATAAATTTTTTCCCAAATAGTCAGCTCTTTTGTATTTTCTAACTGTTTTAATAATTTAGTGTCTGAATTTATATTATGTTTTTCAGACCAAACATGAGCAGCAACTGCAGATTTTTCTATTTCTCCATTTTTAATATTTCTTATGTGTTCTTTGGTTCTAATTTTTAGGTTTCTTTTTGTTTTTCCTATATATATCTTTTCACAACCCATGCATTCAATTTGATATATTCCTGACTTTTTATTTTTATCAGTTTTTTCATTTTTGCTGGTTTTTATTAGTTTATTTAAACTGTAGTTATTTTTTGGTGCTAATTTAATATTAAACTTCTCAAATATATTTTGAAATTTATTATGTACCCAAGGGTGATATGTGAATTTCCTATAATTTTTCATAGGTGGTTCTTCTTTTTCAAGATTACTTCTGTTTATCATTAAAACCAACAAAAATGAAAAAAACTGATAAAAATAAAAAGTCAGGAATATATCAAATTGAATGCATGGGTTGTGAAAAGATATATATAGGAAAAACAAAAAGAAACCTAAAAATTAGAACCAAAGAACACATAAAAAATATTAAAAATGGAGAAATTGAAAAATCTGCAATTGCTGCTCATGTTTGGTCTGAAAAACATAATATAAATTCAGACACTAAATTATTAAAACAGTTAGAAAATACAAAAGAGCTGACTATTTGGGAAAAAATTTATATTCAGAAGAACAGAAACAGAGTTATGAATTTTGATATTCCGATGGAGCATTACCTTGTTTGGAGGTTCTTTGGCCAACCACAGGATGGAGCTGACATTGACATCCAGGTTGTGCAACATAAATAAAACCAGTCTGGGAAAGCTGACGATAAAACAGAATTGTTTTCGAACATGTCCAAGAACAAATCAACATTAATATTGAGGTAAGATGTCCAGACTAAAAATAATATAATTGGAATCTATTATTTACTGATGAGATAATTGACCTAGTTGTAAGGAACACAAATATTCAAATAGACCTGAAGAGACTTCAGTATTCCAGGGAACATGACCGAAGACAACATGTTGCACCAATTGTGGCAAACCAATCTGCTAAGATCATGTGGTGTAGTGCTGTCCAGACTGCTTTTCTGTTGAGCGAGGTTTGTATATATGTTATTATTTTCTAAAAATATCATTAAACTTTGTAATAATGTGATACAGTGTTACTAACTATGATAAAGACTTGAAGGCAAAAAAATACCCCGCGCAAATCCTCATGTAGGTTATGCATGCACAAGTAATTAAGGGTTAATATTAATTTAATAAGCTAATACTTGACGATTTTTATTATTAATTTAACACTTCTCATAGAAGGATAAATTATATTTGAAGAGAAAAATTTTTGCCTAGACCGGGACTCGAACCCGGGACCCTTGGCTTTCCGGGCCAAGTGCTCTACCAACTGAGCTACCGAGGCGAGTTACGATCTAGACGCAAATTTTTCTCTTATGTACTTTGTAATTCCCTCGCGCCAAATGCTTGAAACCATAGCTTCTATCTTTGCAAATGGCGGCTTCTTAGTTAAGAAGACATTTATTGGGAATTTAACACTACTTTATAGCCAGTAGGGCTTCTATTGACGATTTTTATTATTAATTTAACACTTCTCATAGAAGGATAAATTATATTTGAAGAGAAAAATTTATCCTTCTATGAGAAGTGTTAAATTAATAATAAAAATCGTCAATAGAAGCCCTACTGGCTATAAAGTAGTGTTAAATTCCCAATAAATGTCTTCTTAACTAAGAAGCCGCCATTTGCAAAGATAGAAGCTATGGTTTCAAGCATTTGGCGCGAGGGAATTACAAAGTACATAAGAGAAAAATTTGCATCTAGATCGTAACTCGCCTCGGTAGCTCAGTTGGTAGAGCACTTGGCCCGAAAAGCCAAGGGTCCCGGGTTCGAGTCCCGGTCTAGGCAAAAATTTTTCTCTTCAAATATAAGCTAATACTTATTAATACAATTTATTACTAACATACCTTTTGTAAATATTCAAATGCTGTTGTTAGTGCTACTTCAAAATCTGCCATACGCCCGGCAACTAGAGATTTCATTGCTAGTTTAATGTCTCTTACATTTCCTAAATTTGCCTGAAAAAAAGAAAATATATAACAAGAGGTTATATTTTTGAAAAGGGATGTTCTGAGCCTGCAAATAAAGGACCTGCATTTCAAAGTGTTTACTTAGTCTATAAATTGGCACCTGCTGAGTTAAAAATATTTTAAAAGTTACTGGAATTTTTAAAGGATACCTTTTAGGTTAAAAGGTTCTATAATGAGGTTGATTCTTTTAGAAATATTAAATGAAGAGAGAAAAAATATTTAGAGAGGATATATAATAAAATACCAGTTGCTTACTACATGTCATCTAAAACAAAGAGGAGAAAGAAGAATTTATAAATAACATATACATTTTTTTGTTACCTGTATCTTGTTTAGTGGATGTATTAGTGATAATTTTGTAGATGAATTTTGAAGAAAGACATCATTTTATATCTAATATATAAAAATGAATGTTTGTTTGTTTGTACTTTATGTGCAGCCATACTGTTCATCTGATTGTGATGGGGTTTTTTGCAAAATGTTCAAGAGATTCCCGGGATGAACATAGGCTATAAGAGAGTTGTAATACTCAACTCCTACACCCTTAAAAAACACCCTTTGTAGTGAAAAATGTGAAAAAGTCTCTTTTTTTACACTTAATGGCTTATGCTGCCTAAACCATAACAAATACACAACATTAATGTACACTGAATTGAATATCTAAAAAAACTCTACAAAAAAGTCCGCGACAGCATATGTTTATCTTTTACAGATAACACACAATAGCCATTTTTGTCTTTCATTGATGCCAAGAAGATCGGGATAAGTAGATTCCTGGGCAAGCATAGCAGTGCATGGCGGGTATTCTTTTATGGATAACTCAAAAAAACAAATTTTGTCTTTCAGCTCATTTATGCCAAGTACATTGGGATGCGTAGATTTCTGGGCAATGCCAGGTAATCAGCACGGGGTATCTAAAAATAATAACGATATAAATTTATATTTATTTTTCCTTTTACTTATTCAACTAAATGCAAAAACACATTATCATTTATATTTAAAGAGAAAAATTATAATTTATTAAGGTGTAGCAGTGCACGCCGGGTATTAGCTAGTTTTTAATATTTAAAGGAAGTTACATAATGAGGTTTATTTTAATTACCGTATTTTACGGACTATAAGACGCACTTTTTTCTTTGAAAAATTGCCTCCAAAATTCAGGTGCGTCTTATACTCGTAATTAATATAAAAGTCCAGTGTTTGATTTAAAATTCCCGCCAGTCTTAAAAATGACCATATGTTCGATGCCGCGGGAAACCTGTCTCTGTCTGGCAACAATGGATTCAATTGGCAGCAACAGTGCACCAATGCGACGAACATCAGTTGTGGGGATTCATAAGCTGGCTAACTCTGTCTCCCTCCAGCCCTGCCATCACAAACCCAGAACACTGTCTAGCCTATGATGCGTTATTGCAATCTACGATGCCAATGAACTAGAACAAATGGACAATGGATGAAACTCAACATGAAATCACGCCGAAGGGAGCTTTAAAACGACATACAATCAAACAAGTGTGGCAGTGGATAAAAAAGTCATGCTCTAGAGTGCTTTCAAGAAGTGCGGCATAAGTAACGATCTCAATAGCAGTGAAGACCATTTTATATATAAAGAGGACAATGATGATGACGAAGAGGAATAAGAAGAAAGTTCAGATGATGATTTTTGGATATTTTAAAGAACAGAGGTTTATAAACCAAGATTTTTTTAGTCAAGCTTTGCACTCTAATAATAAAAATGGAAAAAATGTTATTTTAAAAAAAATTGCTTAAAAATTAAGGAGTATCTTACAGTCAGTAGCTTCTTATAGTCCGTAGAATATGGTAATAGAGAGTTAGAATTTTTAAATCTACAATTACAAAATGGTAGATTATACAGGGAATAATTGAAAAACATTAGCTCAGGATAGGGATGTATGGAGAGCTTATGTCTGCATGGCCATGAACCTATGGGTTCAATAGTGCCAGTGAGTGAGTTAGTTACAATTATGAAATGAGTCATTAAAAATTTGAACTCTCTATTCCTAAAATTTTATATATATTTTGATATTCTTAATATAATTTTTCTCTTCAAATATAATTTGTCCTTCAGTGAGAAGAATTAAATTAATAATAGAACATAATTTTGTTTTTTAATGCCTTAGTAACTGTGAAATCAAAGTGTTTATTATAACTTCTCCTTCAAGGAAAGATAAATTATTTTTTCAATCGATCAAAATTTCACATTCCTAATGGTCACCAGGATAATACAATGAAGATTACAATATGGCAAGCTTCCCAACTGGAAACCTGGAAGCTCTTTATTGGAAAACTAGGGGAAAAAATGACTTGGGTCAACAATCCCAGAATCCTCTAGCAACAACAATAACAACCTTACCTGGACTAGACTGTCATTAAAACAGTCAACAATGGCTTTGGTATCATTGGAAAACTCTAGTACGGTGACAAAGTCATTGCTGCCAAGAGATTCCAGGATATTGTTCACGACATGTCTAGCAATATCATGCCTCTTGCCAGTCATAGAGCCTGAATTATCCACCAGGACTACCACATCTTTTGGACTTGTTGAAGCTTCTATATACCACAATCTCATTCGACAATCAAACATGTCTACATTTTCCTCGGAGTGACTCCATGTTACACCTTTAAATCAAAAAGAAAAAAATACAAAACTACAAAGTAGAAACACATAAAAATCAATGAATTTCAATTGATTCTTTACACCTCACCTAATATTTTGGTCTATTACTTGGGTCTTGTTTCAAAAGTCATTAACAACATTCTCAGCCGAAACCAATAGTTGAGATGAGCATTGAAAACCTAATATATTCTCTACCTCTGGTGTTACCCAGACAAATCTAATGAATTAAATTATTTTTAGGATGATCATCTTACCTCAATATTAATGTTGATTTGTTCTTGAACATGTTTCGATTATATCATAATCATCATCAGTATCTTGCCCAGACTGGTTAGATTTATATTGCACACCCTGGATGTTGATGTCAGCTCCATCCTGTGGTTGGCCAAAGATCCTCCAAACAAGGTCACGCTCCATCGGTATTTCAAAATTCATAACTCTGTTTTTGTTCTTCTGAATATAGATTTTTTATCCAAATAGTCAGCTCTCTTGTATTTTCTAACTGTTTTAATAATTTAGTGTCCGAATTTATATTATGTTTTTCAGACCAAACACGAGTAGCAACTGCAGATTTTTCTATTTCCCCATTTTTAATATTTCTTATGTGTTCTTTGATTCTAATTTTTAGGTTTCTTTTTTGTTTTTCCTATATACATCTTTTCACAACCCCTACAATAATTTGATATAATCCTGATTTTTTATTTTTATCAGTTTTTTTCATTTTTGTTGGTTTTTTTTAGTTTATTTAAACTGTAGTTATTTTTTGGTGCTAATTTAATATTAAACTTCTCAAATATTTTTTGGAATTTATTGTGTAGTCAAGGGTGATATGTGAATTTCCTATAAAAATAAAAATAAAAAATTAGGAATATAACAAATTGAATGTACGGGTTGTGAAAAGATATATATAGGAAAAACAAAAAGAAATCTAAAAATTGGAACTAAAGAACACATAAGAAATATTAAAAATGGGGAAATAGAATAATCTGCAGTTGCTGCTCATGTTTGGTCTGAAAAACATAATATAAATTTGGACACTAAATTATTAAAACAGTTAGAAAATACAAAAGAGCTGACTATTTGGAAAAAATCTATATTCAGAAGAACAAAAACAGAGTTATGAATTTTGAAATACTGACAGAGCGTGACCTTGTTTGGAGGTTCTTTGGCCAACCACAGGATGGAGCTGACATCAACATCCAGGGTGTGAAACATAAATCTAACCAGTCTGGGCAAGATGCTGATGATGAGTATGATATAATCGAAACATGTTCAAGAACAAATCAACATTAATATTGAGGTAAGATGATCAGACTAAAAATAATTTAATTAAAATAACCTCAAAATATCACTTCCTAAAATAAAATATTAAATCTAATGAACCCTTTTTTCCCCTCGGAACTTCAAAATTAATTTTTCTGTCTCTATTTTTCAGATTGTAGAACTTCTCAGTCAAATCCTGAGATGACTACTGGAAGCCTTGTATGTACTTTTGCTTTGATGTTGTCCAGACAAACCTCATGATCAAATCCTTTTCCCTCAGAATTGCAAAATTAATTTTTCTGTTTATTTAGGTGGAATTTTTATCACTCACCTCATATTGTTCTTCTTATTTGACTATAAACTAGTTTCGGAACATAGTTTCTGTTCCATCCTCAGTATCATCACGGCAGTTGTTCTGTCGTCTTGAAGAGCAGTCCTTTGCTCCTTCCATTGGCAGACTGAAAAACCTCGAAACCAGGTCATTCTCACCGGAAATTTCAAAGTTCATCAATTTCTTCTTTTCGCTCTTTTGAATGTAGATATTTTCCCAAACAGTAAGTTCTTTTGGTTTTTCTATTTGTTTTAATAATTTAGCTTCTTTCTCGATAAGATGTTTTTCATACCATGCATGGGCAGCCACTGCAGATTTTTCTACTTCCCCTTTCTTGACATTCCTAAGATGTTCTTTCACTCTTGTTTTCAAATGCCTCTTAGTTTTTTCTATGTAGAATTTCTCACATTCTTCACATTTAGTCTGATAAATCCCTGTTTTATTTTCTTCTTTTATTTTCTCATTTTTATTAAGTCTAATCAATCTACTGTGCCTATTTTTCTGATTATAGATTTTCTCGGCCAAAACCTGAGATGGCTGTTAGAAGCCTTGTGCATCCTCTTGCTTTGATGTTGATCAGACAAACATCATGATCAAATTTCTTTCCCTCGGAACTGCAAAATGAATTATTCTCTCTCTATTTGTGTTGTTGTAAAACTTAAAATGACTATTGGAAGCCTTATATATCCTCTCACTTTGAAGTATAGTCAGTCAAACCTCATGACCAAATTCTTTTTCCTTGGAAATTCAAAATGAATTTTTCGGTCTCTATTTTTCAGATTGTAGATATTCTCAACTAAAATATCAGATAACTGTTGGAAGCCTTGTACATTCTCTCCCTCTGATTTTGGCCAGACAAACCTCATGATCAATTTATTAAGTTATGTAGGTAGGAAATAACACTATGAGGTTTATTTTAATTTTGTTGAGTTGTTTCTTGACTCACCTCATACTTCTTAACTCCCTTGCAGATCTAGATTTCGTCACTGTATTTGTGACATTCTCAATGCTGTCCACGTTCGTAACTGATGTCCAATGGTCTCCTCTCCTGCAGACTGACTTCCGCGCCATCTGATGGCTGATCGATGAACTTCCAAATCAATCCCCTCTCCTTATCACTGGGTATTTCAAAATTCAAGTTGTGTTTTTATTCTTGCATATGTAAATTTTTTCCCCAAATTGTGAGTTCCTTCAGTTTTTCCAATTGTTTAAGTAATTTTGTTTTGGTTTCTATTCAGGTCAGAAAAACATAGAATAGAAACCAAAACAAAATTACTTAAACAATTGGAAAAACCGAAGGAACTCACAATTTGGGAAAAAATTTACAGATGCAAGAATAAAAACACAACTATGAATTTTGAAATACCTGGTGATAAGGAGAGGGGAATGATCTGGAAGTTCATCGATCAGCCATCAGATGGCGCGGAGGTCAGTCTGCAGGAGAGGAGACAATTGGAGCACGTCAGTTGTGAATGTGAACAGCATTGAGAATGTCACAAATACAGTGACGAAATCTAGATCTGTGAGGGAGTTAAGAAGTATGAGGTGAGTCAAGAAACAACTCAAAAACTTATGATCAATATTTGTTTTTCCTTCAGAACTGCAAAATTAATTTTTCCGTCTCTATTTTTCTAATTGTAGATTTTCTCAGCTAAAACCTGAGATGATTGTTGAAAGCCTTATATATCCCCTTCCTCTGATGTTGACTAGACAATCTTCATGATAAAATTCCCTCAGAACTTCAAAATTAATTAATTATTCTGACTCTATTTTTCTGGATGTAGATCTTCTTCCAAACTATAAATTCTCTTGGTCTTTCCAGTTGTTTTGGTCTTCTTCCAAATTTTAATTTCCGTTGGTCTATCCAGTTGTTTTATCAGTTTTGATCTTTCTTCTATTTTATGATTTCCTGTCCATGATGAACAATTACTGCTGAAATATGTTCAGATGAGAGAGTAAAACATGAGATGAGGTGTCAAAAGGTAAAGGTAAAGTGATCCCACTACAGGCTTCAGGAGACCCTTGGGGTAGTAGGAGGTTAAGGCTCCCACTTTTTTTGGACCATCGGCACTTGATGTCAGCCAGGTTGCCAGCCCTATGTGAGGGCCACCTTTACACCCAGAACAAGCATCTGGAGCTTATTTCCTTTAGAGGCTGAGTCGACCCCAGGGTCATAATGTTGCCAGGTGGTTTGGCTCGAACCTTCCACCTTCTGGCTTGTAGCGCAGTGCCTTAACCAATACAGTATGGCATGCCCCAATGAGGTATCTATAATCAATTCAATTTGTTTTCTACAAAGAAGAAAACTTTAATGGGAATTACCAATATTATTATAACAAAACTTATCTTCAAATTTTGTTGTTGAAATGATCATCTATTAACGATCATATGTACTAAAAACAACTGCGAGTTTCAACTGCAAGATCCTGAGATCAAGACCAGTATATTTTGTAGCATAACAGCTTGGCAGTAGCACTTGGACAACCTGACATGCTGCCTGACGTTATCTCACACCACTCATTCCTATCTCCTACAATGACTACCCAAATGCAACATAAATTTCACAGCTTTTTCAAGAAACTGAAGTTTTAATTCTGGATACTTACAGTTAAAACTAGCAGTTTTTTTTTGTCTCTTAGTTTAAACAGCACAGAGATGCTCACACACTAAACCATTGTGCTATTTAGGCAATTCAGGAGTAGACACAAATCTTTCTCTATTTGAAATTCCCATGTACCCTATTAGTGAACTTTTATTCACGTAACAACAGGATTACTTCTCAATGTTTTTATTATTCAATTCATACATCTCAATGATGGATAAATCATATTTGAAGAGAAAAATTATACGCTAAGACTGGAACTCAAACCCAGGACCTTTGGCTTTCTAGGCCAATGCTCTAAGTATGTAAGAGAAGAATTTTCATTTAGATTGAAACTCACCCAGATGGCTCGGCCTAGAAAGTCAAAGGTTCTGGGTTCAAGTGCCAGTCTGAGCATATAATTTTTCTCTTCAAATATGATTTATCCATTACTGAGATGTATGAAATGAATAATAAAAACATTGAAAGAAATCATACTGGCTTTATAATGTAATGTTAAATTCCCAAATAAATGCCTTCTTAATAAAGAAGCCGCTATTTGCAAAGATAGAAGCAAAGGTTTCAAGCATTAGATGTGTGGGAATTGACAATGTATATAAGAGAAAAATGTGTGTTTAGATTGGAACTTGCCCAGATGGCTGTCAGTAGTGTATTGGCCTAGAAAGCCAAAGGTCCTGGGTTCAAGCCCCAGTCTAAGCATATAATTTTCTCTTTAAATATGATCGAGTCCCCTTGTTGTATATATCCTGTATAATGGTCTGACAAACTGATACATAAATTAAATACAGAGCATTTTAACACCAACTATTCACTGAGAAAAAAAAAACAATGAAAAGTACAGTTAATTAGCTTAAACCCATAAGTTAAATATGGGAAATAACATTATGAGGTTCTTAATTCAATGAATGAATGAGTCATTTCTTATTTCATCTCAGATAAAACATAATTTGTTATATTTAAATTAATGTTGGGAAGTAAACATTATGAGGTTATATCATTATTGGTGAGTGGAGAACATATTTTTAATAACTCACCTCATACAATTTCAAATTTATTTGAGACCATTGGTTTCAAACGACTTTTCGTTCATCTTCAGTCATGACTCCAACTGTTGAAATTTGCTGATTGTTTATTTCTCTATGGTCACTTCTAATCCTGCCATCTTTGGTTGGATTTATAAATTTCTAAATTAAATTTTTTTCTACAGGAATATCGAGGTTCATCGATCGATATTTATTCTTTTGAATGAATATCTTCTCCCAAACTGTTAATTCTAACTGTTTATCCAATTGTTTCAAAAGTTTTGCATCTCTGTTAGTTTTATGATGTTCTAGCAAACTATGTGCAGCAATTGCTGATTCTTCAATTTCACAAATTTTAATATTTCTAAAATGTTCTTTAGTTTGCGTTTCCAAATTATTATTAAAAATATGTTTACCACTCACTGCTAACATAATTTGTTTTTTCATTATTTAATAAAAAATAGTATTAAGATTTGTCAATATATTTACCTAATGTTTTATATATAAATGATATATTAATTCATTAGAGTTTATTACTTTCTTTGTATATTTTCTTTTCTTTTCATGTATAGTATATTCAAGCTGTTATTCCTTTAAGTATACATTCTTCCATTAGTTTGATTTTATTGTATTATTAGAAATTATTTTCATTATTGTTCAGTTTGACCAGATAATTAATTGTTTAGTATGTAATATTATTGTAATTTTTTTTTATTTAAATGTAACATATGTTTGTCCTGGTGAGTGGAAGAGAAGGCCACATGGCCTTAACTCCATCAGGCAAAATAAATCTATTCTATTCTATATTTCATGTTTTTGAAACATATTATAATTATAACATCGGCTGAGGATGAGAGGGACTCCTTTTGAAAACTGCAGTTTCCTTATTTAAAAAAAAAACATGTAATATGAGGTAAGATAATAATTGACTCATTCATTCATAGCTTAAACCTATTGAAATAATCTTTAAAACATACCTGGATATTGTCGCATAACACCAGTGTAGCTACAAAAATACTGCCACGAGAGTGAAGGATCCTGTTCATAATTACTCTTGAATGTTCTCTCCAACTCCTCCGTCCATTCTATCACATTCACTATGTGTTTAGCTGCAACACACAATCAACTTCATCTGAATATCAGAACATTATATGCCAGTTTCAATACACACATCATGCCAAATGCAGTCATTAAAATATGTTTTTGAATTAAGAGAATGGACTGGAGGTAATATAAGTTCATAGATTTTTAAATATCTCCAGAATAAAATTTTAGAGAGATCTAATCAATTTAAATATCTTGGATATTATCTCTCTATCTGGGATGAAAAGGATATCCCTGAAAAAGTTACTAGTTATAATAAAAGTTTAGGAATTATTAATCAAGTTACGAAACCATCCCTTGTACAAAAAAACACCAGATTACGTTTATATAACACTTTGGCTAGACCAGTGTTGACTTATGGTAGTGAAGCATGGACACTAAAAAAACAACATGAAAGCAGAATAACGGCTTGTGAAATGAGATTCATGCGCAGAACAGCGGGTTACACCAGATGGGATCGGAAAAGGAACACCGATATCTTAAAAGAATTGAAGACTATGCCAATTTTGGAATATATTAAACAGTACCAACTAAATTGGAAACACCATCTTGAAAGAATGAGTTCAAATCGGATCCCCAAAGCTGTTTATAATTATATACCAAGAGGACGAAGATCACTGGGCCGTCCTATGAAACGCTGGAGGGAAAATTTTGTATAGGATCGTAACAGGCCTTGGCCTAATACTTGGAAGGAAGAAGAAGAGAAGAAAGAGATTTTTAAATATGAATTCCTAGGGAAATTTTGTAGAAGTGACTGAATTTAAGTATCTAGGAACATAAATTACAAACAGAAATGATATCATCATCAATTACAGTCATAGAATAGGCCATTAGCCTGTTCTGCTTCAGAAAAGAAATTGATCCCTTCATAGCTTCTTAGGTCTTCCTGGGTCTCTTCGTCCTGTGGGTCTGTAAGCTGAATAGCTTCAGAGGATATATATTGTTTGGAATTCTACGGAGGTGAAACAGAAATGAGATGCAGGAGGAAATCAAACAAGGGCTCAATTCTGGAAATGCATTCTATTAGGCATTACAGGGACTTTTGTTATCCCAACTTCTTTCATAAAACGATAAACTAAAAATATATAAAACTATTATTCACCCAGTTATATTATATGGATGTGAAACACATATCCTTACTTTAAACGAGGAGAAAAGTTTACGAGTATTTGATAATAAAGTTCTCAGGAAAAATTTTGGATCAAAGAGAGACAGACAAACAGACAGGTAAATGGAGAAGACTATATAACTGTGAGGGGAGGACGCCATAACATATTTGGTTAAGGCAATACACTACAAACAAAAGGTCGAGGGTTCGAGTCCCAGTGGGGGTCAGGATTTTTAAACTGGCCTAAACCTTCTGATGGCATCATGGTTTGAGGTCTACTCAGCCTCTACCAGATACTTGTTCTGGGGGTAAAGTCGGCCGTCATGCAGGGCTGACAATCCAGCTGACATCAAGTATCGATTATTTAGGGAAAAAAGTGGAAGCCTTAACCTTCTACTATCCCAAGGGTCTCCTATGGCCTGTAGTGGGATCACTTTACCTTTTATATAACTGTGAACTACATGATTTTTATGTCAGGACCACCTCTAAGACAACATGAATAATTAAGATAAGACACACCAATCACTTATTCATATTAAACAAGGAAAATATGATATGGTTGATAATTATGATGGCTACATGATTTCGGGACCATTTGAGCCTTCATATTTGCCAACATTTTCTGACTTCTTCTTCTTAAATGGCACTACAGCTCAGTAAGGACCTTTGCCTCCTCCAGACATCCATCTCCATAGAAAGACTTTCCCAATTGTTTATTTGACATTTTTTAAGGTCCTGATGCACATAATCACACCATCTATTCTTAGGTCTTCCTCTCAATATGGTTCCTTAAGGTTGTGAACAGAAGATATGTTTTACCTTTCTATTATTTGGCATTCTATTAATATGTCCAATCCATCTCAAACGGCCAAGCCTTATGTGTGAGACAATATCAAGATCTCCTAATAATTGTATTAATTCTTTATTATATCTTATTCTCCAGATGTTATCATAAGTAATGCCACGAGTGAATTTATCTAGAGAATTTGGAAATCAAGAGTGGCATTTGTTAGGACTATTTAACAAATAAAATTAAGCTGTTTACTCACAAATCATTATTTAAATATAGTAATATTTAAATACTGGGGTCGACTCAGCCTCTAACGGAAATGAGTACCAGATGCTTGTTCTGGGGATAAAGGCGGCCGTCACGCAGGGCTGACAACCCGGCTGACATAAAGTGCCGATTGTCTAGAAAAGTGGGAGCCTTAACCTCCTACTACCCCAAGGGCCTCCGGGTCTGTTGTGCTGCTGTACATATTTAATGTAAACGGCGATGTTTGAAAACAAATGAGAAACGATTGGTATGCTTCATTTGCTTCTTTTGTTCAACACTGCAACCAGATCATATCATTTATTGCCAAAGGAACACAATATTGTAAGAATGTACTCTAGTGGAGAAAAAATGAAATACATCAAACTGTATATTAATTAATTTCTGATGTCCTATGATGTAAATATGACAATTATATTTTTCTGGAACATTATTACCTGGGAAAAAATACATTGTAGAAAGTGCAAACAGTAGTTTCTTTTTTTTGGTGGTATAATCAATTGCTACAAATGCTTTTATATTAACTCCTGCATGCGCTATGTGTTGACATTCATGCACTATATATACAATCTGGTAGTCACATTTCTTAGGGAGTCAGTCACTGCAAAATAATGCTATGACCTATTCAGAATGTTAAAAAGGAGGTGCTTTCTTTATTATGATAAACTTTAGTTGGTAAATTCTAGGCGAAACAAGACTATGATTGGTTGTAAATAAAAAATCATTGAAATGTGATTGGTCATTGACTCCCATTTGGGGCATGAGTTAAATAGTCCACACAAACTGCTCCCAATATTCTTCTCAGTACCTTTCTTTCAAAAATATTTAAATTATTACAGATATAAGAGTCAAGTACCCAAGTTTCAGAACCGTAAGTAACAATTGGTCTAATTAATGCTTTATATATCTTGATTTTGGAATGGCTCTTTAATATGGGAAGAAGAGCAAAATATGCTTTATTTGCAATTCCAATTCTTCTATTTATTTCAAATCTTAATTCATTAGTATTGGTTAAAAGAGTTCCTAGATACACAAATTCATTAACAATGTCAAAATTATAACTCCCCATAGCTATTTTTTGACCCGGTACATACATTTTCCTAGAAACAGTCATGAATTTGGTCTTATTTTCATTTATCTCCAGTCCAAGTTTACATGTTTGAGTTTCCAGCGCAAGCATTGTTTCAATAACATCTGGGATAACATTTTCTGACAGGTGAAGAAAAACTCCAAAGAAACTTCATTCAGAAACTTGAACTCACCAGGATCGAATCCAGCTCTCTGTGTACAAGGCATCAACATGAACAGACCATAGCGGTGGACTGTTAGAAGTATGTAATTATAAATTTAAAATATATCTCACCTCTGTTATGAACATTGGTTGGAATATGGACTGAGCCATAACTGGTGTTAACAGGTTCACCTCTGAAATGTCTGTTTGAAGAAACATCTGGCTTATAAACCCAATCTAGAAGCCGTCCTTCTGGGTCTGTTGATTTAGTTCCATAGTACGTACTATTTATATCATACACTCCAGTTTTGTTATACAGTCTTAAAGCTAATGCCTCGGCATTCTTTACCATTCTCTGTAACAGATAAAAATAAGGAAAATGTAATGCAAGGGAACTGTCAACCATTACATACAAAAATCTACCTTGAAATTTCTTCCAGAGAAGCGTTGTGATGTACAAAGGGCATGTCCTTAAAATTATCTTCTGTTTTTAACTGCAAGACATTAAAATTCAGCGCCAAATCTCACATTTAAACTATAGATAAGTAATTAATATTTAATTTTAGGAAGTGATATTTTGAGGTTATTTTAATTATATTATTTTTAGTCTGATCATCTTACCTCAATATTACTGTTGATTTGTTCTTGGACATGTTTCAAAACAATTCTGTTTTATCATCAGCTTGTCCAGACTGGTTTGATTTATGCTGACATCGACATACAGGGTGTGCAACATAATGCAACATAAATCAAACCAGTCTGGACAAGCTGACGATAAAACAGAATTGTTTTGAAACATGTCCAAGAACAAATCAACATAAATATTGAGGTAAGATGATCAGACTAAAAATAATATAATAGATAAATAATACTGCATTTATAAAGTTATATTTTTATTAGGGGGATGGAATTAGAATTAGAATATATCTAAATTGCAATTTTAGTTAATTAATAACAATCCATCCATAGTAATTCAGCCCAAAGGCAGGTCCTTCACTGCAATCATAGGATTTTCATGCTATGCTTGCAGCTTTACTAGGGAATTGTAGGTGTGGTAGCTTCCCATTGCTTTCCACACTGGTGAAGGATGATGATGATGATGATGATGATGATAATGATAAGGAAGATGATGATGGCCATTTGATTTCAGGGACCATTTGGGCCTTAAAGTTTTCCTGACATTTGTCTTACAGGTGAGGAAAAACCCCAATAAAACCTCACCCAGAAAAACTGCCCCGACCAGGGATCGAACCTGGACCCACTGCATGACAAGGCAGCATGCTACCTCGAGACCACAGCGGTGGACTTAATAACAATAATATAACTAACTAACTAACTCACTGGCACTATTGAACCCAAAGGTTCATGGCCGCATGACATAAGCTCTCTATACATTCCTATCCTGAGCCAATGTTTTCCAATCATCCCCTGTATAATCTACTTTCCTCAAATCATAGTTAATGTTATTCTCCTACCTCATTCTTGGTCTACCAACTGGGCATTTTCCCTCTGGTTTTCCTACAAGAGGCTTCCATGCACGTCTTTCATTCCCTATTCCTGCCACATGTCCTGCCCATCGCAGTCTACGAGACTTAACTGTTCTCATTATATCTGGCTTCCTATAAAGACCATGTAATTCATTGTTATGCAGTCTTCTCCATTCACATGTCTGTTCATCTCTCTTTGGTCCAAAAATTCTCCTAAGAACTTTAGTCTCAAATACTCGTAATCTCCTTTCCTCCCTTAAAGTAAGAGTCCATGTTTTGCATCCATATAATATAACTGGTAGAATAATACTTTTATATATTTTCAGTTTAACGTTTTTTGAAAGGAGTTGAGAAAACAATTATAACTACAAAGAAATTTCCAAAAATAATTCAGACAAAAAATTGATCCTCAATTTCTGTATTGGCAGACTGGATAACCTTAACTACTCGCCGTCCGTCCGTGTCCTGCCTCACTTCACTCCGATCTTACTCATGCAGGGATGTACATCTGCTCCATACCATGGGTTGCTATTGCTGGATTCTGCCTTCGATTTCTGGCTTGAAGTTAAAAATGGCAGATAATTTTTATGGACGCGGCCTTGGTACATACGTCTACCTTTTTTTTTATTTTAAGTTAATATGTATTTCTTTTATATTAATTTGAGTTCATGGACTTCTCTGTGAGAAATTTCAAGGTTAGTTTTGGCATGTAATGGTTGATAGTTCGCTCATTAGTCAAAGCTTTCAAAGGGCAATGAGAATAAGACTTACAACTACTTTCTCTGGAATTTTTAAACCAATGCATGGTTATTATTTTAAAAAGAAAAATTAACCCCTAATTCGGATTCGAACCCAAGACCTCTAGATTTATATGCTAGTGCTTATTCTTGTCGCTGGTATAACTGCCACCTCAGAAGTGAATACTGGCAGAAAATATTATCATCATTATTATTATTATTAGTTTTTCCTCTCTTTCAGCAATACTTTTAGGTAACACTGAGTAACAAAAAAGAAACTTTTTTCTCTCAGAAAGAAAAATATGTGATTCTGATAGTATTTTTTCTCCTGAATTTAAATATGATATCAGTTTTTCTCCATCACACAAGGTTTCCGAGAGACAGGCATTTATAATTTCAAACACTTTAATATTTTCTACATTCATAACTACACAATATTCAAACATTCGGACTCACCTAAAAAGTAAGAAATGACGATTTTCTGCTATATTTCACCTGTGGAGCATCCCTCTTGATGGTCCAACAATAATCGGCCAGCATATTAGGATTCCACTTGCCTTGATATCTCTTTTCCATAGCTGAAATCTCCTGAGTTAGCTCATTTGGTTTTAATTTACAATGGACAAATGGATGAAAAAATGTTTATTAAAAAATAATTATTTAAATCCATTAACTGAAATTGAAATAAAAAAAACTGTGGGTGATGAAGAAATTCCGAAATACATATCTGAAAACATGATAAAAAACTGCATTAAGTACAACAATTGGTACTCATGAGACAAAAATCATGTTGACCAGTGTAATTCTGGTGGTATTTGTTTGCCTTTCAATTTGCATAAGCACTATATCAGCTTAATTTTAGAGCTAATTTTAAGGGGAGTGTATTGAACCCCAGCCAGTTCAGGGAGAAGCTACAACTGCTGCAATACGTGATAATTATTATCTTACCTTAACAGCGCTCACTTTGAGGCTGGTCATGTTCTGGAAACTGTATGCAATCTCCTGCACAAGAGTTCTGTCATCTTTTGACACAAATTTGTAAGCTGCTGTTTTGTCAAACTGGAAAACATAGAAACAAAAATATTATTTGCATTATGAGGCACGAAATCATTAAAAAAATCAGTAACAGCAATTTGATTCATAGAGGATGTATCAAAATCGATATTACAAGCTAAAATGGATAAAAAAAACATGAAAATGTTATATACTTACATAAGGATCTGAAAACCAATAATTTTCAGGGTATTTATGAACTATTATAGACAATATTTTGAAAAAAAAAAATTCTCTTCAAATATAATTAATTCTTCAGTGAGAAGTGTTAAATTAATAATAAAAACATCAATAGAAGCCCTACTGGCTTTATAAAGTAGTGTTTAAATCCGCGATAAATGGGGCTACTGAAGCCAGAACTAAACTATAAACTGCTGTTTGCATAGAATATTCATTATACACTG
Organism: Diploptera punctata; assembly: GCA_030220185.1. Classification (NCBI taxonomy): domain Eukaryota; kingdom Metazoa; phylum Arthropoda; class Insecta; order Blattodea; family Blaberidae; genus Diploptera; species Diploptera punctata. The sequence goes on from JASPKZ010005311.1 coordinate 1,239,813, forward strand.
TTGTAAGAAATGGTCTTATGGGATAAAGCTGGTGAGGATCCAGTAGTAAGGGAAAATGGTGCCAGATAGGCCACATTCTTAGAAAAAACCTTGGCTATATTGAAAGAGTGTCTTTGATTGGAATCGTCAGGGAGCCAGAAATAGAAGACATCCACCTAGTACCTGGAAGCAAACTATCTATGACGTGAAGAGGATAGGAAAATCCTGGAATTAGCAGAAAGCTATTACCAGTAATTGTGTCTGGTGGAAAGCTCTTACTGATTCCCTTCTTCTAAATGGAGCTACAGGATCACCCAATATGAAATGGCTCCAACTCCAGAAAACTAAATTTTACAGAAAAAGGATTTTTGTTTTCTCCGTCCCCTGGGTCAGTTTTCTATGTGTAATTTAAAAAGGTTCTGTTAGAATTTGGCTATTTCTGATGAGGTGTAGTTGTATTACTATCCCAACTATAGTTTAAAGTGTACCAAAATCACTTTTTCGGTGCGTAACAACTACATCATCATGTCTTTCCTCTACAGTGATGTTATAGAACAGTGTCAAATTCCTGTCTTCGTTGTCCTCTTTCCTAAGTACCTGCCCCTCCTTTCCTTCTGCACTGCGTGTGACTGCGCAATTTCCCCTCGTTATCGAAAGCCTCAAATAAGCTGTGGAAGCTAGTATCAATGTCATCATCAACTTTAGGATCATCGTAGTCAGTTCGACTGTAGCTCGAGTGAGCTGTTTGGTTTCATCAGTCCCACAAGCCAGGGTAGGGCAACCGGACTGTGGACCCTAGCCCTTGGCTGGACTGGATTGTGTGCATGTATGTATGCTTGAATATTATTATTATTGTTTCTTTTGTAAATCCATAAACATTGGAATAGTTGATGACTGAGTTTGTTAATTTATATTATTTCATTCATATCTTTTCTTTCAAATTATATAATGGTTAAGAAGATCAATTTTTTGTTAAATTAATTGTATTTAAAGATCTGACTAATGACTTTCATTAAAAGTTATTTTTAGTTAACGTATGTTTACTAATTGTGTAGCTTGTCATGATATTTGCTGTTTCATATTGATATATATTCTAAAGCTTTCTCAAGCCAAGTTAATCCCCTTTTCCCTACTAGCTTCCACGATTATAATACTGTTTAGCATTCAGTACTATATGTTAAATAATTTACTAAGGAAAGGTGGATTAATCTTTGCCTTCTATGGACCCGGGCAAAGGAATGTTGAAATAGTCACTCAAAACTTTCAAACTCAATGTTATAAAAAGGCAGGATCGCGGCGCAAAAGCAATAACAAAAAGGAAACATTTGGGGTTGGGATCTTTTCATATTAGACGATTCAACGGCTTTCAAGAGAGAAGAATTAGTCTCAGAAGTTCTGCAAATCTACTATATGTATGAATAATAAATACCCTGTTTTTTAACTCCTTCAATCCAGTTGTATGTTCACCCAATTCCCATAACTTCTCTCCAAGCTTCTGTGCCCACTCTTGTACTCTATAAAAGAAGAATACACCATAAAAATAAAATAAGAAATACATATTTTACCTCATAAAATAAATCTTCTCAACAAGATGTATTTTGGAAATTCTCATGCCTACTCTTAATTAGATTCTATTTATTTTTTTGGGGAGAAAACTTTTGCCTGAACCAGGATTTAAACCCAAGATCTCTAGTTCTATTTACTAGTGCATTAACCAATTATGATAACCAGGTTTCTAACTTATGTAGTAAATAATATTATATGATCAAGTTACACTGGATGAACAAATGAAACATAACCACACAATTATGATTTTTCAAACATCGCCATTTACATTAAATACATAAATATATTAAAATAACTATATTTTAGTAATGATTCTTTAGTAAATAGCTTAATTTTATTTATTGAATAGTCCTAACAAATGCTACTCTTGATTTCCAAATCCTTCAGGTAAATTCACTTGTCACTTCATGACTTCAAGAATTTATCGATGATTTGGAAATCACTTGTCACATTACTTATGACTGTTTAACTCATACTCCAAATGGGAATTAATAACCAATCACATTTCAATTAATTTTGTTTTACAATGACTGTCATGTTTCACTCATTCTTTATCGAATTTTCTTTACCACCTCCTGCTTTTGTGGTAAAGAAAGTACCTCCTTTTTAATATTCTGAACAGGTCAAAACATTATTTTACACTGACTGACTCTCCAACAATTACATTGAATATAGCAAATAATGAACAGATTCCTTCTAACTACACATTTTATAATTGTGTTCAATAATTGTGTTTTTAAATAATGATTTTACTGAGTTGTTTACTAAAAAATTAATTAATAACCTATAATGTTGGTTATAAAATACAGTTTGATGTGTTTCATTTTTTCTCCACTAGGCTGCATTCTTACAATATTGTGATCCTATTTGGCAAAAAAATATAATCAAGTTGCAGTGAATAAACAAATGAAACATAACCACAAATTTCTGATTTGTTTCTAAACATAGCTGTTTACATTAAACATATAAATATTTTTAAATACCGGTAACTATATTTAAATAATGATTTGTGAGTAAACAGCTTAATTTTATTCGTTAAATAGTTCGTTAAATAGATGTTTGTAGTTTACGGAATATATCTTTATTTTATTAACTACATCCTATAACCAATGTTCTTTTATTAATTAAATCCTATAACCAAGTTTCAATAACCTGATGACATTAAAAAAAGTTTCAATGAGAAAAAAAAAAATTACACCGGTAGAGTTTTAAAAATGTACTCACTAAAATTTAAGCTTTCAGGTTAACTCTCCCTCATTCTGAATGTCCGATTTTGTTGACTAACAAACTCGATATTATTTTGTTTTATTCAAATATTACATGCGAGTTTCTTTGCAAGGGAACAAACATGGCGACTGCTACAACGATTTTTAAGTTCAGGCTTTCAGATAAACCCGCACTTATAATGATCGGATTTCGCCGATCTCTTTAAAATAACTGTCTCGTTTTATACAAATATAATATATCGAGAATCGTTGCAAAAAAATAAGAATAAAATCACAATCGTTATAGCGATTTTTAAATGTTGGTTTTGAGATAAAGCCGCATTTACAATGAACAGATTTCGATAATTTTTTTGAAAATATTTGCCATATGCCAAGAATTGTTTCAAAAGAGGGTAAGGGTATTTGATCATGCGAAAAAAAAAACTCCTTTATGTCTGGGACACCCTACTGTATATGTAGGTGAAGGTTTTCCGGGCGACGCAATGGTGCGTCGCGTCGTTGGGAAACGTGTTTTGAGATTGATGGAGGCCATGTGAAACACACAATTGGTAGAAGCATATATACTAACTTACAGTTTGTATTCTATCTGGACACGTTATCATAAGTAATTTCCAAAGAGTCGCGAAGTAACGAGTGAATTTATCAAGAGGATTAGTCCTATTTAACGAATAAAATTAAGCTGTTTACTCAAAAATCATTACTTAAATATAGTTATTTTAAAATATTTATATATTTAATGTAAACGGCGACGTTTGAAAACAAAAAGTGTGGTTATGTTCCATTTGTTTATCCACTGTAACTCGATCATATCATTTATTGCCAAATAGGATCGCAATATTGTAAGAATGCACCCTAGTGGAGAAAAAATTAAACACGCCAAACTGTATAATATAACCAACATTGTATTTATTAATTTTTTTAGTAAACAACTCAGTAAAATGATTAATTAAAAACACAATTTTATTGAACACACTATTATAAAATGTGTAGATCGAAGAAATCTGTGCATTGTATTGACTTAGGCTTTCACGGCCGGAGTTGCTATGATGATCCGGGTCTCAAGACAACCCTTGAGGGTGCCAGATGCAGTCTCTGGCGAAACGTCAGGGAACTTCAAGCCTGGAGGCCACGGCCTACAGCCCGGAAATCTTCTTCAAGATCAATCTGTTCACTATTTGTCATATTCAATGTATTTGTTGGAGAGTCAGTCATTGCAAAATAATGCTCTGGCCTGAATATTAAAAAGGAGGAGCTTTCTTTATCACAAACGCAGGAAGCGGTAAAGATAATTCGATAAAGAGCGAGGTGAAACACGATAGTCATTGGTTGTAAAACAAAATTAATTAAAACGTGATTGGTCATTGACTCCCATTTGGGGCACGAGTTAAATAGTCCACAAAATATACTGGGAATTTACGAGCACGCTGTACTTTGGTTGGCATCCATAGGTGTTGAAAATATGTGATTGCGAGGATCTAGTGAGAGGGCCCATCAGAGTGCTGGGTCATGACTGCGTGTTTGATCAATAAAAGAGGGCAGAAGTATTAATTTTTTAAAGAAAGATACTTAGAAAAAATTATGGTCCAAATAAAGGATCATTGGAAAATTAAAACAAATAGTGAATTAAATAATATAATAAATCATATCAGATCTCTTAGGATTGGGTGGTTTGGTCATCTGATAAGTCTAGACAACAGAGATTTGTTAAAAAAGCTATATAAATGGAAGCCTACAGGAACTGTTGGTAGATGAGATGGCAGGACGATGTTTGGGAGGGTCTGAAGAAGATGAGGGTGACAAACCTGAAATTGGCAGAAGATAGAAGAGTCTAGAGGAAGATCATCGAGAAGGCCAAAACATTCAATTCTGAAGTTGTAGTGCCTTAAGATGATGATGATGATATTCTTCATAAAAAAACACGACAAAGACAACAATAGACACATGTAAAGATCACAGATGGGATATGACCTTAAACAATAAATCCAGATCATCCTAAATTACAGTTAAAAATATACGTTTCTGCGCGATGGTGCGTTTTGTCGTACTTAGGCCTACAGCAATGGCGACCATGATAGAAGTTCAACATCCTACATTTCAGGGTTGCCAACCTAAATAACTGTAAAGGTAAAGTGATCCCACTACAGGCCTCAGGAGGCCCTTGGGGTAGTAGGAGGTTAAGGCTCCCACTTTTTCTGGACAATCGACACTTGATGTCAGCCGGTTTGTCAGCCCTGCGTGACGGCCTCCTTTATCCCCAGAACAAGTGTCTGGTATTCATTTCCGTTAGAGGCTGAGTCGACCCCAGGGCCATAGTGCCGCCAGAGGGTTTGGGTCAGTTTAAACATCTAAATAACTGTACTATAATAAAATAACTATACTGTAATACTACATATTACAAAGCACGTGTGGGAAGACAAACCACTGCCCTCAATGTATACTACGTGCAATGTATATACAAAAAATATCCAAAAGGTAGTGTTAATATACATTATACGAAACAAATCACTGCGTTTTAAATGAACTGAACTTTTATATTCACTTAGGCTTTCACGGCCGTTACTATGATGATTCAAGACAACCCTTGAGAATGCCGGACGCAGTCTCTGGCGAAACGTTGGGGAACTATAAGCCTCAAGACCACGGCCAACAGCCCGGAAATCTTCTTCAAGATCATCATAGAACTGAACTTCATTTGAAACAATATAAAACAATAAATACGTACTTGCCGCCATTTTATAACCGATTGGTATCACGGCATCCTGTAGTTTCAACTAATAAACATTGCCCCCACTGTTAACGTCAGTCAGTTTAAAATGAACGCAAATATTTTCCAACAAAGATGTTATTATTTTACTATTATTTATTATTTTGAAAACAGTATCGCGCAAAAAATAATGTACAACGCATGTTTGTGAAGTGTTTTACAGAATCTCGGAAATTAAAAGCCTCGCTATCGCTCGGTTTTTAAACATTTTCCTCACTTCTGTAAAAACCACTTTCCAACCTTGCATCGTAATATACTATTTCCTATTTTTTTTTTCACTACAAACAGATGACTATATACATACTTACTCACTGGCACTATCGAACCCGTAGGTTCATGGCCGCGCGGACATAAGCTCTCCATACATCCCTATCCGGAGCTAATGCTTTCCATTCACTCCCTGTATAATCTACTTCCCTCAAATCATAGTTAATGTTGTTCTCCCATCTCATTCTTGGTCTACCAACTGGGCGTTTTTCTTCTGGCTTTCCTACAAGAAGTTTCCATGCACGTCTTTCACTCCCCATACGCGCAACATGTCCTGCCCATCGCAGTCTACGAGACTTAACTGTTCTTATTATATCTGGCTTCCTATAAAGACCATGTAGTTCATTGTTATGTAGTCTTCTCCATTCACCTGTCTGTTCATCTCTCTTTGGTCCAAAAATTTTCCTAAGAACTTTATTCTCAAATACTCGTAATCTCCTTTCCTCCCTTAAAGTAAGAGTCCATGTTTCGCACCCATATAATATAACTGGTAGAATAATAGTTTTATATATTTTCAGCTTAACGTTTTTTGAAAGGAGATGGGACATCAAGAGTCTATGCAATGCATAATAGCACGCATTTCCAGAATTGAGCCTATGTTCAATTTCTTTGTGCATCTCATTCCTATTTGTGATTATTGTTCCTAGGTATTTGAATTCAGCCACTTCCTCAAAATTTCCCTCATTTGTCATTAGCTGTCCATTTCCATTATATACTGAATTTCTACGTGTGAGCATATATTTAGTTTTACTGATATTTACTTCCAGTCCTAATTTACTCAATAGTGTGTGTGTGTGTGTGTTAGCCTTTAGTATCTCCTCGCTATCGGCCAGTTATCTTGTTATTTCCTTCGTCGTTTTTTTAGCCAGTTCCGAAAGAGTGAAGCTATTGAAGCTGTTCTCTTAAAAATATGTTTTACAAATGTTTACAGATCGTCACAGATCCTATCTAGTAAACACCAAAAATGACCACGACAGAAAAACAATTATATTCCGATGGTGCTCATCCAGTTCGGACAAAGATAATATTTAAAAATAAACCAATAGAACAAGTAGTAAGATATAACTTCCTCGGTTGCGAAATATCATACACAGCGGAAACAGATATAAATAACAAACTAAGTTTAATTATATAACAGGAACACTAAAAAGGACTTTGAAAAATAAAGCCAGGAAAGACTCTATAATGAAATTATACAAGACAATGGCAGTGCCTATTATTACTTATGAATCCGAAACATGGACAGTGACAACACAACAATCTGCCAGAATACAAGCTGCTGAAACGAGATTTCTCAGACCAATAGCAGGATATCAAAGAACAGACAAAAAACATAACACAGAAATAAGACCAACTAAAAGTAGAGGACTTAAACACAACAAGAGAGAAATACAGAACAAACTGGAAACAACACTTGGCAAGGATGACTGAGAATAGAATACCCAAAGCAGCATACAACTATTCACCACGAGGAAGAAGTTTGGGAAGACCAAGGAAAAGATGGAAAGAGCAGCAATTTGGAGCCGGAACAGGCTAGTAAATAAGCCTAAACCGTGAAGAAGAAGAAGAAGCTCTAGCGCCCGCAATTTTTGTTTCATCAGGACCAAACTTGGCATATAGCAAACATAGTAAGGTCGATTAAGTTATGTAGATAGGAAATAACACTATGAGGTTCTTTAATATTGTTTATTTTTTATCATTTCACTCACCTCATACTTCATATGAAGTATGAGGTGAGTGAAATGATAAAAAATAAACAATAGTAAGGTCGAGTTTGTTAACCAGCAAAATCTGATCAATATGTGTAGGAGTTCACCTGAAACAAAATCGCTCTAACGGTCGTAATTTTCGATGTTTAGCAATGAAACTCAGTATATGCTATCTAAATAACTCAATAGCACTATCGAACCCGTAGGTTCATGGCTGCGCGGACATAAGCTCTCCATACATCCCTATCCTGACCTAATGTTTTCCAATCATTCCCTGTATAATCTACTTCCCTCAAATCATAGCTAATGTTATTCCCCCACCTCATTCTTGGTCTACCAACCGGGCGTTTCCCCTCTGGTTTTTCTTGCAAGAAGCTTCCATGCACGTCTTTGATTTCCCATTCGTGCCACATGTCCTGCTCATCGCAGTCTTCTTATCATATCTGGTTTCCTATAAAGACCATGCAGTTCACTGTTATGTAGTCAGTAACTACATGGTCTTTATAGGAAGTCAGATATAATAAGAACAGTTAAGTCTCGTAGACTGCGATGAGCAGGACATGCGGCACGAATGGGGAATGAAAAAGGCGCATGCAAATTTCTTGTAGAAAACCAGAGAGAAAACGCCCTGTTGGTACACCCGAATGAGGTCGGAGAACAACATTATCCATGATTTGAGGGAAGTAGATTATACAGGATCATTGGAAAACATTAGCTCAGGATAGGGATGTATGGAGAGCTTATATCTGTGCAGCCATGAACCTACGGGTCGATAGAGCCAGTGAGTTAGTTGTAGTTATAAAGAGATATTAACTTATTAAGGTAATAACAGTGAATAGTGGACGTAATTTAATACAAAATGGCTGACAGTTTTAATCGAATTAAAGCGTTATTTAGTACAGAGAAAATCAATGTTAAAGTGAACTAAGTAAAAATAATTCTCGCCAACCTTTGTATGGAGCGATACGATGATATAAGTTAAAGCAGCTATAAATAAAAATAAAATAGTAATTTTACAAAACATAATGACGTAAAACTCACGTTTTGATGTTGATGTTAGCGGATGCGGATATAAGTAAAAGCGCGCATACAACTAACTCCGGGCACAACATTGTTGCATGTGATGGAATTCCAAGGGTTAAATGGATGGACCGCAGCCTCCGGACTTTCGGAGCGCCATGATGTCGCCATCATGCTATCGATTGGAGCGCCGACGCCGACAAAAAGGAGCCACCTCACCCCTCCATATATCATTGTTCTGGAACAATTTTCTTGTAAGTAGTTTGAAGACAGTGATCATTTGGTTGCTATGGTTACCGGCCGATACAATTCCCATCTTTAAGGGCGAGTTTCACCAAGAGAGGTAACTGTATTACGCCAGTTTTCCCCATGTATAATGCATAGCTTAAACTGGCGTAATACAGTTACCTCTCTTGGTGAAACTGGCCCTGAGTTGAAAATAAATTCTAGGGAGATCCGGCAACTGTCCGGTATTCGGCCTATCCGTTCTAATTTTACCACCCGGCGGGATACGGGATAATGAGTTAGTATCCGGCCGAATACCTAATTTAAAAAATACGAAATGTAAAATTTAGGTTTTAAAGTGATCCCACTACAGGCCTCAGGAGGCCCTTGGGGTAGTAGGAGGTTAAGACTCCCACTTTTTCTGGACAATCGGCACATGACAGCCGGGTTGTCAGTCCTGCGTGACGGCCGCCTTTATCCCCAGAACAAGCGTCTGATACTCATATCAATTAGAGGCTGGGTCGACCCCAGAGCCATAGTGCCGCCAGAAGGTTTGGGTCAGATTAAAAATCCTGACCCCACCGGGACTCGAAACCTCAACCGTCCGGCTTGTAGCGCAATGCCTTAACCACTAAGCTACGGCGTGCCCCTGTAAAATGTAGGTAAAGGTGTTCCCACTACAGGCCTTAGGAAGCCCTTGGGGTAGTAGGACGTTAAGGCTCCTACCTTTTCTAGACAATCGGCACTTTATGTCAGCCGGGTTGTCAGCCCTGCGTGACGGCCGTCTTTATCCCCAGAACAAGCATCTGATGCTTATTTAAGTTAGAGGCTGAGTCGACTCCAGGGTCATTGTGCCGCCAGAAGGTTTGGATCAGTTTAAAAATCCTGACCCCTCCGGGACTTGAACCCTCGACCTTCCGGTTTGTAGCGTAGTACCTTAACCACTATGCTACGGCGTGCCCCGTAAAATTTAGGTACTTTATTTAATCCACATAACAAATACAATCACCATATTTTCATTTTACAAAAAAAAAATTACTCGTACTGCACTAAGGGAAAATTATGGCGATTGAATACCAATTTCTCTGCATTAAGAGTCAACAAACAGTTTCGCTTGTCTTTATAGACAAGGCCAGCTTCAGGAAAAAAAGTATTTTTCTGTATACGCAGCTGCAGGGCGCTGGAAGATAAATTTTGGCAAACCCTGTTAAGTTCCAATATTGTGTAGCATTAGCTAACAACCAAATTAACATCCATCCATCCATAGTAATTCTGGCCGAGGACAGGTCTTTCACTGCAATCATAGCATTTTCATGCTACGCTTTGCAGCTTTACTAGGAATTAAAGGTATAGTAGCTTCCCGTTCCTTTCCACACCGGTTAAGGATAAGGATGATAATGATGGCCAGATGATTTTCGGGCACAGTTGGGTCCTACGCTTCCTGACATTTGTCTTATAGGTGAGGAAAAACCCATAAAAAAAACTCAATCAGGAGCCTGTCCCGACCGGGAAACGAACCCGGGCTCGCTGCGTGACAAGGCAGCACGCTACCTCGAGACCACAGCGGTGGACAAATTAATACAAGGGTCACGATCGCGAACAGTTCGCACCGACTTAAGATAAAAATCAATCTCACATGCAATCACGTTTTTTTTGTCTTAATCGTGAGACTCACTGCTATTGTTTCCATTTGCTACCTCAATGAAGCAACTTCAGAACGTGTCATGACTTTCGCGAGATACAGCCGACTGTCACCTTTCCTCTACTTTTCTTAGCCAGTGTTGAAGATTAACTGCTATTGTTTTTTGTCGCTATTTTTTATAATTACTTAAACTATTTTTATAATAGTCTCGAACCACAATAGCACGTTATTTAATAAGCTCAAATGATAGCGTTTGCAATCAATTCTATAAGTCAATGAACACTTGCTAACTTCGCTCATGAACGAAAAGACTCGAATTCACCCGAGTCCTCCAGATAGTTCGTGCTCCACCTACGGGAGCTGCTCGTTACGAAGCGCCAATCGGAAATGTTCAGCCGGATATCCGGCCTCAAAGTTGGCCAAGTATCCGGTATCCGTCCAAAGAGCTATCCGTTTCATCACTGATAAATTCATCCACGAAATCTTCATTTACTAAAATGAGCACGTCAGTCCCGGTGATCTAATAACATATGTCGGTTCCTGGATAACAGGTTCCAGACGATTCCGGAGGGCCATGCTCGCCACTGTTACTAGAGTTAGCATATTGTCACAGATGACCCGGATTTTTCCTTTATGTTATTTTGGCGTAAAGAAACACATTGACGTTGTTTAAAACCTCACAAAACACTTTATTCCTTTCCACAAATTATCAGTGAACTTTTTATCACCAATTTTCACTCACAATTAATCTTCTCTCAATGTTTACCCCAGTAACAATTATTTTCACAGTCACTGATGAATCTGTTCACCACAATTTATCGTACACAACACACGACACTGCTACCGCCGTCAAACCAAGACTGACTATGTCCTGACTTCGCCTCCTTTTATAAGCCCGAGGAACTTTTTAGGAGATTGACAATTTTGATCAATGTACCCGCGGGTTCCAAGGCTAAAATTAGCCCCGCTAATTTTGAAAGAGGGTCCGAAATAAAATAAAAATTAATTAAAAATGAAAATAAATAAATAAAAAGCGTCCCGCTTCACTCAATATCGCTTTTAAATCATGCAGGGATGTACATATGTTCCGTACAGTGGATTGCAATTGCTAAATTCTGGCTTCGGTTTCTATGCCTAGAAGTTAAAAACGGCAGCTAATTTTTTGGACACGGCCTTTGCACATCACAACGCTTCCCTGGGAGAAATTTCAAGGTAGGTTTCGGCATGACAGTTCCCTTGTGAGATGTGTCTCAACGAAATATGTCGGGCTTTCCACGCCTAGCTTCGAAATGCGACTATAATCACATAAGCTGTTGAGAACTCTAACCCCATGGAGCGACAGGCCTATAAGACTCTTGGCCTACATTCCGGCTGGTGGCAGCGAACAAATGCAGTCGTGCTGCGCGTATGCTATAATTCAATGAGTGTTTCTCTACCAATCATATTGAGTGGGGTTTCCCGTGATCACATGATTTAGGTGTAACATTTGAAAGCGTTCAATTACATTAGCATTGCTGTTACTGGTTAATACGTAACAACGTTTTGCTGGTAATACCCACTCCTGTGCAACAGGTACGGGTTTTGAAGCCAAATGGTTGGAATAGAGGGGAAGAGGAGAATACGGGTAAAAAATACTCATAACATTAATTTTAATTAAATCGTACAATGAGATCTTCAATATACGTGAATATTCTAGTTTCTATGATTCAAAGCTATGGTAATAGTATTTTAATTCTCACAGCATATTATGATGTTAATAGTCATTTTATCATTTTTTATCACACACACGCACACGCACACACACACACAACACACACACACCACACACACACACAACACACAAAACACAACACACACACACACCACACACACACACAACACACAAAACACAACAACACACAACACACACACACACACACACACAACACACAAAACACAACAACACACAAACACCACCACACACACAACACACACACACACAACACACAAAACACAACAACACACAACACACACACACACCACACACACACACACACACAACACACAAAACACAACAACACACAACACACAACACACACACACCACACACACACAACACACACACACAACACACACACATATATAGGAATGTATGTTTGTCCTTTATAGATTTCTAAACCGTTCAACCGATCTTCGTGAAAATTTGTATATGCAAGGTTTCAGATGCGGCGAGTGTTTAGCCGTTATATATTACGTTCTAAAATCATTAGGTGCAGGAGTTCACATGAAACGAAAATTTAAAAATCGTTCTATCGACCGCAATTTTCGATGTTTTACAACAAAACTCGGGATATCCTATTAAAATAAACCGAGGTGTGTATTATCCAAAAACCAGCGACATCCGACCGTTAGAAGAGGGGGTTTACCTGAATGTTTCGAAATTAAAAATTTACTCTAACAACCGCCATGTTTGTTTCTTCGCAGTTTATACCATATACTTAATTGACCCTCAATATTTAATTTATTTAGGCATAGCAGCGAATGCCGGGGTTATATATAATAAGAACAGTTAAGTCTCGTAGACTACGATGGGCAGGACATGTGGCACAAATGGGGAATGAAAGACGTGCATTCGGTTTGAATCACTCTTTGTAAAAGCCGGCAGTAAAAAAAAAAGTTGCCGATGCGTTAATAAAGGATAATAATCATCCTAATATACCGACTGGATCCGCGAATATAGTATATTACGATGCGAGGTTGGGAAGTTGTTTTTACAGAATCGAGGAAAAATGTTTAAAAACCGAGCATAGCGAGATTTTTAATTTCCGAGACTCTGCAAAACACTTCACAAACGTACGTTGTACATTATTTTTTGCGCGATGGTGTTTTCAAAATAATAAATAATATTAAAATAATGACATTTTTGTTGGAAATATTTGCGTTCATTATAGACAATTGACTAACGTTAACAGTGTGGGCAATGTTTATTAGTTGAAACAACAGGAGGCCTTGAGAACAATTATTCATAACATGACCGCAAGTACGTATTTATTGTTTTATATTGTTTCAAATAAAGTTCAGATCATTTAAAATGCAGTGATTTGTTTCGTATAATGTATATTAACACTACCTTTTGGATATTTTTTGTATATACATTGTACGTAGTATACATAGAGGGCAGTGGTTTTACTTCCAGCACATGGGTGTAAATGTAATTTTACAGTATAGCTATTTAGGTTGGCAACCACGAAATGTAGGAAGTTATACTTTCAATCATGGTCGCCATTGCTGTAAGTAGGGACGACAAAACGCACTATCGGGAAAAAAAAGACTTTTTAGTAGCGAATACAGGAACTTGTCGCAATTTTTTAACCCGTGAATAAGGAACGTTTACTGTAAGTCTATATGGTTTCCCATTACTATCATGGTAGCTCACTGTTAGGGCGGATCGGAAAGTAACGCACAATCATTTTTTTTTTAAAGTTTAATAGTAAAAAAAAGGGAAAAAAATCACAAATGAACTTACATCTTTTACCTACTTTTCGACATAGTCACCAACTTTCTCAACACATTTTTCCCATCGTGTTACCAGTTTCAATATGCCCTGTTCGTAGAAGTCTGTTTGGTTGGAGTGTAGCCATCTGCGCACTATTGATTTCACTTCCACATCTGTCTCAAAGCGTTTGCCGGCCAGGAATTTCTTCATGGGACCAAACAGATGAAAGTCCGATGGTGCAAGATCCGGACTGTATGGTGGATGCTGGAGCACCTCCCAACCAAATTCGGCGCTTTTCTGACGAACGACAGCAGCAACAATGGGGGCGAGCATTGTCATGAAGAAGTTTAACGTTAATGTTGTGACGTTTGTCACGAATGGCACGACGCAACTTCACCAAAGTTTTAATGTAGGCCGCAGCATTCACAGTGGTCCCTTGTTCAGCAAAGTCCACCAATAAAACACCATGCATATCCCAGAACACTGTCACAAGCACTTTCCTGGCAGATTGAGTCACTTAGAATTTTTTCTTTACTGGGGAACCAGCATGTTTCCACTCCATTGATGCCTGCTTTGTTTCGGGCGTGTAGTGGTACGCCCACGACTCATCACCTGTGACGATTCCTTCCAGAAAGTCATGTCCTTGTGCGGTGTACCGCGTTAAGTGGTCCAAGCTTGCCATCATTCGCTGGCCCTTGTGGTCGTCTGTCAGGTTCTTAGGCACCCAGCGAGCACTAACTTTACCCAGCGAGCACTAACTTTACGGAATTTCAAATTTTCATGAACAATATCGTACACCGCACCATACGAAATGTTGAACTTCTGCGATAAGGCTCGCAGTTGCACACGCCGGTCGTTCAGAATTGCCGCCTCAATGCCTCTGACATTCTGCGGGATTGCTGCTGCTGTTGTCGGCCGGCCGGAGCGTGGCGAATCACTAAGGTTCACGCGTCCCTCTTGGAAGAATGTGCACCACCTGGAGACATTGCTACGGTCCATACAATCATCCCCATACACGCCACGCATGTCCCTGTGAATTTCACTGGGTTTATGCCCTTTGGCCCACAAAAATCGAACAACACTTCTCTGTTCCTCACAGGTGGACGACTGTAGCATGCGCGCCATCTTTGTTGCATAGTTCAAGCTTCTCTCGCAAGAGGTGCACCTGAGAAAAAAATACCATCTGTAGTGAAAACTTCAAACTATATCTCTGTGAAATTTCAACATTCTAGCTGCAATACCAAGGCAGAAAAAAATTATTGTGCGTTACTTTCCGATCCGCCCTCGTATATAATCTTCTATTCACCTGTTTGCTCGACTCTCTTTAGTGCAAAATATTTCCTACGAACTGTATTCTCAAATACTAGTAATTATTTCTTCTTCTTCTTCTTCCATTTCATCTCCCTTATAGTAGAGATCATGTTTCGCAACCACTTAATAAATGTTATAATTCATTGGCATTATCGAACCTGTAGGTTCATGGACGCACGGGCATAAGCTCTTCATACATCCCTATCTTGAGCTAATGTTTTCCAATCTTTCCCTGTATAATCTACTTCCCTGAAATCATGAATAATGTTATTCTCCCACCTCATTGTTGGTCTACCAACTGGGCGTTTTTCCTTTGGGTTTTCTACAAGAAGCTTCCATTTCATTCCCCACTCATGCCACAAGTCCTGCCCATCGCAGTCTATGAGACTTAACTGTTATTATATATTAAATCTTATAAAACATGAATTTGAGGCCCTTCAGGTAACTTACTAGAGCGCTTTTAGCGAATTCCGAAGGTTTTATGAAAATATTTTTGAAAAATGTTTACAAACCTCCTTCTTCTTCTTTTTCACTTCACGGGCTAGGCAAAAATTGCCTGTTCTGCCTCACAGTTGTTCTGTCCATCTTTTCACTGGTCTTCCTACATTCCTTGAATCTCTTGGCTTGCAGTTGAATGCTGCTCTTGGTAATCTTGTTACATTCATTCTTTCCACATGTGTAAACTATTTCTCTCTATATTCTTTGATTTTTTCATTCAATGGATATATATTTAACCATGTTCTTATATCTTCATTCTTTATCCGATTAAATCTTGTGCAGCCTTTTGTTCTTCTAAGGAAGTTCATTTTTGCACTTTGTGTTCTACTTTGTAATTTTTTGGTCATTACCCAAGTTTCACTTGCATAAAGTAATACAGGAACTGCCAATGTTTTGTAAAACTTCAATCTAGTATCTCTTCTTTTTTATTCTTTAATGTTTTATGTTCCACATATCATTTGAAATTTCGACAGTTTCATATGTATGTCTCTTTCAGTTTTTGTGTTTATAGTAAATTACAACCCGAGTAATTAAAATTTGTTACTTGTTCCAGAGGTTTGTTGTCTATTAATATTTTTTATCTTATATGTTCGTTTCCCCAAAATGCCATTATTTTCGTTTTTTCTTTTGATATTTTAAAATTATATTCTTGGCATAACTGATTTAATTGATGTAAAGAGTACTGCAAATTATTTTCATTTTCTGTTTACAAACCATCAACGATTTTACTAACTAAACACTAAAAATTACCACTAATGGAGAAGAATGTCACTACCTTTTTTTTTCCCCTACTCTCCTAGCCCTCGTGCTTGGTCAGATGGGTCATCTGGAAAGACCCAGATTGATGACTGTCGCTTTGTTTCTGGTTCGTACTGGTATATCCATGTTTCATCACCTGTTACGATCTCAGAAACACGGCGAGAGTTCCCGTTATCGTACCTTTGCAACATTTCGAACGAGCTATCTTTTGGCCTTCCGTTAAATTATGGGGCATCGAGCGAGAATAAATTTTCCTTACCTTTAAAAAATCGTGCAAAAATTTTTAACACTCCCCGATCCTATACCAAGGGTTGCCTCAATATCCTTGTATGTTACTCGTGAATCTTCTTGCACCATTTTCTCCACAGCAGTGATGTTTTCCTCAATAACTGCCATTGAGGGTCTTCCACTTATCTCGTCTTTGAGGGATGTTCGGCCCCTCTTAAATTCCGCGAACCAACTGAAAACTGTTATACTGGAGGGAGCAAGGTCCCCAAAAGCCTGCCTAAATATCTCAAGACTTTGTTCCTGATGTAACCCGATTTTAAAATCATAATAAATCATGGAACCAAAATGTTCATGTTGCAGCTCCATTGCAAGACACTGAGTTACTGTCCATCCCGCTTTGTTTCAACCCTCACTATTAAAGGGAGGAAATTAGATGTAAATATAGATAAAAGTAAGGGCTATCACATGGTATCCAGCTTAAACTTATCTCAAACAGATTACTCCAGTCCGGAAACTTTCTGAGTGACCCTCACCTGTCAATTGTTTCACTGGGAGTGGAACTGTATCAGAGTGTCCAGCAAATCACAAATATGAAATTCCCGACTATTCCCCGTTATTTCATGGAATCAAAGAATACGAGCATGGATCAAATAAAAACCGGAATTTGTATCTGGAGGTTCTGGTAGCGAACTGCAAAGGTTGCGGTTTGGAGGGGAAGTTGGTGGGGGTGTCTGGAGTAGGGATCTTGATGTGTCGCACTCCGAAGAGCAGCCGCTTGCTTCAGTACGCCATGAGCGAGCAAGAGGTACACACGTCTGTTGCGCAACGCATTATTATTAAGTTTTTGGCGAAAGAATGCACTAAACCTTCTGAAATTTTGAGAAGGCTCCATGCGCAGTTCGGGGAAGCAACCCTTTCGAAGATGCAGGTGTATGATTGGCGCAAAAAAATTTTAGCGGGCTGGGATTCAGTGGAAAATGAGCCCCACCAAAGACGGCAACGAACAAGCATCACTGCAGACAACATTCGTGCTGTACGGGACCTTATTGAGGAGGATCGGCGCGTAACAATTTCTGAAATTGCTTCACACGTTGGAATAAGCTTCGGAAGTGTTCAAGCCATCATCAGTGATGAACTCAAATTCCGAAAATTGTCTGCCAGGTGGGTTCCTCGGCTCCTCAGCCAGGAACAAAAAAATTTGACGAAAAACTGATGAAAATGCATTGGACACCTCTGGAACATCCTCCTTACAGTCCAGATTTGTCACCCTGTGACTACCATTTGTTTGGGCCACTGAAAGAAGACCTGGGAGGAAGGCGGTTTGGTGACAATGCAGCGGTAGAGGAGTTCGTGCGCAACTGGCTGACTACACGTCATCCCTCATTCTTCAAGGACGGCATCAAAAAGTTGCCAACTTGATGGCAAAAGTGTGTTGGAAATGCAGGAGACTATGTAGAAAAATGAGGTGGTGGTTTTGTATTTTTTTGTTAATTCAATAAAATTGTAAACAATAATTCCGGTTTATATTCGATTCACCCTCATAATTTCCGAGCTTTTTAGTGCTAATTGAATTAATTCTAGTAAAAAAAAGATTTTGGGCTCTTGACCATGATCTTATACAAGCCTCAACACCACGACCAACAGCCCAGAAATCTTCTTCAAGATCATCATACTAACTCGAGCCACGAAAGCCTGAGCCAATATAATAACTTACTAACTCACTGGCACTATCGAACCCTTGGGTTCATGGCCGCGCGGACATAAGCTCTCCATATATCCCTATCCTGAGCCAATATTTTCCAATCATTCCCTGTATAATCTACTTCCCTCAAATCATAGTTAATGTTAATTCTCCCACCTCATTCTTGGTCTACCAACTGGGCGTTTTACTTCTGGTGTTCCTACAAGAAGCTTCCATGCACGTCTTTCATTCCCCATTCATGCCACATGTCCTACCCATCAGTCTATGGGACTTAACTGTTCTCATTATATCTGGTTTCCTATAAAGACCATGTAATTCACTGTTAAGCAGTCTTCTCCATTCACCTGTCTGTTCATCTCTCTTTGGCCCAAAAATTTTCCTAAGAACTTTATTCTCAAATACTCATAATCTCCTTTCCTATCTTAAAGTAAGAGTCCATTTTTCACATCCATATAATATAACTGGTAGAATAATAGTTTTATATATTTTCAGTATAATGTTTTTTGAAAGGAGTTGGGACGTCAAGAGTCTCTATAATGCATAATAGCACGCATTTCCAGAATTGAGCCTATATTTAATTTCCTTGTGCATCTCATTTCTGTTTGTGATTATTGTTCCTAGGTATTTGAATTCAGCCATTTCCTCAAAAATTTTCCTTATTTGTCATTAGCTATCCATTTCCATTATACAATGTATTTTTATGTGTGACCACATATTTAGTGTTATTGATACTTACTTTCAGTCCCAATTTCTTAGTGTTACTCAGTAGTGTGTGCATATTGTCCTTTAGTATCTCCTCGCTATTGGCCAATAGTACTAAAATATATATTTTTTTACTTGAACATGAACTAGGCTATGTTACGATAAAACATTGAAAACATTCTCACGTTAAAAATTCCTTTATGCATACCTTTTTTTTATTGTTTGATTTTTTCGTTAATGACAGAAATTACTTTGCCTACTTCATTTTGTAAGGTCTTTTTTTTTCTTCCACTTCTTTTATAAATATCTGAACTATTCTTTTTTTTTCAACTTTGGTATTGGTTTTTTCTTCTATGGACAATTTATTTTCTCGATCTAACTCTGCTTCCTTATATCTTTATATATAATTCTCCTAAACAACTGGACCGATTTTGATGACTTTTTTGTGTGTATTTGAGTGGGTCCTTGGATGGCTTAGATTCACAATTGAAACCTCTAAAACCAATTGGTTAGGAGTTCACCTGAAGTGAAAATTTAAAAATCATTCTAGCGGTCATAATTTTCGATGTTTCACAACAAAACTCAGTATATACAATTATCCTGGAATACATAACAAATTTCAAAAAATTTTCAAGAAATTCAATATTACATTAGCACCGATAAATAAATTTAGCCTTGGTAACTTATTAATAACCAATAAGAAAATGAACACCCCAGATAGTAAAAAATCTGGAATTTATCAAATTGATTGTCGAGATTGCAATAAAGTATACATAGGAAAAACAAAAAAGAAATTTGGACACTCGCACAAAGGAACACTTTAGAAATATTAAAAATGGTGAAATTGAAAAATCAGCTATTGCAGCACATAGTTTGTTGGAAGGTCATAGAATTGAAAAAGAAGCTAAACTTCTAAAACATTTGGAAAAACCTTTGGATTTGACAGTTTGGGAGAAAATATTTATACAGAAGAACAAATTTAAATCTATGAATTTCGACATTCCGGATGAACGTGACCTCATCTCGAAATTCATCAAATCAATACCAGATGGCAACGATATCTCGAAGTTCGTCAAATCAACACCAGATGGCAACGTTATAGAGGGAGATTCCAACGAATATCCGGTAGTCATAATGGCGGTTGAAAATGAATGACAAGATCATTTGAAAACTATAGTTACCGTGTTTGATAAAACATGAAATATGAGGTAAGATGTTAAAAATGACTCATTAATTTATATACAATTAAAATAAACCGAGGTAGGTATTATCCAAAAATGAGCAAAATCTGACAATTAGAATTGGAAGTTTACCGGAAATCCAAAATCTAAAACTACCTACACAACTGGACTGATTTTGTTGAAATTTTGTATGTTTGTGTGGGTCCCTGGACGTTTTAGATTGGACCCTCTAAAAACCAATAGGTGTATGAGTTCACCAGAACTGAAAATTTAAAAAATTGCTCTTGTGGTCGCAATTTTCGATGTTTCACAACGAAACTCAGTATATCCAATTAACATATTCAGTACCAGGCATTGAGCAGGGCATTTAAACCCACAGGCCAGCCATTTAAATACCCCAGCTACCCTTTTCGTGGCACAAACTATTAGTCCTAGAAAATTCAAATTTTGTACATACCTAAAGGAGATATCCTAGTAGGATTTGATGGTGAAATAACTTGGGTGATTGACATCACATGGTATTGGCTATCAATTTCAGGAAGTGGAAGTTCATCTTCACTTTCACTTCGTGAATATTCTAATTCAGGAATCACTTCATCACCTGAATCATCATTATACAAAATATTCACTAATTCTTCTTCAGTGAGATATTTTTCTTTCGCCATGGTTTCACTCACGCACAAACAACAGCGCGATAATGAGAAACATATACGACTGCATTGGAGCCTGGAGGCAGGTTTGGGTGAACGAATTCCATGTGTTGTTTGTTTTAAAAATAAAAGGGGATTCACCAAGGTTAAACGTGTCAAACGCGAATAGAAAATGTACATTTACATGCCATCTATGATCTCCAAGACATACTAAGCCAACACAATATTTAGGCGCCGAATATAAACGCGGTTTGTTCGTGTCCGCTCTAAAACGAGTTAACTGACCGACGGCCGCATACACGATAGTCTCTTTAAATGCCTTAACTGGTTTACAGTACTGAATGTGTTAAAATAAACCGAGGTAGGTATTATCCAAAAATGAGCAAAATCCAACAATCAGAAGTGGAGATTTACCTGAAATCCGAAATTAAAAACTGACTAGCAACTGCCATGTTTGGTTCGTCTCAGCGTAAACCATACAATTTAATTAACCTTTAATATTTCAATTAAATAACATTATACAGAAATATAATTTCAAAATATCAATAAATAAAACAAAAATCTTAGCTTTTAAGGGATCAGATACCGTAAGAGCTAAAATAATTCTGGAGGGGAAACCCATTGAACAAGTCAACCATTTTAAATACCTGGGTTATAAAATCTCCTATTTTAAAAATGAAGATCTATTTAACAAACTTAATAAATTTAATTATATGTGTGACACAATTAAAAAAATATTTAAAAACACAAGAAAGGAAACAAAACTAAAATTTTATAAAGTAGTGGCAGTTCCCTTACTATTGTATGGTAGTGAATTTTGGGTTTGAACTAGAAGAGAAGAGAAGATCATAGAAGCAGCTGAAATGAGATTTCTGAGAAGTGTGGCTGGTTGCAAACTTCTAGATAAAAGAAGATGTGAAGATATTAGAAATGAGCTAAATATTTTTAAACTTTTAGATAAAATAAAAGAATCTAGAAAAAACTGGCAAGAACATGTTCAAAGAATAAAAGATTAATGCATACAAAAAATTATACTTAATTACAAACCAAAAGGAGACAGGAATGTTGGTAGAATGAAAAAGAGATGGATTCAACTTTTTAAATGAGAATCTATGAGACCGGAACAAGCCACATGGGCTTAATCCGTGATTGTTGATGATGATGAAGTTAACTAAAATAAGCGCATATTTCTTATAAATAATGAAATGAAATAATAGCTGTGACCAAGTTATAAATAAGGATGACAAAATTAATCATTTCTGAAACAAGACTTCAGAATAAATAACAAATACAAATGATGTAACAAACACTAGCATGGAAGGAGTGAAGGGCGGCTCTTCAAGACGACAGAACAACAGTCATGATGATACTGAGGATGGAACGGAAACTAAGTTCCAAAACTAGTTTATAGTTAAATAAGAAGAAAAATATGAGGTGAGTGATCAAATTTTACCTAAATACCTAAATAATAATAAAAAAACACTAGCATACCATTTTAGGCTCATCTCCATTCATACTCGAAAACAAAGTTCATTTCTTCACAGTGTACAAAAACAAACATAAATAATGCAGTTAGTGGCCAACAGACCCGTACTCTGAATTCCTCACCAAACAAAGTTTTCAAAGACTCGAAGAAGACTGGGATAAAGTTTGGTTTCCACATCCACGGACATCCCCTGTCGCATCGCATAGATGACAGGCAAGAGGGGGAAAGGGTGCATTCAGGAAGGAATCAAGGCAAAGGAAACAGATAGCAAAACAAAAGCACAGTAATGTCAGGGCAACAATGATCATTTATGCTAGCACAGCACATCTTTAGGGAAATAAGCGTAACTAAATTAACATTGTCTTGTAACTCCTAACAAAGGAGAAGCTAAGGTTTAACATTGGGCTGATATGCCATTTTACACAGTGTTCCAAAATAATGGACGGGGTTTCAAAGTTGCTTAATTTTCCTTACATAACATTTATAAGAAGGAAACGTACATTGGATTAAAGAGAAACTATTTGAGTTTTCATAACATATTTTATAAGTGTTTGATGTGAGCACCTTTCGTTACACAGCACATATGTAGCCGATAGTCGAATTCCTCCCAAACCCTGGTCAGCATAGATAAGTTTTAGGGCTTGCACTAACTGCAAACAGTAAGGTCGCATATGAAGCAGCTTTCGTAGAACTCTCCATAATATCGTACTAGGTACCTGCAGTTCACGACTAGCATACCGCACAGATTTTTGTGGACTATGTATGAAAGCTTATCTGACGTTCTCGATTCTTTCATTTGGTGTTCATGAACATCCTGGACTTTCCCCTTTTACAGATACATCCAGTTGTTTCTAACCGTCTGTACCATTGACAGATACTCTTATCTGTCGGAGGATCATTTCCAAATTGCCGTCGGAAAGCTCGTTGCACTGCAATATAGGAACGAGATCTCGCAAATTGCAACATCCAGAATGATTTCTGCACAGGAATCGCCATTTTCACAAAATTAACACTTCTTCTTCTTCCTCTACGCATGAAAGCTGGTAGCTTGTTGCATGTGCATTCACTACAAGTCCGGGGTATGGTGACGTCCTTCCATCGTGGTTGTTTGTGGTCTTCCTAAAGGCCTTTTCTGCTGAGATGTCCAGTCACGTATTTTCTACACTAATCTACTGTTCTCCATTCTATCTATGTGATCATTTCAATTTAGTCTTCTATCATTTATCCAGAGGTTTATAGGTTCAATTTCACATTCTTCTCTAATAACAGAGCTGAAAATTTTCTCTCTCAGCAAAAAAAATAACACTGTGATGTAATAATGACAAGAAAAAAATTCTGCATACAGGATATGAAACTTTCACAATTTTTCTTTCATTATAGCAAACAATCACGGCATCCAATTTTGTTTGAAAAGCTATACCAACTACTTAAACCCCTGTCCAACATTTTGGAACACTGTGTAGATAGATAAGATTCCTGAGAATGTATGGAGACTAATCTGAAAATAAGAAGAGTGAGGGTTGACCAAGAATGCGAGAGATGGCTGGATGGCGTTGAGGAAGATTTGAGAAAGCAGGGAATTAAAGGATGGCGGCTAGTTGCCCAAGGATAGAGAAGACGAGGTTCCAACTGGACAGTTTGTACTGTTGTTGATGAATTGATATTCCATTGTATTAAACAAAACTCATTTTCTCATATATTAATGAACTTCTTAATAAAATACAAAACAAGAACATCAATTTGTTTGTAATCATACAAAGGTACATCACAGAAGAAAGTAATGAAAGAGTGTCACGCACGTGCATTCCACCTGTTGTTCAACTCCTGCTGTGGAATCAGCAGGACTAACTCATTTTGTGCGTCGAGCAATAAAGAACTGCAACAGATAAAGCAACAGACTGCTAAATTATGGGTTCTATCAACAACTATATAGTACAGCAAACATCTTATGGTATTAAATGCAGGTAAAAATATAAAATTTATCTTTACTGCTGAGTAAGTTGGTTCAGACGATAGCAATTGAGAGTCACATTTGGAAGACCTTGAAAAAAATCAATAACTGGTTTTTTTATAGTCATCAAACTAAATTATGAATTGACATTTCATAACCAGAACCCAGACATTAAATATTATGTCTTAGTAAAAAGCTATGGGACATGCGCTGATTTAAGTTCCCTCTAATGGAATTTAAGCCATTAATTAAATTTACAGTGGGAGGAAACACTATGAGGTATTTATATTAATAAATGAGTTGGAGAAAATGTTTTAACATCTCACCTCACAAAAGTTAGTTGTCTTCACGATACCAGTTTCAGAAGTATAGTATTACTTTTATCTTCAGTCAAATTCCAACTGTTAAAATTTCGTCGTTAACATCATCTTCTGAACTGCCATCTGGTGTAGATTTTATGAACTTGGAGATTAAATTATTCTCGTTGCAATGAATTTCGATATCCCCAACAAGAATAATTTAATCTCCAAGTTCATAAAATCTACACCAGATGGCAGTTCAGAAGATGATGTTAACGACGAAATTTCAACTGTTGGAATTTGACTGAAGATGGAAGTAATACTATACTTCTGAAACCGGTATCGTGAAGACACGCTACTTTGTGAGGTGAGATGTTAAAACATTTTCTCTTCTTCTTCTTCTTCTTCCTTCCAAGTATTAGGCCAAGGCCTGTTACGATCCTATAGAAAATTTTCCCTCCAGCTTCTTCCGGAGAATTCTCGTATAAGACTTGAAAGCATAATAATAGTCCCTTCGATTGGTTGCTGGCCAAAGGACGGCAAGACCAGTGATGGGCCTGCCATCTTATAGCCTCTGGTCAGGCTTTTCTGGAGAAGAAAAGAAAATAATGGAAAGAAGAAATGGAAGAAAGGAAAGACTCCCTAGCCCTCGGATGCCCTAATAGCGTTGGGGTCGAAAAAACAAGAGTTAACCAAGAGAGGTTAGATAGTAAAGTTAAAAGAGTGCAAAACACAAGTAAGTGGAAGAAATGTTTTGCTCGGCTTGGGCACCATGTGGTCACCATCCACATATCCCCTAGATGAGGACCCCTGAGGGGCTCCAACTCATTTATTAATTTAAGCCATTACTTTAAGGGAGGAAAGGAGATTACGAGTATTTGAGAATAAAGTTCTTAGGAAAATTTTTGGACCAAAGAGAGATGAACAGACAGGTGAATGGAGAAGACTTCATAAGTGAACTACATGGTTTTTTTAGGAAGCCAGATATAATAAGAACAGTTAAGTCTCATAGACTGCGATGGGCAGGACATGTGGCACAAATGGGGGAATGAGAGACGTGCATGGAAGCTTCTTGTAGGAAAATCAGAGGGAAAACGCTCAGTTGGTAGACCAAGAATGAGGTGGGAGAATAACATTAACTATGATTTGAGGTAATTAGATTATACAGGGAATGATTAGAAAACATTAGCTCAGGATAGGGATGTAAGAAGAGCTTACATCCACACGCCCCTGAACCTATGGGTTCGATAGTGCCATTGAGTTAGTTAGTTTCTAATGGAATTTGAACTAGTGTGAGAACAAATGTCCCAGAGAGACAGATAGGTGAATGGAGAAAACTACATTATATTTATGGGTAACCAGATGTAATAAGAATAGTTAAAATCAAATGCCGATTGTCTAGAAAAGTGGGAGCCTTAACCTCCTACTACCCCAAGGGCCTCCTGAGGCCTGTAGTGGGATGCCTTTACCTTAAATCTCTTAAGACTACAATGGACGGGACATTTGGCACAAATTGGGAATGAAAGAGGGGCAAGGAAGCTTCTTGTAGGAAAAATGGAGGAAAAGTGACTAGCAGATATGCCAAGAATGAGATGGAAGGATAACATGAATCATGATTTGAGGGAAATGATTTATTCAAGGAATGATTAGAAAATATTATATTTGAAGAGAAAAATTATATGCTCAGATTGGGGTTTGAACCAAGGACCTTTGGCTTTCTAGGTCAATGCTGTACCTGTACCACTAAGCTAACTGAAAAACCCTAATCTGAACACAAATTTTTCTCTTATACACTGTTAATTCCCAATCACTGAATGCTACAAGCATTTGCTCGATCATGAAATATTGGCTTCTTGTTTAAGAAGACTTTTTATTGGGAATTTAAACACTACTTTAAAAAGCCAGTAGGGCTTCTTTCGATGTTTTTATTATCAATTTAAAACTTCTCACTGAAGGACAAATTATATTTGAAGAGAAAAATGGAAAATATTAGTTCAGGATAAGGATGTATGGCGATCTTATGCTGTGCAGCCATGAATCTCCAGGTTTCAATTACACCCATTTTTTTTGGACATTATTTAGTTATGATACTGTTTTTCCATTCCCCCAACACAAAAATCATGTGGAATATGGGTAGCTACACTTAGTACAGTCTGCAGACGAAGTGAATGAGTGTGTGGGATGTTGGTACAAGAGGGGAAATCCAACCAAACCTTCCTACCAAATAAAGGAACAGTCCATAATGCCATGCCTACAGTGTGGTTTATTCCAGGCATATTCTAACTGATTATACCACTGCATCATCAATTGCAGGCATGGATTAGAGGGCCATTGGCCTTTTCCTTCCGCTCAGGATAGAAATTGATCCCTCCCATCTCTTCTTAGGTCCTTCCTGGGATCTCTTTGCCCTGTGGGTCTGTAGTTGCAATAGCTGCCTATGTAGTCTATTGTTTTACATTCTAAGAAGGGTGGTTCATGCCAATTATTTTGATATTTTTTTGAATGATTTCAGTTATTTGCTTGTTGTGTTTTTTGAGAGCTTTGTGAGATATCTTCATTACACATTTTGTCCTACAGTGTATAACCCGCTAAAGGTCTTAATACTCTTCACATCTGCATCTACTAACCTATTTAATTTTTACCTGTAGTAAGAGTCCAGGTTTCAGAACCATAAAGTAGAGTTGGGAAGAGCAATTGTTTTATAAAATTTTTAGAATTGTATCTGGGCGTAACTTTTGGGAAAAGAATGCTTTTTTATTCTTCCTATAAGTTTTTGAAATTTTACCAATTTTATGTCTATGTCTTTACTGCATCAGACTTGGAAATAGCATGTCTGCTGAGTGACTGAAAGTTCAGATAGTACAGTCCTCATGATGTAATGTGCTGCGTAAGACATTCTTCGTGGCTGCTTTCTTCTCAGCTGTGGACTGTAGTGACTCCAGATTGAGAAAACCAGCAAGCATATTCACAGTTCCATACACACACACACACACACACACACACACACACACACACACACACACACACACACCTACCAACAAACTTTGATAGTTATTAAATTAATATTAAGAAGCTAAAGCTGTTACTATGATTGAAATAAGTATATTAAAGTACACTACTAAATTATTGTAATCAAATGGTAAAGAGAGAAATTTATGCCTGAACCGGGAATCGAACCCCGAACCTTCAGCTTTCCGTGCTGATGCTCTAACCATTGAGCTAATCCAGGCTTCCTTCCCATCCAAGCATAAATCCTTCCTTTACCTTACTGTCTTGATGTCTTCTTCAGGTAGAAGCCATTCATTGTGTATTTGTGAATGATGATTCATAGCATTTGAATGTGGGACCAAGACAGTAAGGTAAAGGAAGGATTTATGCTTGGATGGGAAGGAAGCCTGGATTAGCTCAATGGTTAGAGCATCAGCACGGAAAGCTGAAGGTTCGAGGTTCGATTCCCGGTTCAGGCATAAATTTTTCTCTTTACCATTTGATTACAATAATTTAGTAGTGTACTTTAATATACTTATTTCAATCATAGTAACAGCTTTAGCTTCTTAATATTAATTTAATAAATAATGCTATAGCTGTGTGGAGTCCCTTCATGTCTTCTTCAGGTAGAAGCCATTCATTGTGTATTTGTGAATGATGATTCATAGCATTTGAATGTGGGACCAAGACAGTAAGGTAAAGGAAGGATTTATGCTTGGATGGGAAGGAAGCCTGGATTAGCTCAATGGTTAGAGCATCAGCACGGAAAGCTGAAGGTTCGGGGTTCGATTCCCGGTTCAGGCATAAATTTTTCTCTTTACCATTTGATTACAAACTTTGATAGGTTGTTCAAGGATATCAGCTGAATGTTTTGATATAAGGAAATGGTGACTTACCACAGAGTAAAGTGTTTTTGGAAATTTAACTACAGCTTTATATCATTCACTAAAACTGTCTACAAAATAAAATTAACTTTAATCACTAGAGATGAAATTATACTATCCCAGGCCAAATTTTCTTATGTTATTTTAAAATACAATAGCTTCTCTAAATGTTTAGTTTCTCTTCCAATTTTCTGATTCTCTAGCAAACTATAAGCTGCTATTCATGGATTTTATTATTTTATTGTAGGTAGCTGCTTGGCACAAGTGATTAGTCACTTGTCCTGCCATCACTGAGTCCTGAATTAGCATTTCAGACACTCCATGTAGGGTCGCATGTTTGGACGCATTAGACAGTAAAATGCCTTCTCTGCTGAGCAAGTTGTATGCTAATACGATTTTGCTTACTCAGAAATCTGTTCATGCGATAATAATTGGTAAATTTGTAAGCTACCTGCGGAGGTAGCTTAAATGAGCAACTCAAATTAAAATCCCGAAGGGAACCGAACGGGAACCGATGGTAATCGATGTACTTTGCTGCTTTATCCAACATTTATCCAAGATGTCGGACCTTGAAGACTTTGATCATGTTTTCGGTATACACGGAGAAGAGGAATTTGATAGAGTCTACCAAAGAATTCAACTGGAAGAACAGGAGAATCGGCGTAATATTGCGTGTCGCAGACGTGTTTGTATACGGTATTATTTGCGGGATGCAAGCATAAATGCATTCCTCTATAGCAGACGAAAATAACGGAAGTGGTTTTATCGCTGAGAATTCTGGGTAATTCGTTGCCAATATTACGAAAACGTCGACTCTCGTGCATGACCGATAAGTCGGCCGTTAATTCGTTCTCAGCAATTGCTCACGGTGAATCAGCTCACTAGTGATTGGAAGTAATTTGAGTAGAGAGTAATGTTCTAACATACGACCCGTAGAGTTTGTGGTGAACAAATCGAAGTTAGGACAGATATTGGTTGCTCCAGTTTTCCTGTTACAAAAACTTCATTCCACCACTTCCCTATACATTAAGAGGTTTATTAAATTAATATTGAGAAGCTAAAGCTATTACTATGATAGAAATAAGTAAATTAATGAACACAATTAAATTATTGTAAATCAATGGTAAAGAGAAAAATTTTTGCCTGAACCGGGAATCGAACCCCGAACCTTTAGCTTTCCGTGCTAATGCTCTGTCCACTGAGCTAATCCAGGCTTCATTCCCATCCAAGCAGAAACCCTTCCTTTACCTTACTCTACTGGTCAAACATTCAATTACAATTAATCATCATTCACAAATACACAATGAATGGCTTCTACCTGAAGAAGACATGAAGGGACTCCACACAACTATAGCATTATTTATTAAATTAATATTGAGAACCAGTCTATGTAATCGTTGACGATGGGGCTAAGAAGCTTGAAACATGTTTGACAAAAACAACTCTATGTTCAACAAGAACAACCATAAGAGGTAAGAATGTACAGACAAAATGTCTTAATTAAATAAAGTTAGATTTAACATTGTTTATTTTTTATCATTTCACTCACCTCATACTTCATAATTTATAGCAGACCCAGGGTTTCTTCACGTAATTCGTGACATTGTCAATGCTGCGTCATGTTCACAACTGACGTCCAACGGCCTTCTATCCTGCAGACTGACCTCCGCGCCATCTGGTGGCCGACCGAAGAATTTCCAAATCAGGCCTCTTTCTTTATAACCGGGTATTTCAAAATTCATAGTTGTATTTTCATTCTTGCATATGTAAATTTTTTCCCAAATTGTGAGTTCCTTCGGTTTTTCCAATTGTTTAAGTAATTTTGTTTTGGTTTCTATTCTATGTTTTTCTGACCAGGCATGTGCAGCTATTGCAGATTTTTCGGTTTCTCCATTTTTAACATTTCTGAGGTGTTCTTTTAATCTTGTATTTAGATTCCTTTTTGTTTTTCCTATGTATATCTTTTCACAATCTTTACAATTAATTTGATAAATTCCCGATTTTTTGCAGTCTTCAATTTTTTCATTTTTGTTGGTTTTTATTAAATTACCTAAGCTGTAATCATTTTTTGGTGCTAATTTAATGTTGAATTTGTTGAAAATTTTTTGAAACTTGTCAAATACGAAAGGATGGTATGTGAACTTCTTGAATTTTTTGCCTATATTTTTATCTGTCTGAAGAGTACTTTCATTGATGACTTTTTGTTCTTTGAATTTATTTATTTTCTTGTGTATCATTTTCTTGTGAAAACCATTATCCTTAGCAATTTGTATGATGTGTTCTTTCTCTTTATTGTAATTTTCTTTGCTCATGGGGACATTCACAAGTCTGTGTGTTAAACTATTAAATACTGCCTGTTTGTGTGAAAAATGGTTAAATCCAGTAGCTTTTATATAATTGTCGATGTGAGTTTCTTTTCTGTAGATTCCAAATTCTATTTTCTTTTTCTTTTTCTTTCTTTCATTCAATCAATTTAAGGTCTAAAAATGGTATTTTCATGATTATTTTCTATTTCCATTGTAAATTTGATTGTTTTATTTTGAATATTTAACAGTTTAATGGCATCTTCTAATGTTTCTCTTTTACTATTGCTATGATATCATCTACATATCTTCTCCAAAATTTAAACATCAACGGATGTGCTTTAGTTACATGACATTCAAAATTCCCCATAAACATGTCTGCTAAGAATGGTGATAATGGATTTCCCATTGCGAGTCCTGATTTTTGTCTAAAGTATTTTCCTCTAAAGGTGAAGAACATTTGATTCAAGCATAATTTTGTTAGTTTTATGTATTCTTTAACGCTATCATCATCTAATTTGTTTTCTTTCAACCATTTTTCTAAAATTTTCAAAGTTGTGTCAGTCGGTATGTTTGTGAATAATGAAGTAACATCAAATGAGACCAATCTGTCTGAAGGTTCTATTTCTACATTTTCTAATTTCTCAACTAATTGGTAAGAATTTTCTACTGCTAAATTTTCAAATTTTTCCATACCTTTAAATTTATTGTTAAGCCATTTGGATATGTTATATGTCGGTGAATTGATATTGTTGATGATAGGTCTCATTTTCTTTCCGTCTTTGTGGATTTTAGGAAGACCATGAATGTTGGGGTTTCTGGGATTTGGTATTTTTAATTTAAACTTTTCCTTTTGTGTCATAATTTTTTTAATTGATTTTAGGTTGGTTTCAACTTCTTTAATTGTTTTTGCGAGAGGATTTGTTTTAATTTCTTCATATTCTTCCCCCTTTAATAAATTCTCCATCCTATCATTATAATCGTCTTTATCCAAAATTACCAAATTATTCCCTTTGTCTGACTTTGAAAAAACAACATTTTTATTATTAATGTTTCTTATTTTCTTCATATTTGTTAAAGAATTAAAGATTTTAAACAATTAAAGAAGTTGAAACCAACCTAAAATCAATTAAAAAAAATTATGACACAAAAGGAAAAGTTTAAATTAAAAATACCAAATCCCAGAAACCCCAACATTCATGGTCTTCCTAAAATCCACAAAAGACGGAAAGAAAATGAGACCTATCATCAACAATATCAATTCACCGACATATAACATATCCAAATGGCTTAACAATAAATTTAAAGGTATGGAAAAATTTGAAAATTTAGCAGTAGAAAATTCTTACCAATTAGTTGAGAAATTAGAAAATGTAGAAATAGAACCTTCAGACAGATTGGTCTCATTTGATGTTACTTCATTATTCACAAACATACCGACTGACACAACTTTGAAAATTTTAGAAAAATGGTTGAAAGAAAACAAATTAGATGATGATAGCGTTAAAGAATACATAAAACTAACAAAATTATGCTTGAATCAAATGTTCTTCACCTTTAGAGGAAAATACTTTAGACAAAAATCAGGACTCGCAATGGGAAATCCATTATCACCATTCTTAGCAGACATGTTTATGGGGAATTTTGAATGTCATGTAACTAAAGCACATCCGTTGATGTTTAAATTTTGGAGAAGATATGTAGATGATATCATAGCAATAGTAAAAGAGAAACAATTAGAAGATGCCATTAAACTGTTAAATATTCAAAATAAAACAATCAAATTTACAATGGAAATAGAAAATAATCATGAAATACCATTTTTAGACCTTAAATTGATTAGGAAAGAAGAAAAAAAGAAAATAGAATTTGGAATCTACAGAAAAGAAACTCACATCGACAATTATATAAAAGCTACTGGATTTAACCATTTTTCACACAAACAGGCAGTATTTAATAGTTTAACACACAGACTTGTGAATGTCCCCATGAGCAAAGAAAATTACAATAAAGAGAAAGAACACATCATACAAATTGCTAAGGATAATGGTTTTCACAAGAAAATGATACACAAGAAAATAAATAAATTCAAAGAACAAAAAGTCATCAATGAAAGTACTCTTCAGACAGATAAAAATATAGGCAAAAAATTCAAGAAGTTCACATACCATCCTTTCGTATTTGACAAGTTTCAAAAAATTTTCAACAAATTCAACATTAAATTAGCACCAAAAAATGATTACAGCTTAGGTAATTAATAAAAACCAACAAAAATGAAAAAATTGAAGACTGCAAAAAATCGGGAATTTATCAAATTAATTGTAAAGATTGTGAAAAGATATACATAGGAAAAACAAAAAGGAATCTAAATACAAGATTAAAAGAACACCTCAGAAATGTTAAAAATGGAGAAACCGAAAAATCTGCAATAGCTGCACATGCCTGGTCAGAAAAACATAGAATAGAAACCAAAACAAAATTACTTAAACAATTGGAAAAACCGAAGGAACTCACAATTTGGGAAAAAATTTACATATGCAAGAATGAAAATACAACTATGAATTTTGAAATACCCGGTTATAAAGAAAGAGGCCTGATTTGGAAATTCTTCGGTCGGCCACCAGATGGCGCGGAGGTCAGTCTGCAGGATAGAAGGCCGTTGGACGTCAGTTGTGAACATGACGCAGCATTGACAATGTCACGAATTACGTGAAGAAACCCTGGGTCTGCTATAAATTATGAAGTATGAGGTGAGTGAAATGATAAAAAATAAACAATATTAAAGAACCTCATAGTGTTATTTCCTATCTACATAACTTAGATTTAACAGTTCTAACTAACAGATAGACAGAACTGAAAATTATATGAAGATGTATCAAAACTAGTCTTAAAGAAATCTACAATTAAGAGGTGAGGTGTTAAATCCAATTCTATTTATTAATTAAAATAAACGTCATAGTGTCACTTCCTTTAAATATCAATGAAAACGTACCTTATTAATTTGAGCAAATGCTCCACCGAACTTGACATGTGTGGTAAGAGAAGTGCGGATCCAAGCTGGAAGCGAAGCTTTTGTGTGAGGCCGAGTGTAACGTTGATCCAGAAGTAGCACTGCAGCATAATCATTCTTGTGTCTCACTGCACGACCTATAGACTGATTCACAGCCTTCATGCACAGGTTCTCGTAGTGTGTGTTTCCTGCTGTGGAACTCTGCATAAAAATAATTGTACCAATTAAAGCTAAGAAAAATTAACTATTGGAAATTACAATAAAATAAAAAAGTAATAATAATGTTAAAAGATTCCAGGCTATGTGGCCATGGTTTGTAACTGGTGTTTCTTCCAGATGTTTCTCCCTCAACTGCAGAAGACATCTTCAGTGGTGATGTTCCCTTGTCATAGACTCGACTGTGAATGATCTGCGGAATGTTGGGCTCTCTTATTTATATTGTTTATTTTTTATTATTTCACTCACCTCATACTTCATAACTCCTCGCAAATCCAAGTTTTCGTCACATCATTTGTGACATTCTCAATGCTGTGTCACATTCTCTTATTTATGCTCGTGCTGACCTCTGGATAGCTGGGCGGAGTCGTAGACGTCATCATCAAACTGGCTTCTGATTGGTGATGAGTCTACGACTCCGCCCAGCTATCCAGAGGTCAGCACGAGCATAAATAAGAGAGCCCAATATTTTGCAGATCATTCACAGTCGAGTCTACAACAAGGTAACATCACCTATAAGCACTCGCCACTGAAGATGCTCTCCGCAGTTGAGGGAGAAACGTCTGGAAGAAACACCAATTACAGACCACGGCCACATAGCCCAGAATCTTTTAACATTATGATTACTGGCCGTGAAAGTCTGCATTCCACAAAAAAAGTAATAAATTCTGTTTTCTATTGAACTATTATAGGAAATATTACAATGAGGTTTAATTTAAAATAAAATTATTTCCACCTCACCTTGATACTATTAGATAAACCAGTTAGTATTCCAGCATTATATGATTTCACATTTTGATAATAAATTATCAAACAATATAAGACTAATTAATAGTGAGTGGAGACATATTTTTATCGACTCATCTCATATGATTTTCTTTGATACCGACGGTTTCAGACAATATCATGTCCCTCTTCAGTCATGAGTGGAAGCCATGACTGAAGAGGGACATGATATTGTCTGAAACTGCCGGTATCAAAGAAATTTGAAATCATATGAGGTGAGTCGATAAAAATATGGTCTCCACTCACTATTAATGATATAACCTCATAATGTTTACTTCCCAATATTAATTTAAATATAAATATAAGACTAACCCTAAACCATCCCATTCAATTAAATTTCTGTATCCTATCTTCTAATTAGAGCGGTTTCGTACCTTAGTGGCTATATATTCAGTATTTACACGACTGATTCTGTCATCCAGGAACATTGCTGTCAAGCACTGACTTTATAAGTAAGTTTAAATTCCCAATAAAAAGTCTTCTTAATAAAGAAGCCGCCATTTGTAAAAATCGTAGCAACGGCTCGTAGCATTTGGTGTTAGGGAATTAACTATGTATAAGAGAAAAATATGCTGTAATTAATACTTTATTTTAGGAAGTGATATTTTGAGGTTATTTCAATTAAATTATTTTTAGTCTGTTAATCTTACCTCAATATTAATGTTGAATTGTTCTTGAACATGTTTCGATTATATAATAATCATCATCAGTATCTTGCCCGAACAGAAATAATTTAATTAAGAAAAATAAGCGTTTAGATTGCTTTTTTACTTCATCTGTTGGTGGACTGATGAAATCAAATGAACCTCCCTGGGAATTTCAAAATTGATTAATTTTTTTATCTAAGGAGGGAAAAAATCCATATTCAAAAAACTAGGAAAGAAAAATTTAAGAATTTTGAAATGAGTAAGAAGCAGTGCTCCTGGATGACACAATATCAGTTGTGTCTGTACTGAAGATGTAACCACTAAGGTGACGAAACTAGTCTAATTAGAAGACAGGATATGAGGTGAGGTGAAAAGAATTTTATTTTATTGTAAATTTTAAGTTCCTCTTCTTAATTTAATAGATCCTCTTCTCTAGTTTGGCTAAATGCCAGTTTCGAGGGATGAGATAAAGCCTCTATTATTAAAGGTCTGTGAAATATAAGGATGATGAAGCCAGTGGGACTATTATAGGGGCAGATGAAATGAAATCAAAAGAGTATAGAAAAGTGGTGGAATGAAGTTTTTGTTAGGGGAAAATAGGAGCAACCAAAATTTATCCTAACTCCAATTTGTTCACCACAAACTCTACATGGAGTATTAAAATTAATTTTATATAATAAATTTGGGAATTTTTAACATTATGAGATTTAATTCTTATTAAAATTAATGTTGGGAAGTAAACATTATGAGGTTATATCATTAATATTGGTTGGAGTCATGACTGAAGATGAATGAAAAATTCATTCGAAACCAATGGTCTCAAAGAAATTTGAAATTGTATGAGGTAAGTTATTAAAAATATGTTCTCCACTCAATATTAATCTACAAGGAGTGTCTGAGATGCTAATTCAGGACCCAGTGATGGCAGGACAAGTGTCTAGCCACTTGTGCCAAGCAGCTACCTACAATAAAATAATAAAATCCATGGAGTACTAATCTAGTAGCTCATATTTTGCTAGAGAATCAGAAAATTGGAAGAGAAACTAAACATTTAGAGAAGCCATTGGAATTAACAGTTTGGGAAAAAATATACATTCAGAAGAACAAATATAGAACCATGAATTTTAAAGTTCTCAGCGGGCAAAATTTAATGTCCAATTGGCACCATGTGGCAGTTCAGAAGATGGTGGTAATGGCTAAAATTCAACAGTTGGAGTTTGACTGAAGATTTAGCAAATGGCCTTTGTAACCAGTATAGTGGAAAAATGGAACTTTATGAAGTGAGATGTAAAAACATTTTATCCAAACTCATTTATAAATTGAAAATTACCTCATAGTGTTACTTCTGAGGCTTGGTTTGAGACTTGAAAGCAAATGTAAATTTTTCACCAATGGGTTGCTGGCCCAGAGGGGTATTATTGTGGGGTTTCCACTAATATAACATTTCCTCTACATTGACCAGCCTTATGGGCTAGTGGTCAGCATTTCTGACTACTGTTCATGAGGTCCCAGGTTCGATTCCCGGTCAAACCATAGGAATTTTTCCTTAAAGGGAACCATTCCTGTGGTCTGGAATTTAGGTTAAGTTTAAGTTAAGAGCTCTCCTGGCGCTTCATTACCATTTATCATCCATCAAATCATCGAGGTAACATAACTCCATCTTCTAGGTGCCCCAACTTCAGAAGTGGGTTACAATTAAGCCAATGCCAGGAGAGAATAACAGAAATGTCGAATAACCTGGGGGCATTGGAAGAAAAAAAAAATCCTCTACATGGTGATGTGGTTTTACTGCCAGTATTCAGTCCCCAGAGCCTCATTTGTAATAGCAGGTTGCAGCATGAGCAGGTTGAGGATGGGATTTGGATAGGAGAGGTGATGAAATGCATGTCACTATCCCTTGGATATATATATTACTTACAACGTGAGTGTTCAAGTATTTCATCTTCTCTTTCAGTTCTGGTGATTTTATGTTTGGGTAGGGCATCCCCACCACAATAACACATCGACCCAAATCATCACTGAAGTTTAAGACCTTCGCTCAGCTTCCCACCTATAAAGAAAAATAAAATGTTTAAGAGAGGCTGCAGAAATGTTGGTTACAGAACCAAGTCCATTAGGGGTTGAAATGGCAGTTCATTGGTGATATCTGGTATGTAAAGTGTTCATGAAATCTATTAAAATGGAGTTAATTTTCTGAACATTCTAATAAATAGTATTTCAGGTCAAGGTGCAATTTATTTTTAAGCAGTGATGGAATACAATACAATTTTAATTAAACGGATTATTAACTAAAATGTTGATACGGAGGTGGATTTAATATTAATTTTATATAGATTACAAATTTGACTTATCAGCTGATAATTTATCAGTTTGCCCAGCTGATAGTATCTTGTGAGAGCCCCTTGCAAGGGTTATGGTGAAGACCTCAACGGCAGATACAGCAGAAAAGGAGTCCTTCGGTATGGTGTATCTGACGGAAGAAGCAACTCTACATCTACTGCCTTGTAGATTAACAAACGGGCGGAAGGGGTTCGTTAGTCCTGCAAGACAACCCATCTAGGAGAGACAACTCTGAAATAAAACAGGGCAGGCTAAGCTCTGGAGCTGGGTGAAGGCAATGGGCCTAGGGAGGAAACCCCGAATAATAAACCCGTCATGAAAACGGGCTAGCAACACACTTCAAGGTGTATCTTAAACATTGCTCGCAGTCCCAAGGATCAAGTCTCGGATCATATTATTGCTTCTAAAAATTGTGTGTACTTGTTAACAATCTCAAGCGTATGTTTTTCTCTTCAAATATAATTAATTTTTCTTTTCAAAAAGTAACTTTTTGTATGTTTTATTTTTATTTTGTTATTTCCACCAATATTTTCTTATCCATATTTATTTATTTATATTTTTTGCCCTTCGTTGAGATGTATTAAATGAATACTTTAAAAAAAAATTATCTGATTGCTTGCTCTTGATATTTTCTCCTCTGTAAAGACCTACTCAATTTCAGTGAATGATTGATATTTCTATCTATCTATCTATAATGGTGTAGTCCAGTGTTGAGCCATACCTTCTCTTTTGTTAGGAGTTACTAGACCAAGTTAATTTAGTTATCTTATTTGCCCATAGATTGTTCAGCTAATTAAGGTTATCAAAAACATAGGAGAAGGTATGGCTCAACACTGGGCCACACTATTATAGATAGATAGAATTATCAATCATTCACTGAAATTGAATAGGTCTTTACAGAGGAGAAAATATCAAGAGCAAGCAAGCAGATAAATTTTTTTTTAAAGTATTCATTTAATACATCTCAACGAAGGACAAAAAATATAAATAAATAAATAAATATAGATAAGAAAATATTGGTGCAAATAACAAAATAAAAATAAAACATTCAAAAAGTTATTTTTTGAAAAGAAAAATTAATTATATTTGAAGAGGAAAACATGTGCTCGAGCCCAGGGTTCGAGCCCCAGTCTGAGCATACGTTTTTCTCTTCAAATATAATAATTTATCCATCATTGAGATGTATGAAATGAAGAATAAAAACAGAAAAATTAATGTTTGAACCGGGAATCAAACCGCGGACCTCCAATTCTGTACACTGGTGTACACTACACCATTCCAAACATGCACAAATGCCAACATTTCTTTCCACTTGTCCAGGACTGAAAGATGTTAAAATAATCATAATATCAAAAACTCAAAAAGTTGTTTAAGGGCCGCATGCAAATACATTAGTCTCTTAAAATTCATCGGAAAACATAGAATTTTAATGATTATACCTCATAATGTTTACTTCCCAACATTAATTAAATGTAACATTAGTCTCTACTCAAATTACTTCCAATCACTGATGAGCTGACTCACCGTGAGCAATTGCTGAGATCGAATTAACGGCCGACTTACCGGTCATGCAAGAAAGTTGAATTTTTGTAATACTGGCAACGAATTACCCAGAATTCTCAGCGATAAAACCACTTCCGTTATTTTCGTCTGCTATAGAGGAACGCATTTACACTTGCGTCCCGCAAATAATACCGTATACAACAATGTCTGCATCGCGCAATATTACGCCGATTCTCCTGTTCTTCCAGTTGAATTCTTTGGTAGATTCTATCAAATTCCACTTCTCCGTATACCGAAAACATGATCGAAGTCTTCCAGGTCCGACATCTTGGATAAAGCTGCAAAGGTTTCATTCAAACTACATCGGTTACCCTTCGGGATTTTCACGATAAGTTTCTATCTTGAGCTATGATCTTAAGGTACCTCGTCAGGTAGCTTACAATTATTATCGCATGAATAGATTTCTGAGTAAGCAAAATGTA
Organism: Diploptera punctata; assembly: GCA_030220185.1. Lineage (NCBI taxonomy): Eukaryota > Metazoa > Arthropoda > Insecta > Blattodea > Blaberidae > Diploptera > Diploptera punctata. The sequence goes on from JASPKZ010005311.1 coordinate 1,279,612, forward strand.
TTAGGATAAAACTTTATCAGCAGAGAACGCCTTTTACTGTCTAATGCGTTCAAACATTCGACCCTAAATGTAGCCCTTAGATGACTGAAAAGAAATTACCAACAACACTAAACAGGAGCGCTCCAGAAGAACTTGGACTCCTAACAGAAGCTGCATAATCTGATAGTACTTTTTCCACCGTTCCAGATTTTCTTGGCTCTCTAAAAATCTGCAAGACAAAAAGAAATTAAGAGGCATTGACATGAGAAAGATAGTAAGTCATAAAAAGCAAATTTTACAGGGGAAGCAAGAAACAATTTTCCCAACAGCAATTCTAATATAATTTTGACACTACTAAATAAGATATTTTATTTGAAAAATAGTTACAAGATATCCAAATTAGCTTTACAAAATATATTTAAATTTAAAAGTGTCAAGTTATGTAGGTAGGAAATAACACTATGAGTTATGCATGGGTTGTGAAAAGATATATATATAGGGAAAACAAAAAGAAACCTAAAAATTAGAACCAAAGAACACATAAGAAATATTAAAAATGGAGAAATTGAAAAATCTGCAGTTGCTGCTCATGTTTGGTCTGAAAAACATAATATAAATTCAGACACTAAATTATTAAAACAGTTAGAAAATACAAACGAGCTGACTATTTGGGAAAAAATTTATATTCAGAAGAACAGAAACAGAGTTATGAATTTTGATATTCCGATGGAGCGTGACCTTGTTTGGAGGTTCTTTGGCCAACCACAGGATGGAGCTGACATCGACATCCAGGTGGTGCAACATAATGCAACATAAATAAAACCAGTCTGGGAAAGCTGACGATAAAGCAGAATTGTTTTGAAACATGTCCAAGAACAAATCAACATTAATATTGAGGTAAGATGTCCAGACCAAAAATAATATAACACTATGAGGTTTATTTTAATTTTGTTTAGTTGTTTCTTGACTCACCTCATACTTCTTAACTCCCTTGCATATCTACATTTCGTCACTGTTTTGTGACATTCTCAATGCTGTTCACGTTCACAACTGACTGCAGGAGAGGAGACCACTGGACATCAGTTGTGAACATGAACAGCATTGAGAATGTCACAAAACAGTGACGAAATCTAGATATGCAAGGGAGTTAATAAGTATGAGGTGAGTCAAGAAACAACTAAACAAAATTAAAAGTGTCAAAATTGTTTTTTTGCTCCCCCTGTAAAATTTGCTTTTTTATGACTTATTACCTTTCCCATATCAACGCCTCACATTGTTATAAAATTACTACATAACTTATATAGACATGTACAATATAATACATGTTCTTATTATTTTTACTTTCTTTATTTCAAGTGTTATAGAGGGAACTACATTTTTTTTACACACTCAAAGGTAAAATCATTATTTGACTAATAAAAACAGAATCATACATGTGCTTTGTTTACATTACAACTGGAAATTAGCTTGAAATTAAAATAAATATAAAATCTCAAATAGACTAACCTTTTTTAATTAAATTTACAGTGGGAGAAAACACTATGAGGTATTTATATTAATAAATGAGTTGGAGAAAATGTTTTAACATCTCACCTCACAAAGTTGCGTGTCTTCATGATACCGGTTTCAAAAGTATAGTATTACTTCCATCTTCAGTCAAATTCCAACTGTTAAAATTTCGTCGTTAACATCATCTTCTGAACTGCCATCTGGTGTAGATTTTATGATTAAATTATTCTCGTCGGGGATATCAAAATTCATTGCTTTATATTAATTCTTCTGGATGTATATCTTTTCCCAAATTGTTAATTCTAAAGGTTTTTCGAAATGTTTCAAAAGTTCCGATTTTATGATTTTCTAGCAAAGTATGAGTTGCAATTGCTGATTTTTCAATTTCACCATTTTTAGGATAGGGATGTATGGAGAGCTTATGTCCGGGCGGCCATGAACCTATGGGTTCGATAATGCCAGTGAGTAAGTAAGGTGTTCTTTTGTATGAATTTCTAAATTCCTTTTAGTTTTTCCTATATATACTTTATTGCAGTCATTGCAACTGATTTTGTAAATTCCAGATTTTTTACTATCTGGGACATTAACTTTCTTATTGGTTACTAGTAGATTATCCAGCTAAATTTGTTAATCAGTGCTAATGTAATATCAAATTTGTTAAATATTTTTTTTAATTTTCTGTGTGTTTCAGGATGGTAAGTAATTTTCTTGAAATGTTTATTTTCTTTTGAATCAGGTTCTTTAAGTCTTTTTTGTTGTGAAATTGAAAAATCAGCAATTGCAGCTCATACTTTGTTAGAAAATCATAAAATTGGAAAAGACACTAAACTTTTGAAACATTTGGAAAAACCTTTAGAAGTAACAATTTCAGAAAAGATATACATTCAGAAGAATAAATATAAAGCAATGAATTTCGATATCCCCGACGAGAATAATTTAATATCCAAGTTCATAAAATCTACACCAGATGGCAGTTCAAAAGATGGAAGTAATACCATACTTTTGAAACCGGTATTGTGAAGACATGCAACTTTGTGAGGTGAGATGTTAAAACATTTTCTCCAACTCGCTTATTAAGACTAACCTTTTTCTTTAGTTGAAGTTTTGAGACAATTCCACTTTTTTCCAAGTGCTGGTATATGAGATTCTCATAATCATACGAAGGAAAGAAGCACACTATTCCAGCTGGCACAATATTACAGACGTTTGTTAAGATTCTGCCCAACTCATTCAACTAAAAAAGAAGAAAAAAAATGATTGCATTCCAGAAACCATTAGCAGTAAAAGTTGCATTTCATTCAGGAACAGGTTTACAATGTATTAATAGTGAGTGGAAAACATATTTTAATCGACTCACCTCATACATTTTCAAACTTCTTTGATACCGACGGTTTCAGACAATATCATGTCCTTCATCAGTCATGGCGTCCACTGATGAAATTCCGTGATTGTTGATTTCTTTAGTGACATCACCTCTTGTGCTGCCATCTTTGGTTGGGATTATAAACTTTGTAATTAAATTTTTATCCACCGGAATATCAAAATTTACCTCATATGAAGGTAAGAATATTTAAAAAAATACAAACTCAAATATTTATAGAATTGTCGCCAGATGGAACCACATATCTGTGAAATTGGTAAGACCAATCTTCGTAATTAATTTCCATACATTTTATAAGAAAAGGATGTACACTAACTTGCCCCTTTAACACCTAATGAAATAAATTATACATATTATTTAATAAACTAGAATCTAATCTGGTGAACACTAACTTGTCCAATCAGAACCTAACAAAATTAAGTGAGAGAACTCTATTTCATAAAATATGTTTTGGAATCAATTTCAAATGTTGGTCATATCGATTTCACATATATGTCCTGCCATATGCCAAAAGTTTCGTAAGTATACAGAAAAATTTGGAAAAAAATAATGAGATAAATAACACAATTTATGTACATACATAAATATTTAATAATTGTAAAGAATGTTTTAAGAATCATTGTACAATGCCTAAAATACTAAAGAATGTTAGTAAAAATGGAAAAGGTACATAGTGCAAGATTGTCTGAAGAATGTAGTACAGAAGTGTACATTGCATATTATTACAAACTTCTTCTTCTTCTTCTTCCTTCCAAGTATTAGGCCAAGGCCTGTTACGATCCTATAGAAAATTTTCCCTCCAGCGTTTCATAGGACGGCCCAGTGATCTTCGTCCTCTTGGTATATAATTATAAACAGCTTTGGGGATCCGATTTGAACTCATTCTTTCAAGATGGTGTTTCCAATTTAGTTGGTACTGTTTAATATATTCCAAAATTGGCGTAGTCTTCAATTCTTTTAAGATATCGGTGTTCCTTTTCCGATCCCATCTGGTGTAACCCGCTGTTCTGCGCATGAATCTCATTTCACAAGCCGTTATTCTGCTTTCATGTTGTTTTTCTTAGTGTCCATGCATTATTACAAACTGCAGCTGAAAATTATATCCCCCCCTTTTTTTTGTGAATTTTACAGTACAAAAGTACATGATATTGCAAAGCCTTTTGGTAAAATCATAAAATACTGGTAAAATCCAAGCGTCCGAAAGTTTTAAGAAGATTAAAAGGGTGTACTAGAATGGACCAGATAAGAAATGATAATATTCGTGAAGAACTGCAGATCTATTCCATAAAACAAAAGGTATCTAATATCAAGATACATTGGAAAGAACATGTAGAAAGAATGAAAGAGAGTAGATTACCAAAGAAAATCTTACATTATTTTCCGAGAGGAAGAAGAGATATCGGATGTCCTCGGAAAAGATGGTCTTACGTCTATTAGTGAAGACTGAACAGGCAATCAATGTTTATATATTAAATTTGGGAATTTTTAACATTATGAGGTTCAATTAATAATAATTAAATGAATCGTGATTTTTTCTTACCTCATACATCTATGTTTCTTTAAACACAGCACTGCAGTATCGGCGACACTTTGTCAGTGAAATTCACTATTCACTATTGAAATGGAACAAAATAACAAGATTCCTTTTTTAGACTTATACTTAATAAGAAATGAACAACAGCAAAAAATTGAATTTAACATTTACAGAAAAGACACACATACTGACAACTACATAAAATCTTCAGGTTTTAATCATTTGACACACAAACATGCAATTTTCAATAGTCTATTACACAGATTGTTAAATATTCCACTTAATGTAGAAGATTTTGACAAGGAATATAATCATATTGTTCATGTTGCTAAAATAAATGGTTTCGATGAAGACATTATAAAGAATAAATTAAAGAAATTCAAACAACAAAAAAGGTTACAGGAATACACCACCTTACATCATGGTCCCAAGAAAGATGTAAAATTCAAGAAATTCACTTACCATCCTGAAGTTCATAATAAGTTTCAAAAAATTTTCAGAAATTTTAATATAACATTGGCTCCAATTAACAAATTCAGCCTGGGTAATCTGCTGTTAACTAATAATAAATGTAATACCCCAGACAACAAAAAATCTGGGATTTATCAAATTGATTGCAAAGATTGCAACAAGATATATATAGGAAAAACAAAAAGGAACTTGGAAACTCGTAAAAAAGAGCACTTCAGAAACATGAAGAATGGAGAAATTGAAAAATCAGCTATAGCAGCACGTAGTTTATTAGAGCATCATAGGATTGAAAAAAAAAGAAGCAAAACTTTTAAAACATCTATCTAAACCTTTGGATTTAACAGTTTGGGAAAAAATATATATTCAAAAAAACCATACTAGAACTATGAACTTTGAGATTCCAGAAGAACCAAGCTTGATTACAAAGTTCTTCAAAAATACAACAGATAGCAGTTTAGGAAATGATTCATTCAAAATAACACCAGATGGCAGTTTGAAGAGGAATTCCTTAAAAAGAACACCAGATGGCAGTCTAGATAATTACCGGCAAAAAGGAGAAAAAATTGACAGTCGTGAAAACAGCTGACGATGACGACAAAGTGTCGCCGATACTGCAGTGCTGTGTTTAAAGAAACATAGATGTATGAGGTAAGAAAAAATCACGATTCATTTAATTATTATTAGGCAATCAATGCCTAAACCAGGAAGTGAAGAAGAAGATAAAATACTAAAATGAGATATAGTATAAAATATATATCATAACTATGTGCAGAAAATACAATAATTATCACATAACATGGCTAATTCTTAAATACATATTTACCATTAAGTTTTTTGAGTCCGTACTATCTAATTTAATGTTGATTTGTCCTCGAACATGTTTCGATTAGTCTTCTATTCATTTTCAGCATGGCCAGACTGGAAAACTAATCGAAACATGTTCGAGGACAAAATCAACATTAAATTGAGGTAAGATAGTTCCGATTGAGGGTATTTCCACTTTTCAGCGGTTGCCCTTTTACCAGCCGGCTGCTGGCCCTTCACATCCACATGTGTCAATCACAGAGGTAAATGATCAACAGCCAGTGTAGGGGTGACATGTGGTTAGCATGTCGAGTCCCCCAGCCGTTATAGCTGGTTCCTCAACCTGGACCCGCTACTTATTGTAGCTACCCAATTGCCTCATGATGCTGGGTGGGCACCGGTCCCATACTGGCCGAAATACCATGAGAAAATTTCTTCCCCCATGGAGACTCGAACCAGCGCAAGTCCTGTAGCTCTGCGCCAAGGCTTCCTACCTTAACCGCTCGGCTACGGCGCGGGACGGTAAGATAGTACAGACTCAAAAAACTTAATTAAAAGAACCTCAAAATATTACTTCCTAAAATAAAACATATTTACCATAACTAAATTGGTACGAGACTGAAAGGAGAAATCTAGTTCTTTTCCTGAAGGACCAGATGCTAAAGCAATAGGCAGGATGTTTTCTGGTGGTATTACATGACCACATGAGAATTCATACAGTCTATCAATAGTACCACCTGCTGATAGGAAAAGTTGATCTCGGAATTCTTCCAGAGGTTGCATTGTACCACCTGCCACTATCACAGCCCTGTAAAATGCCACATTTCTTCATCGACCATTTATCATAAGTAATGCCACGAGTGATTTCCAATTTATCTACAGAATTTGGAAATCAAGAGTGGCATTTGTTAGGACTATTTAATGAATAAAATTAAGCTGTTTACTCACAAATCATTATTTAAATATAGTTATTTTAAAATATTTATATATTTAATATAAACAGGGATGTTGAAAACAAATGAGAAATGATCGGTATGCTTCATTTGCTTCTTTTGTTCGTCACTGCAACCAGATCATATTATTTATTGCCAAAGGAACGCAATATTGTAAGAATGCACTCTAGTGGAGAAAAAATGAAACATCAAACTGTATATTAATTCATTTCTGATGTCCTATGATATAAATATGACAATTATATTTTTCTGGGAAAAAATACATTTAAGAAAGTGCAAACAGTGGTTTCTCTTTTTGGTGATATAATCAATTGCTACAAATGTTTTTATATTAACTCCCGCATGCGGTATGTGTTGACATTCATGCACTATATATACAATCTGGTAGCCATATTTCTTAGTGGGTCAGTCACTGCAAAATAATGCTACGACCTATTCAGAATGTTAAAAAGGAGCTGCTTTCTTTATTATGATAAACTTTAGTTGGTAAATTCTAGACGAAACACGACTGTGATTGGTTGTAAATCAAAAATCATTGTAACGTGATTGGTCATTGACTCCCATTTGGGGCATGAGTTAAATAGTCCATGTAATGGATACAATTTCATTCCAATTTTTTTTAACTCTTAAATTAGCAATGTATCCTACAGGGTACATTGGTTTAATTACATAATATTTTAATAAAATCAGTCCACCGCTGTGGTCTCGAGGTAGCATGCTGCCTTGTCAAGCAGCGGGCCCAGGTTCAATCCCCGGTCGGGACAGTTTCCTGGGTGAGGCTTTCATCGGGGTTTTTCCTCACCTGTAAGACAAATGTCAGGAAACTTTAAGGCCCAAATGGTCCCCGAACATCATATGGCCACCGCAATCATCATCATTCATGTTCATCTTAGAATAGAATAATATAAAATTTTATCACTTTACCTCAACTCAAATTTTACTTAAATAAATAATACCTCATAGTGTCAATTCCTAAAAAAGTATATTTGAAGAGAAAAATTTTCGCCTAGACCGAGACTCGAACCCGAGACCTTTGGCTTGACAGGCCAAATGCTCTACCAACTGAGCTACCGAGGCGAGTTGCGATCTAGATGCAAATTTTTCTTTTATATACGTTGTAATTCCCTTGTGCCAAATGCTTTGAAACCTTTGCTTCTATCTTTGCAAATGGCGGCTTCTTAGTTAAGAAGACATTTATTGGGAATTTAACACTACTTTATAAAGCCAGTACGGCTTCTATTGATGTTTTTATCATTGACTTAACACTCTCATTGAAGGATAAATTGTATCTGAAGAGAAAAAAAAACATATATAAAAGAAAAATTTGCACCTAGATCGCAACATGCCTCGGTAGTTCAGTTGGTAGAGAATTTGGCCCGGCAAGCTGTCCGGGTTTGAGTCTCAGTCTAGGCATACATGAAATCTTTCAGGTGTTCCTTATATCTTGTATTGAAGTTTCTATACGTTCTTCCTATATAAAATTTATTACAAATTTTAAAATTATTATTACATTTTTTTATCTCTTCAAAAAATATATTAGGTCTAATTCTACAATTATGAGGCAAGGTGTTAAATTCTAACTCAATTATTAACTATATTAGGTCTACTTATTAATTACTCTAAAACAAAAAGTAATGCATCAGTCTCGTAGTAGTTTGCATGCACCATAATGAAGCTAATGAGATATCATGCAATTCAACATGCTATGCGTATTAACAGTAATATAATGTACGGTTAAAAACTATAATATAGTTACCTTGTAGGTCCATCTCCTCAACTTAAGTTACCTACAAGGTAACTATATTATAGTTTTTAACCGTACATTATATTACTGTGAACTAATACCTCAACGGAAAATCACCATGAATTTTACTAGTATCGATATGCGTATTAAGGTAGAATTTTTATCACTCATCTCATATTGTTCTTCTTATTTGACTATAAACTAGTTTTAGAACATAGTTTCAGTTCCATCCTCAGTATCATCACGACTGTTGTTCTGTCGCCTTGAAGGGCTGTCCTTCCCTCCTTCCATTGGCTGACTGAAAAACCTCGAAACCAGGTCCTTCTCACTGGGAATTTCAAAGTTTTCTTCAAATCTGATGTTATGTCCGCCATATTGGATTTTCGTGTTTCCTATTTAGACTTGACATGTCTTATTTTAGGAATTCTCACTATGAGGTATATTCATTAAGGTAGAATTCCTAAAATAAGTAAATTATAAGACATATCAAGTCTAAATAGGAAACACGAAAATCCAATATGGTGGACATAACATCAGATTTGAAGAAAACTTTGAAATTCCCAGTGAGAATGACCTGGTTTCGAGGTTTTTCAGTCAGCCAATGGAAGGAGAGAAGGATAGCTCTTCAAGACGACAGAACAACGGTCATGACGATACTGAGGATGGGACAGAAACTATGTTCCGAAACGAGTTTATAGTCAAATAAGAAGAACAATATGAGGTGAGTGATAAAAATTCTACCTTAATGAATATACCTCATAGTGAGAATTCCTAAAATAAGTAATGCTATGCGTACATTACCTCGCTTGCTTTACAATGTCAGCAAAGTGTGCTGCAGGGTTCAACAATAGGAACTTGAGGCTGCCTCTTCCAACAGTTGACTGTCTACTACAGACCACTCGTCCATCACTACAGTGATTTGTTAAAGCCTCCATGAAACTGAGTACAGACAGAAGAGGGTTGCTTGTAGTGATCTCAGGTACAGTAGGTGTTGCAGAGGTTTCTGTAAATATTCAAAAAATATAAGCACATATTGTGATGGACAAATTATATTTGAAAAGAAAAATATACGTCTAGACTGGGGTTTGAACCCAGGACCTTTGACTTTCTATGTCAATGCTCTTCCATCTGAGCCACCTAGGCCTCCAATCTAAACGCGTATTTTTCTCTTACACATAGTTAATTCCCTAACCCCAAATGGAAGAGCATTGACATAGAAAGTCAAAGGTCCTGGGTTCAAACCCCAGTCTAGGCATATATTTTTCTTTTCAAATATAATTTGTCCATCATTAAGGTGTTTAAAAACGAATAATATTAACATATTGTGATGTTTTTATTTTAATTTATCACACACACACTGAAGGACAAATTCATTTTTCAAGAGAAATATTTTCTCATAGTTAAATATGGGAAATAACATTATGAAGTTTTTAATTCAATTAATCAATGAGTCATTTCTTATCATACTTCATAGTATGTTTTTTTTTAAACACGGGAACTGTAGTTTTTCAAGAGGAGTCCCTCTCATCCTCAGCCAACATTATGACTACTGAATTTTCGTTGGAATCTTCGTCTATAACGTTGCCATCTGGTGTTGATCATATGAACCTCGAGATCAAGTACGTTCATTGGGAATTTCAAAATTCATGGATCTAAATTTGTTCTTCTGAATATATATATAGTCCGCCGCTGTGGTCTCGAGGTAGTGTGCTGCTTGTCACACAGCGGGCCGGATTCGATCCCTGGTCGGGGCAGTTTTTTGGGTGAGGTTTTATCGGGTTTTTTCTCACCTGCAAGACAAATGTCAGGAAAACTTTAAGGCCCAAACGGTCCCTGAAATCATATGGTCATCATCATCATCCTTATCATTATCATCATCATCTTTCACCGGTGTGGAAAGCAACGGGAAGCTACCACACCTACAATTCCCTAGTAAAACTGCAAGCATAGCATGAAAATGCTATGATTGCAGTGATGGACCTTATCTTCGGGCAGAATTACTATGGATGGATATATATCATAATCATCCATGCAAGTATTAGGCCATGTGGCCTGTTACGGTCTCAAAGAGGAATTTTCCATAGCGCTTTTTGGAAATCCCAGCAATATTTTGCCTTGGGGGCAGTAACGAAGCATGGCTTTTGGAATTCTATGAGATGACATTCATTGAAGATGAGCTTCCCAGTTGTTCTGGTACTTTTGTATATGGTGGAGAATGGGTTCTACATCCAACTCTTCCATAATTCCCTCATTTCTTTTATGGTCCCACTTTGTATAGCCTCCTGTACGGTGCATAAATCACATCTCATTTGCTGTTATTCGACTTTCATCTCTTCTTCGTTTTGTCCATGCTTCACTACCATATCTTAATACAGGTCTTGCAAGAACCTTATAAAGCCGTAATCTTGTGATTTTTTGTACTAAAAATGGTTTCATTATACTGTTAATTATTCCCATTTTTTTTTGGGAAATTTGTGATTTTCTTTGATATATCAACTTCATCTTGAATATACATACATATCTTCTCCAAAACAGTAAATTCTAAAGGTTTTTCCAAATGTTTGGTCTCATTTCAGTTTGATGACTCTCCGACAAACTATGTGCTGCAACAGCTGATTTTTCAATTTCACCATTTTTAATATTTCTAAAGTGTTCCTTTGTGCGAGTGTCCAAATTCCTTTTTGTTTTTCTTATGCATACTTTATTGCAGTCTTTGGAACTAATTCGATAAATTTCAGATGTTTTACTATCTGGGGTGTTCAATTTCTTATTGGTTATTAATAGATTACCAAGACTAATTTTTTATCAGTGCCAATGTAATATTGAATTTCTTGAACATTTTTTTGAAAATTGTTATATATTTCAGGATAAGTAATTTTCTTGAATTGTTTTTTCCCTTTCTTTGGCATAATGCAGAGCTGACAACTCAGCTGACATCTTAAGCTTATTGTCAAAAAAGATGGAATTCTTATCCTCCAACTGTCCCACGAGTTTCCTAACGCCTGATAACTTTACCTACATTCTTATTAATTTCCATTTTTCTCATAGGTGATACCTAAAATTGTGCAACTGAATTCTTCAATCCTAGACTTAAGCTTAACCCATTCATTTCAGGTTTAAATGTTCAATGCATTTCTCCAGAAACCGGATTTAAGTTCCCATAAATTATATTGCCAATTTTCAGGCATTTAAAATGAACAAATATAACGGTACTTCCAATTACAATTAGGGTGAAGGCAAAAACAGATTCCTCTAGTACTCATAAATGTTAACAAAAGATCACCCTTACAAGGGATGTACAAAATATTATAAAATATATAACAGCAGAATTAAGCGAGTCTACCTTGTCTTCTGAGGCGAATGGGTTAATGCCATTATTTACATCATAAACTTTTTAGCGATATTCACTCTATATTTACAATTCAATAACGGCTTGTGAAATGAGATTCATGTGCAGAACAGTGGGTTACACCAGATGGGATCAGAAAAGGAACATCAATATCTTAAAAGAACTGAAGACTATGCCAATTTTGGAATATATTAAACAGTACTAACTAAATTGGAAACACCATCTTGAAAGAATGAGTTCAAATCGGATCCCCAAAGCTGTTTATAATTATATACCAAGAAGATGAAGATCTCTGGGCCATCCTATGAAACGCTGGAGGGAAAATTTTCTATAGGATCGTAACAGGCCTTGGCCTAATACTTGGAAGGAAGGAAGGAAGGAAGGAAGGAAGAAGAAGAAGAAGAAGAAGAAGAAGAAGAATAAGAAGAATTTACAATTGAAATTTAGGACTCAAAATTTTTGGACACTCCATATTATTACCTTCTTTAGGACTAGCAATGTTGTCTGAAGATATTTCCTTTAGGAAAGCCCTAATGCCTGTCTGCTGTTGTGTTGTTTTTTTTGCAGTATTCACAACAACAGCTGGATGATAACGTTCTGCAAATCCATGTAACTGAAATATCAAAACAACAAAATTAAAACAGTTAATTACCCAACAGAATATAATTATGGTATTTACCAGAATGACGTGAGTGAATTGGTAACAAAAATCTCACCAATATTTTCCCTCATTTGGACATATTTCAGAGGACATCACTTTCAGCCAGAAACCATTTGCTGATTTGACTATTAAAACACTTGTACATTTTCTCTCTCTGCTCTTGAATCATCCAAAAATACACCTAATGGCTGATAAACTTCATTGGAAAAAGATTTAATTGCAAGTACTGAATGATTCCGGGCTATGTGGCTGTGCTCCATTACTGGTGTTCCTACCAGATGTTTCTCTCTCAACTGCAGAGGACATCTTCAGTGGCGAGTACTTCTAGGTGTTGTTTCCTGGTTGGAGGCTCGACTGTGAATGACACAATCTTGACACAGTCAAGCCTCCGACCAGGAAACGATACCTAGAAGTACTTGGCACGAAGATGTCCTCCGCAGTTGAGGGAAGAACGTCTGGTAGGAACACCAGTAATGGACCACAGCCACATAGCCCGGAATCACTCAACATTATGATTACCGGCCGTGAAAGCCTGCACTCAACTATTTAATTACAAAGTTCATCTCTCTAATATCAGAGGGAGAGAGTATACAAGACTTCCAACGATCAAAACAAGAGTCGGTTTATCAAATTTGATAATTAAATTTTTTAATTTGACAAATTTAACATCAAATTAGCACCAAAAAATTATTCCAGTCTAAATAAACTAATGAAAACTAACAAAAACAAGAGGACTGATGATGTCAAAAAAATCACGAATATACCAGATAAAATGTGCTGATTGTGATAAGATACATAGGAAAAACGAAGTGGAACTTGACCATTAGAATGAAGGAACACATTAGAAATGTAAAAAATTGAGAGGTAGAAAAATCTGTAGTAGCTGCTCTCGTTTGGTCAGAAATACATAAAATCGATGTGAACACAAAATTATTGAAAGAGAAAATACAAAACAACTGATCGTTTGGGAGAAGATCTACATCTAGAAGAACAGAGAAAGGAACATGAATTTTGAAATTCCCAGGGAAAAGGATTTGATTTACGAGTTCTTTGGTCAACTGAAAGATGGAGTAATTATTGTAATTACTTTTCAAATATAATTTTTCCATCATTAAGATGTTTAAAAAGTTGACATCTAGGGCCAATAATTGATTGTTCAACAGTTTGACCAAGCTGAAGATAATATGCAAGCATATTAAAACTTTGTTTTAAAAGAAAAATTAACATTTGAACCGGGAATCAAACCGTGAACCTCAGATTCTGTACATTGGTGTGCAGCTCACTACACCATTCAAACACAGCACAAACGCTAACATTTCTTTCCATTTATACAATTCTCTAACATCTGAAGGCAGATAGCTGGAGCTATCAACAACGCCATCACACAACTTCTATTCAAAGTATTTTTAACGAGAACTTTACAATACTTTTCAGAGGTAAAGCTTAATATTAATGAGACATCTAGAAGACAACTAAGATATTAGTAGGATGATGAAGGTAGTAAATTTTGCTTAGAGGCCTCCTTATTCACACTTAGATACTTTTACAAGCCTGAAGATCTTTAGACTCGGGACCTATGGCTTAAAGTTTCTCCTCGAGGACATGCTCCTTGGATTTTCCATGCTAAAAAAATCCATCAATCCTGGCTGAGTTTGAACCCACAATCCTCAGGACCAGAGCCAACGAACATAACCACTAATCCACCACGGCCGACACTAAATGTTCCACATAAAAATAGAAAATTTCAATGTGGCTTCTTATTAACCAAAGTTACAAGAACTGGAATTCAATATAGAAACTCATATTGCCTTCGTTGACTTCATAAAGGCTTTTGACAAAGTAGACAGAAATATATTACTACAAATTTTAGCTGATGATAACATTCCACAACAATATATTACTAATATCTTCAACATCTATAAAGATAATGAAATCTCTGTTAAACAAGATGGCAAATTATCTTCTTGGGAAAAGATCAACACTGGAGTAAGACAGGGATGTGGACTTTCACCGGTGCTTTTCATTATATATATGAATAAATTAATAAACGAATGGAGGAAAACACGAGGATATATACCCATCAATAGGAACCTCAAACTCGATGCTATTCTTTTTGCAGACGATTTAGCTCTTCTGGCACTTTCCGAAAATGATTTGCAACGATCAATTTATAATTTACAAAAAATAGGTGCCAAATTTAATATGGAAATATCAATTAACAAAACTAAAATTATGGCATTTCATGGGAAGGACCCCATACAAAGTAAAATCTGTCTCCAGAATAAAATATTAGAGAGATCTAATCAATTTAAATATCTTGGATATTATCTCTCTATCTGGGATGAAAAGGATATCCCTGAAAATATTACTAGTTATAATAAAAGTTTAGGAATTATTAATCAAGTTATGAAACCATCCCTTGTACAAAAAAACACCAGATTACATTTATATAACACTTTGGCTAGACCAGTGTTGACCTATGGTAGTGAAGCATGGACACTAAAAAGACAACATGAAAGCAGAATAACGGCTTGTGAAATGAGATTCATGCGCAGAACAGCGGGTTACACCAGATGGGATCGGAAAAGGAACACCGATATCTTAAAAGAATTGAAGACTACGCCAATTTTGGAATATATTAAACAGTACCAACTAAATTGGAAACACCATCTTGAAAGAATGAGATCAAATCGGATCCCCAAAGCTGTTTATAATTATATACCAAGAGGACGAAGGTCACTGGACCGTCCTATGAAACGCTGGAGGGAAAATTTTCTATAGGATCGTAACAGGCCTTGGCCTAATACTTGGAAGGAAGAAGAAGAAGAAAAGAACTGGATTATCCTTATTCTTACCTTGTGTGCTATCTTACTGTTCTGACAAAACTCAAGCAGTTTATAGATATTCATGTTGTCTATTTCACAAGAGAGTACAAAGTCTGCCAGAGTATACAGTTTTGTGTCCACACCTTTCAAACTGCTTTCAACAGGACTGCATCCAGGTTTCCCTCCTAAAACAATAATAAATTGTACAATACAGCAAACTCCTGATTTAATAGTGAGTGGAGAACATATTTTTAACGACTCACCTCATATAATTTCAAATTTCTTTGATACTGGCGGTTTCAGACAATATCTCGTCCCTCTTCAGTCATGGCTTCCACACTGAAGAGGGACAAGACATTGTCTGAAACTGCCGATATCAAAGAAATTTGAAATTATATGAGGTGAGTCGTTAAAAATATGTTCTCCACTCACTATTAATGATATAACCTCATAATATTTAATTTTAGGAAGTTATATTTTGAGGTTATTTTAATTATATTATTTTTGGTCTGGACATCTTACCTCAATATTAATGTTGATTTGTTCTTGGACATGTTTCAAAACAATTCTGTTTTATCGTCAGCTTTCCCAAACATGTCCAAGAACAAATCAACATTAATATTGAGGTAAGATGTCCAGACCAAAAATAATATAATTAACCTCATAATGTTTACTTCCCAATATTAATTTAAATAAAACTCCTGATTTTTTTATTATTAATTTAACATTTCTCAATGAAAGATAAATTTTTCTCTTCGAATATAAAACTCCTGATTATTCATGTTAATTGGGACCGAGATATGCACGGAAAATCGAAAAACACGGATAATCCAATGAAGTTATTCAGCGCCGTGGAAGTTGATCAAAAATTTACAGGGTGGACCGCTCGAATGGACCTAATTTCAATTGCTTGTTACTGGCAAACGGTTGAAGATAGAAACTTAAAACAACGTTCATATTACAGAAAAACTCACCAAGTTTTGATATCCAGAGCACCACATCTCTATATGAGCCCCAGCAGTCACTGTGACGATATCAAAGCGATGAACAATTTCTTGCCAAGTACGTTGGAGTATGTCTTCTGGAATGTTCTCAATAGCCTCTATGATGCGCTCACGAAGATCACGAAGGTCTTTGACTGGGGTGGTGTAAACTTTATCTTTGACATAGCCCCAGAGAAAGAAATCCAGTGGTGTTAAATCGGGAGATCTCGGGGGCCACGCGATTGGTCCTCCCCTACCAATCCAACGGCCAGGGAAAATGTTGTCCAAAGTCGTACGAACTTCATTGAACCAGTGAGGAGGAGCACCATCTTGCTGGAAAACGATGTTAGGCTGCAGTTGTTCAATTTGTGGAAAGAAGAACTGCTCCAGCATGTCAAGATATGTGGTACCACGAACAGTTTTCTCGGCGAAGAAAAACGGTCCAATGACCTTATTATGTGACAAACTGCACCAAACATTCATCTTCGGACTATCACGAACATGCTCTTGAATAGCGTGAGGATTCTCCGATCCCCAGATCCGCACATTATGCCGGTTTACCTTGCCTGACAAATGGAAAGTGGCTTCGTCCGAGAAGAAAATCTTGGTCATGAAGTCAGGATCAGCGCCGAGACGGTCCAGCATCGTATTGGCGAATTCCACTCGTTTCGGCATGTCATTCGGCTCCAGACGTTGCACTAACTGCACTTTATATGCGTGCAGTTTGAGGCGTTTGTGGACAATCCGTTGTAATGTCGATTTTGGTATTTGAAGTTCCCGCGAAGCTCTTCTTAATGACTTCCGGGGGCTTCGCTCAAATGCGGCTTGAACATTTGCTACCATTTCATCGGATGCTCTGCGACCACCACCATGCTTCTTCAACACAGATCCTGTAGCTAATAATGTATCACGCCACTTCTTTATGCTTCTAGCAGTTGGAGCATCACGGTTAAACACACGCCGGAACTCCCTTTGAACTCTAATGATTGATTTAAACTCCGCATACCACAAAACAGCTTGTGCTTTCATCTGCGGAGTCGCCATTTTCACAAACAATTAAATCTAAGAACGAGAAACGTATCTTTGTGCCATCTACCGACAGGATTCGAAACTTGGTGAGTTTTTCTGTACTATGAACGTTGTTTTAAGTTTCTATCTTCAACCGTTTGCCAGTAACAAGCAATTGAAATTAGGTCCATTCGAGCGGTCCACCCTGTATTTACCCACTTTAACACTACTTAAATGCAACAAATATTCATAAAATATTACATTAAATGTATTTAGGTGCGAGTCGTAATTATCATTATTTTATTTTACTTGTAAATATGAAAAAAAAAAAAGTGGGACTATCTCCGGGTCATGACCACTCTGGTTACAACAGTTATTCAAAATGACCGCCATAACCAGCGACAACTATACTAGTAATCAGTGATATCCACACTTATAACCAGCAATGACAAATAATCAGCGATGACCACACTACTAACCAGTGATAAACCCACTGCCACAGAATATCTGTGGTTTCAATCTGTAACAACAAACTTCGACTGATTCCACAACGGAAATTTCCAAAATTGTATTGTATTCTCAGAATGTTGGCTGGTACCGTTAAACGTGTCAGGGGAGGTGGTTGTGAGTGAAGGTTACTCTATTGGGCTAGTTTCTAAGTTCAGTTCACAGTAGCACATTTAAAAATAAAGAATTTTTTCATAACAATACAAAATACAGTATTTTTAAAAAATACAGTAAAAAGAATCATGCACGGATAATCTGCAAACTGGATAATACGCGCACAGATAATCGAGAGTCTGCTGTAAATCCAAACTGTATTTAATATTATCCTATGAATTATTGTGAAATATAATGACATGTTGTTCAAAGTCATACCATAGCATAGTCAGCTAAGATAATATCCTATCTGATATTAATGATGATGATAATGACTACTTACTCCTGAGATCAGCAGTAATTGGTGCTAGAGACCTCTAATGTCCTCTCTTAATATTTAGATAAATTTTTAAAAAAGAATATACTCACCCAGCATTCCTATTAATTTACCAACGATGAAGATGATTTGTCCAAGATAGAGTAAGTTGGAAGCACTGAACCTGGATCTGTACTTGTCTCGATATTGAATTAATTGACTATAAGCATGTGTCAGCTAGAACAAAAGACAAATTAACCGATTCATAGTTATATATGGGAAATAACATTATGATATTCTTATTCATGAAAAATGAGTAATTTTTTATATCTTACCTCTTAAACACGGGAACTGCAGTTTTCAAGAGGAAACATCCCTCCCATTTTCAACCAACATTATGAGTCATAATGTCGGTTGAAAATGGGGGGGGGGGGATTTTCCTCTTGAAAAATGCAGTTCCTGTGTTTAAGAAAACAAACTATGAGGTAAGATATAAAATCATATTTGAAGAGAAAAATTATATGCTCAGACTGGGACTTGAACCCAGGACCCTTGGTTCTCTAGACCAAGTCCCGGTCTGAGCGTATAATTTTTCTCTTCAAATATGATTTATCCATCATTGATATGTATGAAATTAATAATAAAAACATTGAAAAAAGATATAAAAAATGACTGAGTCTTCATAAATTAACCGATGTTTGTATCCTAAATTGTTTCAGTCAGTTGGAAAGGGGTTATGTATAAAAAAAACTAAACAAAACCATTTCAAACTACATGAGAAATTGTGAAGCACAAAAAACATGAAATCATTACAGATCACTTCTGATCTTCTAATAGCAGTTGATTAAATATATTTCAAAGAAATAGCAGAATGTAAAAAGAAAAAAATAGCCAGATTAACCTTTTTCTAATTTAATTCCGTATTTACTCGCATAATTGATCCCCTTGCGTAATTTCCCTCAGCATGGAAAGCTGAAAGTCCGGGGTTTAATTCCCGGTTCAGGGAAATTTTTTTCTTTACCACTGATTACAATAGTTGGTTGGTTGGTATCTAATGTCGAGCACTTGATAATGAAATCATTCGCTCTCTTGCACTCCAATATTTAGCAGAAAGGCTGGTCTCTTCTGCAAAAGCTGGACAAAGGAAATGCTGTGGAAAGGCTACTGTCTTTAACAGGGAGGAGACGCTTTAATTCCTCCCATCGAAGGCTTAAAGGAACCGACCTGGACAGTAACCTAGTGTCCAATCCCTCACCTTCTCGTGGTGCAGCTGTTACTAATCATGCTTATGCATGATGAATAAAAGGGAAGGGCTACTCACCAATAAGCACTGGTCAGCTTGGTGAGTTTTTCTTTTTTTTTGACCGAATTGGTATTACTTCTTCTTCCCATACCAATTCTCTCTTTCAACTTTTCTATCCAGTCTCCCTTGACTGACCTCTTGTTTCTTTCGACTCTGATGGTATTAGAGTATTTGAGGCCTAGGGGTTCATTTCTCCTTCCTTCCTATACCTACTTTCTCTCTACAGGTGACGTAACCACCACATGTGGTGCCTACTACTAAACAGTTACAACTAGTTTATTGTACTCCAATACAAATATGAAGCCTTGATTACAATAGTTGTGTACATTAATTTACTTATTTCAATCATAGTAATAGCTTTAGCTTCTTAATATTAATTTAATGAGGTGAAGTGTTTATTACATATTGGCAATGTTACCTGATGTCCAGAAACTTCAGAGCTGTGAATATGTCCTATAGTGTCTAACAAGTTATGAGCCTCGTCAATGATGACAACACCGTCTGTGAGATCAATGCCACAAGCCTTGCGAGTATTCTTGTGAAGCAATGTGTTGTACGGCACCACCACTACCTGCAAAAAACCAGCATCTTTACTGTAAATATATGTAGCGTGTTACAAAAAATAACGTCCAACTTTTGTAGAAGTGACAGCCTTCCTGCTAAATATTGGAGTGCAAGAGAGCAAATGATTTCATTGTCAAATGTTCAACATTAGATACCAACCAACCAACAAAAAAAGAATGCCAGATTTTGGGGATATATTTCTCACATCTTCTCCTATTGTTATCCACCATTCCCCTCTGAATAATTGGCATTATTACCAACCCCTAACTTACGTAATTCATAACCAGTTCATCCTCCAATTAAACTAACAGAAATTAGTTGGAGGTACATAGTTAGATTATGGTGAAATTAAATGTTTTTTACCTCTCCTCATATAAATCTTCTACGTAGATCGCGATTTAGAGACCATAATGGTCTCATCTTCAGTACTTCTTTGGCAACTGATGTTTTGTCGATTGGAAGAAACTCTTCTTCTTCCCTCTGTTGGTGGACCGATGAACCTTTGGATCAGGTCAAAATTTGCAGGAATTTCAAAGTTCATAAGTTTTCCTTTGTTTTTCTGAATGTGGATCTTTTCCCAATCCGTGAGTTCCTTTTGTTTTGTCTATTTGTTTAATTAGACTGGCTTTTGATTCAATTAAATGTTTTTCGGACCAACAAAACATTCGTCTTCTCCGCATATACCGAAAACATGATCAAAGTCCTCAAGGTCCGACATCTTGGATAAAGCAGCAAGGTGTGCAGCAAGGTTTCAAACTATATCGGTTATCATCGGTTCCCATCGGGTTGCTCACGATTCATTTATCTGCTAAGTCACCTCGCCAGGTAGCTTAGGAATTTCAGCAATTATTATCCACTGAACAGATTTTTGAGTACACAAAAACGTTAAAATTCATCGGAGAACATATTGTTTAAACAACTCACCTCATAGGATTCATGCTTCCATGATATCGCGATTTCAAACATAGTCATGTTCATCGTCAGCCATAACTCCGACTGACTATGAACATGACTATGTTTGAAATCGCGATATCATGGAAGCATGAATCCTATGAGGTGAGTTGTTTAAACAATATGTTCTCCGATGAATTTTAATGGTTATACCTCATAATGTTTACTTCCCAACATTAATTAAATATACACAAAAACGTATTTGGATGCAACTTTCTCAGCAGAGTACAGGCAGAGAACAACTTTTACAGTCTAATGCATTCATAGATTTGAGATTGGATGGTCAATGCAACTGTCAGAATTCTAGCTGAGAACTGAGGAAATAGTATTCAAAACATGTCCGCGTGAGGTGTATATTTCTGTTCAATCTCTTGACTAAATAACTTCCACAATGTATATGCTTAAATGCCATTAATTTAGCTAATGTTTCATTTATAAATACTGTATATATTTCTGTGAATGAGTAGAAATGAATAATTTGACCATAAAAAACATTCTGATCTATTTTAAAAATACAATAGGAAGTAACATTATGGGCTGCATGCAAATACATTAGTCTCTACTCAAATTACTTCCAATCACCGGTGAGCTAACTTTCCGTGAGCAAGTGCAAAGATCGAATTAGCGACCCACTAACTGGTCATGCATGAAAGTCGTCGTTTTCGTAATATTGGCAAGAAATTACCCAGAATTCTCAGTGATAAAACCTTCCGATTGAGGGTCTTTCCACTTTTCAGCGGTTGCCCTTTTACCAGCCGGCTGCTGGCCCTTCACATCCACATGTGTCAATCACAGAGGTAGATGATCACAGCCAGTGTAGGGGTGACATGTGGTTAGCATGTCGAGTTCCCCAGCCGTTATAGCTGGTTCCTCAACCTGGAGCCGCTACTTATTGTAGCTACCCAATTGCCTCACGATGCTGGGTGGGCACCGGTCCCATACTGGCCAAAATACCATGAGAAAATTTCTTCCCCCATGGAGACTCGAACCAGCGCAAGTCCCGTAGCTCTGCGCCAAGGCTTCCTACCTTAACCGCTCGGCTACGGCGCGGGACAGTGATAAAACCACTTCCGTTATTTTCATCTGCTAGAGGAACTCATTTACGCTTGCGTCCCACAAATAATATTGTATACAACGACATCTGCATTGTGCAATATTACGCTGATTCTCCTGTTCTTCCAGTTGAATTCTTTGGTAGACTCTATCAAATTCCTCTTCTCCGCGCATACCGAAAACATGATCGAAGTCTTCAAGGTCTGACATCTTGGATAAAGCAGCAAGGTATGCGGTAAGGTTTCAAACTACATCGGTTACCATCAGTTCCCATCGGGTTGCTCACGATTCGTTTTTTTGCAAAGTCACCTCGCCAGGAGGTATGCTTAGGAATTTCGACAATTATTACCGCATGAACAGATTTTTGAGTACGCAAAAACGTCTTTGGATGCAACTTTCTCAGCAGAGAACGACTTTTAAGGTCTAATGCATTATTAGATACGACCCTAAGGGCCGCATACAAATACTTTAGTCTCTACTCAAATTACTTTGAATCACTGGTGAGCTGACTTTCCGTGAGCAAGTGCAAAGATCGAATTAGGTACCCACTAACTGGTCATGCATGAAAGTAGTCATTTTCATAATATTGGCAAGAAATTACCCAGAATTCTCAGCGATAAAACCACTTCCGTTATTTTCATCTGCTAGAGGAACGCATTTATGCTTGCGTCCCGCAAATAATATTGTATACGACGACATCTGCATCGTGCGATATTATGCTGATTCTCCTGTTCTTCCAGTTGAATTCTTTGGTAGACTCTATCAAATTCGTCTTCTCCGCGTATACCGAAAACATGATCAAAATCTTCAAGGTCCGACATCTTGGATAAAGCAGCAAGGTATACGGCAAGGTTTCAAACTACATCGGTTACCATCAGTTCCCATCGGGTTGCTCACGATTCGTTCTCTGCACAGTCACTTCGGCAGGTAGCTTAGGAATTTCGACAATTATTATCGCATGAACAGATTTTTGAGTATGCAAAAACATCTTTGGATGCAACTTTCTCAGCAGAGAACGACTTTTATGGTCTAAAGCTTTCATAGATACGACCCTTAGAGGATTTATTTAATAATTAAGATGTTTGGTCTGTGTATTCTTACCTCTTATAGTTGTTTATATTGAACATATTTTTCAAGCCTTCTGAACCCCATCATTAGCGATCACAGACTGATTTTTCTCTAGGAATCTGGAGAAAGGAACCTCATTAGCAAGTTCATTGGACCACAGGCAGAGGGAGTAGGAGTCAAGAATCAGGGCCGACAACTTGAGAAAAATCAGTCTGTGATCACTGACGATGGGGCTCACAAGCCTTGAACATTTTTTTTTAAATAAGCCTATGTTTTCCCTTTACAGAGATTTAGGCGCTCTCCCCTACAGGGAAGAATTTGAACCATACTGATTTAGTTACACTTGTTTTCGTATAGATGTCATTTTGAGTGGTCTGTGGTCAGCGTTCCGCCTCTTATTGACATCTAGGAAACCAAGGTAGTACTAGGATGGGAAAATTTGGTAAATTTTGCTTAGAGGCCTTTTCATTCAGGCATAAGGATTTTTTACGAGCCTGAAAATCTTCAGACTCGGGACCCACGGCTTAAAGTCCCTCCCGGAGGACTTGCTCCTTGGATTTTTCCATTCTAAAAAATCCATTGACCACAGCCGAGTTTGAACCTGCAACCCTCGGGACCAGAGGCAAGGAGCATAACCACTAGTCCACCGCGGCCGACGTCTTGAACATATGTTCAACAAAAACAACCATAAGAGGTAAGAATATACAGACCAAATATCTTAATTTTTCTGACCTATATACATACCTGTGCATCAGTGACAGCTGCTCTTGAAGCATAGTATGGACATGCAGACAATTGTTTTCCAAGATCTACCAACTGTTCTACATCCTTTACTCCCAATAATGCCTCATCTCTCAAATTCTCCACTGCCCTTTGTTGAAAATATGGACAACCAGAAGATGCTTTAGATTTCTTTACAGTTTTACCACCTTTATCTGCTACAGTTGTTTTACTCTTTTTCTTTCGTTGCATGTCTGTGCATCTAAAAAAAAATCAGTGTTAATAAAATCAAAATTACTGTGCCACATGTAAACAATGTATCAAATTAACACATGATAAACTCAACCATTATGTTAGTGGACAGTACAAGAGGCAAAACTGATATTATATTTGAAGAGAAAAATTTTCGCCTAGACCGAGACTTGAACCCGGGACCCTTGGCTTTCCGGGCCAAGTGCTCTACCAACTGAGCTACCGAGGTGAGTTGCGATCTAGATGTAAATTTTTCTCTTATATACATTGTAATTCCCTCGTGCCAAATGTTTGAAACCATAGCTTCTATCTTTGCAAATGGTGGCTTCTTATTTAAGAAGACATTTATTGGGAATTCAACACTACTTTATAAAGCCAGTAGGGCTTCTATTGATGATCAATGAGAAGTGTTAAATTAATAATAAAATCGTCAAAACTGATATTGTTTAAATATTTATACTTTACTGTTCATATTATTCGTTTTTAAACATCTTAATGATGGACAAATTATATTTGAAAAGAAAAATATATGTCTAGACTGGGATTTGAACCCAGGACCTTTGACTCTCTATGTCAATGCTCTATCGAAGTGAGCTACCTAGGCCTCTTGGATAGAGCATTGACATAGAGAGTCAAAGGCCCTGGGTTGAAACCCCAGACTAGGTGTATATTTTTCTTTTCAAATATAATTTACACTCTACTGTTTGAGAAAATAAAAGCTGAGTCTGTAATCTGATTCAAAGAAAGGAAAACAATTTAAGAAAATTACTTATCATCCTGAAATACATAACAAATTTCAAGAAATTCAATATTACATTCGCACCGATGAATTTAGCCTAGGTAATCTATTAATAACCAATAAGAAATTGAACAGCCCAAATAGTAAAAAATCTGGAATTTATCAAATTAATTGTAATGACTGCAATAAAGTATACATAGGAAAAACAAAAAGGAATTTGGACACTCGCATAAAGGAACACTTTAGAAATATTAAAAATGGTGAATTTAAAAGAATCAGCTTTTGCAGCACATAGTTTGTTGGAGAATAATAAAATTGAAAAAGAAGCCCAACCTTTAAAACATTTGGAAAAACCTTTAGAATTGACAATTTGGGAGAAGATATACATTCAGAAGAACAAATTTAGATCCGTGAATTTCGAGATTCCTGATGAACGTGACCTCATCTCAAAGTTCATCAAATTAACACCAGATGGCAACGTTATTGATGGATATTCCAACGAAAATCCGGTAGTCTTAATGCCGGTTGAAAATGAGAGAGATCCTTCTCTTGAAAACTAGTTCCTGTGTTTGAAGAAACATAAGATATGAGGTAAGATGTAAAAATATGACTCATTAATTTACGAATGAAGAACCTCATAATGTTATTTCCCATATTTAAGTATGAACAGATTCATCTTATTTATTACCAACATTATCATGACTTGGTGCAAACTGTAGTGGATTTCCATTATAAACTTATATATATCTTCTTCTTCCTTCCAAGTATTAGGCCAAGGCCTGTTACGATCCTATAGAAAATTTTCCCTCTAGCGTTTCATAGGACGGCCCAGTGATCTTCGTCCTCTTGGTATATAATTATAAACAGCTTTAGGGATCTGATTTGAACTCATTCTTTCAAGATGGTGTTTCCAATTTAGTTGGTACTTATATTTGAAGAGAAAAATTTTCGCCTAGACCGAGACTCGAACCCGGGACCTTTGGCTTGCAGGGCCAAATGCTCTACCAACTGAGCTACCGAGGCGAGTTGCGAACTAGATGCAAATTTTTCTCTATATACGTTGTAATTCCCTCTCACCAAATGCTTTTGAAACCATTGTTTCTATCTTTGCAAATGGCCTCGGTAGCTCAGTTGGTAGAGCATTTGGCCTGGCAAGCCAAAGGTCCCGGGTTCGAGTCTGTCTCGGTCTAGGCGAAAATTTTTCTCTTCAAATATAATTTATCTTTCATTGAGAAATATTAAATCAATAATAAAAACATCATTAAAAGCCTTACTCAGTTTATAAAGTAATGTTAAATTCCCAATAAATGTCTTCTTAACTAACAAGCCGCCATTTGCAAAGATAGAAACAATGGTTTCAAAAGCATTTGGTGAGATGGAATTACAACGTATATAGAGAAAAATTTGCGTCTAGTTCGCAACTCGCCTCGGTAGCTCAGTTGGTAGAGCATTTGGCCCGGCAAGCCAAAGGTCCCGGGTTCGAGTCTCGGTCTAGGCGAAAATTTTTCTCTTCAAATATAATTTATCTTTCATTAAGAAATATTAAATCAATAATAAAAACATCATTAGTTGGTACTGTTTAATATATTCCAAAATTGGCGTAGTCTTCAATTCTTTTAAGATTATCGGTGTTCCTTTTCTGATCCCATCTGGTGTAACCCGCTGTTCTGCGCATGAATCTCATTTCACAAGGCGGTATTCTGCTTTCATGTTGTCTTTTTAGTGTCCATGCTTCACTACCATAGGTCAACACTGGTCTAGCCAAAGTGTTATATAAATGTAATCTGGTGTTTTTTTGTACAAGGGATGGTTTCATAATTATATTTGAAGAGAAAAATTTTCGCCTAGACCGGGACTCGAACCCGGGACCCTTGGCTTTCCGGGCCAAGTGCTCTACCAACTGAGCTACCGAGGCGAGTTACGATCTAGACGCAAATTTTTCTCTTATGTACGTTGTAATTCCCTCGCGCCAAATGCTTGAAACCATAGCTTCTATCTTTGCAAATGGCGGCTTCTTAGTTAAGAAGACATTTATTGGGAATTTAACACTACTTTATAGCCAGTAGGGCTTCTATTGACGATTTTATTATTAATTTAACACTTCTCATTGAAGGATAAATTATATTTGAAGAGAAAAATTTTCGCCTAGACCGGGACTCGAACCCGGGACCCTTGGCTTTCCGGGCCAAGTGCTCTACCAACTGAGCTACCGAGGCGAGTTACGATCTAGACGCAAATTTTTCTCTTATGTACGTTGTAATTCCCTCGCGCCAAATGCTTGAAACCATAGCTTCTATCTTTGCAAATGGCGGCTTCTTAGTTAAGAAGAAATTTATTGGGAATTTAACACTACTTTATAGCCAGTAGGGCTTCTATTGACGATTTTATTATTAATTTAACACTTCTCATTGAAGGATAAATTATATTTGAAGAGAAAAATTTTCGCCTAGACCGGGACTCGAACCCGGGACCCTTGGCTTTCCGGGCCAAGAGGGAATTACAACGTACATAAGAGAAAAATTTGCGTCTAGATCGTAACTCGCCTCGGTAGCTCAGTTGGTAGAGCACTTGGCCCGGAAAGCCAAGGGTCCCGGGTTCGAGTCCCGGTCTAGGCGAAAATTTTTCTCTTCAAATATAATTTATCCTTCAATGAGAAGTGTTAAATTAATAATAAAATCGTCAATGGTTTCATAACTTGATTAATAATTCCGAAAACTTACATATATGCCCATCAATAGGAACCTCAAACTCGATGCTATTCTTTTTTGCAGATGATTTAGCGCTTCTGGCACTTTCCAAAAATTATTTGCAACGATCAATTTATAATTTACAAAAGACAGCTGCCAAATTTAATATGGAAATATCAATTAACAAAACTAAAATTATGGCATTTAATGGGAAGGACCCCATACTAAGTAAAATCTGTCTCCGGAATAAAATTTTAGAGAGATCTAATCAATTTAAATATATTTTATATTATCTCTCTATCTGGGATGAAAAGGATATCCGAAAAAATTACTAGTTATAATAAAAGTTTGGGAATTATTAATCAAGTTATGAAACCATCCCTTGTACAAAAAAACACCAGATTAAGTTTATATAACGCTTTGCTAGACCAGTGTTGACCTATGGTAGTGAAGCATGGACACTAAAAGACAACATGAAAGCAGAATAACGGCTAGTGAAATGAAATTCATGCGCAGAACAGCAGGTTACACCACATGGGATCGGAAAAGGAACACCGATATCTTAAAAGAATTGAAGACTACGCCAATTTTGGAATATATTAAACAGTACCAACTAAATTGGAAACACCATCTTGAAAGAATGAGTTCAAATCGGATCCCCAAAGCTGTTTATAATTATATACCAAGAGGACGAAGATCTCTGGGCCGTCCTATGAAACACTGAAGGGAAAATTTTCTATAGGATCGTAACAGGCCTTGGCCTAATACTTGGAAGGAAGAAGAAGAAATATATATATATATATACACTTTGACTTACTGTTCATTTATAAGGGACAAATTCTTAAGCTTCTGAACTGTCTTGTTGATACAGTAGTTCTGCCTAGAGGCCAAGGAAACAAGACGAATCTCGTCAGCATATGGACTCCTCTGTACCTCTCCTACAAACTGAGCAAGCTGAGAATGTGTTCTACTGCAGAAGTAAACCTGCAAATCACACACAGAATTAACACTCAATTTAATGGTCGAAGATTAGGGCAGAGAATGAAAATCATGGACCTAAAACTATTCAACCAAATGATTCTTTAGATATATTATTTGAATCTCTTCATGTAGGGAGGGCACTAGTACATTTTCTTATGAAATTGAAATGATTGTAAAATTTAAAATAAAATTCTTTACACCTCATTACATATCCTGTCTTCTTTTTAGACCGGTTTCGTAACCTAAATGGTTACATCTTGGGTAGTTTCACGACCAATGTTCTATCAAGATACTACTGAAGATGTAACCATTTAGGGTATGAAACCGGTTTAAGAAGAAGACAGGATATGAGGTGAGGTGTAGAGAATTTAGTTTTGAATTTTAAATTAAACTTCACAGTGATATTTCCTCATATAATTGAAGGGCATAGGGCAGTAACATGATAAGCCACATTGTGTTAAGAAATGAGATACCTAAAAATTAAATGAATCGTGATTTCTTCTTACCTCATACTTCTATTTTTTTTTAAACACAGCACTGCAGTATCAGCAACCCATTGTCGTGATACAGCTGACAATGGTGACAATGGGTCGCTGATACTGCAGTGCTGTGTTTAAAAAACATAGAAGTATGAGGTAAGAAGAAATCACGATTCATTTAATTCTTATGAGTTGAACCTCATAATGTTAAAAATTCCCAAATTTGATATATAAAAATGAGATACCTCCATACAAAAGAAAATAAATGTATTCAAATATCCATAAAACCATGTGTAAATGTGCCAGTGATGAGTTAAACATATAGACACACAATGTATTAACAACAATACTGCCTAATTAGTATTTATAATTTTTTGAAACATTAAAATCCTTATCTCTCAGAAAGAACAATATTGTCGTTCTAACAGATTTCACTAAGTCCAAAATTGTTTTAAAATCATCAGGAAAAAATTCGATTCAATTGAGGGTCTTTCCACTTTTCAGCGGTTGCCCTTTTACCAGCCGGCTGCTGGCCCTTCACATCCATATGTGTCAATCACAGAGATAGATGATCAACAGCCAGTGTAGGGGTGACATGTGGTTAACATGTCGAGTCCCCCAGGCGTTATAGCTGGTTCCTCAACCTGGAGCCGCTACTTATTGTAGCTACCCAATTGCCTCACGATGCTGAGTGGGCACCGGTCCCATACTGGCCGAAATACCATGAGAAAATTTCTTCCCCCATGGAGACTCGAACCAGTGCAAGTCCCGTAGCTCTGCACCAAGGCTTCCTACCTTAACCGCTCGGCTACTGCACGGACATCAGGAAAAAATACAAACTCAATATCCAAAATTGTTGTTTTGAGATACAGCGATTTTAAAATTTAATCAAACTTCAGAAGTCTGTTATGCAACAATGATGAACTTTAACTAAATCATTTGTTCTGATAACACTTTGTAGTTATATTTCTCATCATAATTGTGAAGTTCTTGCCATGTAGATCTGTATTATTTCTTAAAATAACCAAAACAATGGAGTTAGTGACTTCTGCCTGAAGAAGGATATCATTTTTGTGTGAATATAAGGCACTGATTTTAGAAATATTTATTTTGTAATGTATTATTATAAACACAATTTGGCATCAATCAAATGGTAAAGAGAAAAATTTATGCCTGAACTGGAAATCGAACCCCGAACCTTCAGCTTTCCGGGCTGATGCTCTTAACCATTGAGCTAATCCAGGCTTCCTTCCCATCCAAGCATAAATCCTTCCTTTACCTTACTATCTTGGCAATTTGTTTATTGTAAATGATTCAGTTTTCAGTTACTTTGAAAACCAGACAACATATATGATTACAAGTTCTTTTTTTTCTATGAGATCAAAAACATACATGGCCAATTGGCTCAATACTTGTATTAAATACATACATTTAAATTAAATGTTTTCTCTTCAAATATAATTTATCTGTCATTGAGATGTATGAAATGAATAATAAAAAAATCATCTTATTACTACTTATTTTATAAGTTTAAATTTCATTTTAATTTTGTTGAGTTGTTTCTTGACTCACCTCATACTTCTCAACTCCCTCGCAGATCTAGATTTCGTCACTGTATTTGTGATATTCTCAATGCTGTTCACGTTCACAACTGACGTCCAATGGTCTCTCTCTCCTGCAGATTGACCTCTGTGCCATCTGATGGCTGACCGACGAACTTCCAAATCAATCCCATCAGATGGCACGGAGGTCAGTCTGCAGGAGAGGAGACCATTGGACGTCAGTTGTGAACATGAACAAATACAGTGACAAAATCTAGATCTGCGAGGGAGTTAAGAAGTATGAGGTGAGTCAAGAAACAACTCAACAAAATTAAAATAAACCTCATAGTGTTATTTCCTACCTACATAACTTAATTAAATTTCATTTGTTCATGTTTTGTTCATTTGTTATTTTTGTTTCATTTATATTTTGTGATTATGTGTATCTTCAATTTTCTTTTATATGTAACTACAGCCTTAACATACATTTGTGAAATAGCGCTCCGAATCTTGGAGATTTAATAAATAAATAATAATTTCCAATTACTTTTAAATAATTCCCATATCTAAGTGATAAAATTTAATGAGATAAAGTGTATATTTCCAGATCAGTCTCTTGATGTTGAACAACGTTTTTCATAGTCAGAGATCACCAGGACTGAATAAGATACCTTTACACCCTTGTACTTCTCATCTTCATTCTCTGGATCAGATTCCTCACAGTCAGCATCAGCAATCACATCCTCCAGCAAGATATCAGCATCATCATCAGCTGTTGAATTATTAGCTGGAGGTTGATCATTTTCAACTTCCTGTTTCACATTCTCTGTTTTCTTCATGAAATTCCTCTCAATTTTCTGCAATAACAAACATAAGAATTAAATGAATCGTGATTTCTTCTTACCTCATACTTCTATGTTTTTTTAAACACAGCACTGCAGTATCAGCGACCATTGTCACCATCCTCAGCTGTTTTTATGACTGTCAATTTTTTTCTTTTGCCAGTAATTATCCAAACTGCCATCTGGTGTTCTTTTGAATGAATCATTTTCTAAACTGCCATTTCAAAAATACAACAGATAACAGTTTAGAAAATGATTCATTCAAAAGAACACCAGATGGCAGTTTAGAAAATAATTCCTTCAAAAGAACACCAGATGGCAGTTTGGATAATTACCGGCAAAAGAAAAAAAATTGACAGTCGTGAAAACAGCTGATGATGGTGACGATGAATTGCTGATACTGCAGTGCTGTGTTTAAAAAATATAGAAGTATGAGGTAAGAAGAAATCACGATTCATTTAATTCTTATGAATTGAACCTCATAATGTTAAAAATTCCCAAATTTATTATATAAAAATAACAAACATACTTCATAGAAGATTATGAAAAATGAATAACTTATAAGTATAAGTGAAATCTCACCTCATACTATGTGATCTTCAAGCTGATGGCTGATGATAGGAGGGATGCCTCCAGAAACTGCAGTCCCATGCTTGAAGATCACGTAGTATGAGGTGAGATTTCACGACTCACCATTTATTAGTTATTAACTTCAAAACTTCAAGAAAAATGCATTTTGAAATTCTTCCTTTTTTTTCAAAATAACCAAATTACCCTAATTTTGAATTGAGAAAAGTGAATATGACATTACATTTCGATTATTATAGTCCTTTTGCTCAATTAACAGAATCTTCCCGCGCAAATATTTGAAGGATTTAGGGGCAGCGGGTGAATTCTCTGTCTACTTGAAGGCCAGTGTCAGGTATAGGAAGGGTCGGAAATTCTTTTTTTCTTTCGAAGGTATTGTACACTTTTGTATTGCATTTAGTGGTGAGTTGATGTATGAATTGTGCTACGTGAAGTATTTTTTTCAACAATGAGTGTTAACATATTTTAGAAACTTCGGCTAGTTGCTCCCACTCTCTGACTGGCCGTGCAGCAACCATTTGAAAATATACGCGGGAAGATTCTCTTAATTGAGCAAACGGACTATAGCTCTAGTTTTTTTAAATATACTAATATCAAATACAAATATGAAAAATGCAATTTAAAATTATTTTCTTTCTCAAAACATGTAAAGTACTCTAACTGGGGAATCATCAATGGAGGGGTGCTGCATCACTCTTTTATCAACAGGGGGGTTGATAGAACTATTCTAGAAATTATAGAATTGGGCTGAGAAAAAAATAATGTGAATTAGGTTTTGTTCAGTAGATCTAATTCTGGTTTTAGGTCACAACACAATCCCCAGACATCACATTTCATACAAAAATGATCCTTATAAGTTAAATGGGCTATATCTTAGAATCAAGAGCAAATTGAAAATTTTAATGTTATTTCAAGTTTTTCCGTAACAAAATGAAAAATAAGCTATTTTCAAAGTCAGATATTTCTCTGTTGACCGATGTAATCAATTCAATTTCTTGACTTATTTACCTCTAAACTTAAAATACCAGAAATTTTACATCTCAAATATTATGATAGTAAGAATTAAATGAATCGTGATTTCTTCTTACCTCATA
This sequence comes from Diploptera punctata, assembly GCA_030220185.1. Taxonomy (NCBI): domain Eukaryota; kingdom Metazoa; phylum Arthropoda; class Insecta; order Blattodea; family Blaberidae; genus Diploptera; species Diploptera punctata. Next base: position 1,312,591 of record JASPKZ010005311.1, read on the forward strand.
CTTCTATGTTTTATTAAACACAGCACTGCAGTATCAGCGACCCATCGTCACCATCGTCAGCTGTTTTCACGGCTGTCAATTTTTTCTTTTGCTGGTAATTATCCAAACTGCCATCAAAAGAACACCAGATGGCAGTTTGGATAATTACTGGCAAAAGAAAAAATTGACAGTCGTGAAAAAAGCTGATGATGGTGCGATGAATTGCTGATACTGCAGTGCTGTGTTTAAAAAAACAAAGTATGAGGTAAGAAGAAATCACGATTCATTTAATTCTTATGAATTGAACCTCATAATGTTAAAAATTCCCAAATTAGATATATAAAATTATCATAGTATTTAGTAGATTTTGAAATTGTGAGTATAAAAACACGTTTTTGTAATTTTACCATAATTTGCAAATTATAACTTTTCAAATACCAATGTTTTTCAATTATTCATGCATTTTCTCACCATGATTAGCCTGACTATTTATCTCATAGACCAATATAATTGCCTCTTCCGGTTGATAAAATTGCCTCTTCCTGTCAGTGTTGCCAACACAACTTTTGAAATTAAAATTTGTAATGAGATATATCTCTGCAAATTAACTTCTTTGCCCCAAGGATATTGATTCAACAATGTATGATCGATATGGTACAGCAAGAAATACCAAAAGAAAACATCTTCAAAAAATTACAAGAAAAAAGAAAGGTTAGTTCTGTTGCTCTAAAAAAATTATTAAATGTCATATAATGAATCTGCATTATTGTTAATAGTTATTTCTCATACAATCATCTGTTTTTGATTTCCCTCCAAGCCCAAACAGATTTAACAGTAAAGATATGCTCTTTATAACTATACAGCCGGCTTAGAAATCACCCGGAAGTAAGATTGGAATACATAACCCCACATTTGGTAAATATTAAATATTATAATTATTTTTAGCTTCTGATGTTGTATTATTCGCTAAATAGTCACTCCAAATCCAATGCGAGGTTTCGTTTTTCATTAGACAAAATCACGAAAAAGTTTGTCTCTCATGATTTTTTCAGAGAAACACAACCTCTTGTTACATTACTGTTGATAATAAAAGTTTACCATATAAAGTAATTAAGAAAAAGATAAATTAACAGTTTTGTAAGCACCTTTTCTTTACGTTTTCGAAGTTGTTCCAGTTTCTCATCATTACGCAAAATTTTGTTGAGCTGTAGCTGTAACAACTGTCGTTGTTGTGTGATTTTAACTTGTTCTACTTGTTGCTTCAACCAATCAGTATCTTCTCCATCGTTATCATCCTTTTTTGTATCAAGTTCAGCTATAGAATTCTGCAACTGCTGACGTTCTCTCTTCTCGTGATCAAGTAACCAGCGCAGAGCCCCACAAATCAAGCTCAGTGATTTTCCCTGGTACATAAACAATTACAATAAAACATAAATAGTTTTTAAATAGTTTGATATATTCAAAGTTAAAATTGGGAAACACATTATGAGGTTCTTAATTAATAAATTAATGAGTCATTTTAACATCTTACCTCATATTTCATGTTTTATCAAACACGGTAACTATAGTTTCCAAATGATCTTGTCATTCATTTTCAACCGCCATTATGACTCAGTCAAAAAAAATGGCAGTTGAAAATGAATGACAAGATCATTTGAAAACTATAGTTACCGTGTTTGATAAAACATGAAATATGAGGTAAGATGTTAAAATGACTCATTAATTTATTAGTTTGATATATAATTAAAACATTTTGTTGAGTTCATTCTTACCTCTTATAGTTGTTTTTGTCGAACATATATTTCAAGGCTTCTTAGCCCCATTGTCAGCGATTACAGACTGCAATCGCTGACGATAGGGCTAAGAAGCCTTGAAACATATGTTCGACAAAAACAACTCTAAGAGGTAAGAATGAACTCAATAAAATGTTTTAATTATTAAACAAACCTGTTAATGATGTTTTTTTTATTATTGATTTAACATTTCTCACCGGAAGATAAATTATATTTGAAGAGAAAAATTTTCGCCCAGACCGAGACTCGAACCCAGGACCTTTGGCTTGCCGGGCCAAATGCTCTACCAACTGAGCTACCGAGGCGAGTTACGTTCTAGATGCAAATTTTTCTCTTATATACGTTGTAATTCCCTCTCGCCAAATGCTTTTGAAACCATTGCTTCTATCTTTGCAAATGGCGGCTTGTTAGTTAAGAAGACATTTATTGGGAATTTAACATTACAACGTATATAAGAGAAAAATTTACGTCTAGAACGTAACTCGCCTCGGTAACTCAGTTGGTGGAGCATTTGGCCCAGCAAGCCAAAGGTCCCGGGTTCGAGTCTCGGTCTGACGAAAATTTTTCTCTTCAAATATAATTTAAACCTCTTAATGTTACTTCCCATTGTATTTTTTAAACAAAAAAAGGTTAGATATATAGTTAAAGTGTGCAAGATTTAAGTTGAGACAGCTATCTGTTCTATTTAAGGGTGATGAAGGCTAGGGCCAGCTATCTGAACAAGAGACTCGTAGAGTCACCAAGCCATATGAAAGTGATTCGTCCCGAATGCTTTGTGCAAAAAAGAGACAGAGCTATATTGGTAATGTTGCCTTTTGAACAGTATGAAGTCCTAGCCTGCATTTATGTTCTTGTATATTAATGGTCCCGCGCCGTAGCCGAGTGGTTAAGCAGAGCTACGGGACTTGCGCTGGTTCGAGTCTCCATGGGGGAAGAAATTTTCTCATGGTATTTCGGCCAGTATGGGACCGGTGCCCACCCAGCATCGTGAGGCAATTGGGTAGCTACAATAAGTAGCGGCTCCAAGCAGAGCTACGGGACTTGCGCTGGTTCGAGTCTCCATGGGGGAAGAAATTTTCTCATGGTATTTCGGCCAGTATGGGACCGGTGCCCACCCAGCATCGTCAGGCAATTGGGTAGCTACAATAAGTAGCGGCTCCAAGTTGAGGAACCAGCTATAACGGCTGGGGGACTCGACATGCTAACCACATGTCACCCCTACACTGGCTGTTGATTATCTACCTCTGTGATTGACACATGTGGATGTGAAGGGCCAGCAGCCGGCTGGTAAAAGGGCAACCGCTGAAAAAGTGGAAAGACCCTCAATCGGAATCGTATATTAATGTTGTGGTTAAGTTTTAAGATTTATGTACGCTCAGGTGGTAGCATGCCTGCTTCCAGACTAGCAGACCTGGGTTCAATACCCAACATGGTGTCATTACGACATTTCTTGTATTCTTTCCTGACATGACGTACTTGTAACTCACTTCTGAGATTGGGGCACCTGGGAAGTGAGGTTACGGCTGCCCCGATGATATGAAAGGTGATGATGGTGATAATGATGCATTAAGAGAGGCCTTAACCCTAAACTTAATCTAATGAGGCGAATATGATATTGATGATACTAATGGCTAGATGGTGTTCAGGGACGGTTTGGGCCTTAAAGTTTCCTGAAATTTGTCTTACATGTGAAGAAAAACCCCAAAAAAAACTCACCCAGAAACTTGTCCTGACAGAAGATCGAACTCAGGTCTGCTACATGATAGGCAACATGCTACCTTGAGATTACAGTGGTGGACTAAACAATAAATATTAATGGCATACAACGTACATAATGCTTTCTCTGCTGAGTATGTCGCTAAGAATGTTATCTTGAATACCACTGAAGTAGATGATCCAAAACATAAGCTAATTTTCATAATGGAAGCTAAACTAACCCAAGGAAAAAGAGTCATCAAATAAATTGAATTGGTTTCTTGCATCTTACATCATATAAAACATCCTTCAAAAACAAACTAAAGAATTATTTAATAACAAACTAACTTATACACCTCACTGATAGTATTCTTTTAGCAATATTAATATATTTAATTATTTATGTAAATAATATTAAGAATAACAAATATTGTTATTTGTTTTGTTTTAAATATTGTATAATCGTAAAATTAGTATTCTATATCTCATTATTTTCCTGTTTTTTATATACACTACACAGGGACAATTTAATATGCCTTGCTTGTATACATTTTATTATTAGTTTTAGTCTTAATTTTAACTAATATTAACTGGTTGTATTATAGATCGTAATATGTATATTAGATATTATCTTTTTGATCAAATTTTTACTTAGTGTTTAATATTAGAGTTAATTAAGATTGTTATATTCTTATGTAATATATGTTTGTCCTGGTGAGTGGAAGAGAAGGCCACATGGCCTTAACTCCACCAGGCTAAATAAATCTAATCTAAATCTAATCTAATCTATTATATATTAGGGAATAAGGAACATATTCAATTTACTTGACTATTTAACTTATGCTCCAAATGGGAATCAATGACCAATCACGTTTCAATGAATTTTGTTTTACAACCACTGACAGTCTTGTTTCACCTCAATATTTATTGAATTCTGTTTACCAAAATAAAAAAAGCTCCTCCTCCTTAATAATCTGAACAGGCCAGAGCATTATTTTGCAGTGACTGACTCACCAACAAATGCGTTGAATATAGCAAATAATGAACAGATTCTTTCCAACTACACATTTGATAGTTGTGCGTTCAATAATTGTGTTGATTTTAAATAATGATTTTACAGAGTTGTTTCCTAAAAAAATAATTAATTACTTTTAATGTTGGTTATAATATACAGTTTGACATGTTTCATTTTTTCTCCATTAGGGTGTATTCTTACAATATTGTGATCCTGTTTGGCAATAAATAATATGATCTAGTTGCAGTGGATGATTATACGAAACATAACCAAACATTTCTCATTTGCTTTCGAACATCGCCGTTTACATTAAATATATAAATATTTTAAAATAACTATATTTAAACAATGATTTGTGAGTAAACAGCTTAATTTTATTTGTTAAATAGTGCTAACAAATGTCACTCTTGATTTCCAAATCCTCTAGATAAATTGGAAATCACTCATGGCATTACTTATGATAAAATAGCACATAGTGTCATTTCTTATCAATTTTATGTTAAAAGTCGTCCATGTTAATAATATAGTAGTCTCGATATTAACTAATATTTAATTTTAGGAAGTTATATTTTGAGGTTATTTTAATTATATTATTGAGGTAAGATGTCCAGACTAAAAATAATATAATCAATATTAACTGTTGAAATAATGTGTTAAAAAATTACGTGTCATAATGACATAGGATGTAAATTGTTCCAGATTACATTGGTAGATGTTGCAATGGAAGAATTAATAATAATCTAAAGAGTTTGTAACCTGTGACCTATTATTACATGCATATCAAGATATTTACGCTAAAATAGCCATTATTTTTATTAAATTACAGTTCCTTTGAAAGATGTTATCTGGTCTATTAACTAGATATCCTGTATACTCAACTGTTCCTGTTGGACTTTCAAAAATTCCCAACTTCCTTTCTTCCAGTGCCAGATAGAGATGCTTCATAAAGTCCTTTTGTATTGGATATGGTGTAAAAGGAAAAGGAAATTCTTCTGGAGGAACCAACTTCTCCTCTGACGTCATCTGTAAACATATCAAGGTTAACGATTTTATCATTAATTTAACACTTCTCATTGAAGGATAAATTATATTTGAAGATAAAAATTTTCGCCTAGACCGGGACTCGAACCCGGGACCCTTGGCTTTCCGGGCCAAGTGCTCTACCAACTGAGCTACCGAGGTGAGTTACGATCTAGACGCAAATTTTTCTCTTATGTGCGTTGTAATTCCCTCGCGCCAAATGCTTGAAACCTATAGCTTCTATCTTTGCAAATGGCGGCCTCTTAGTTAAGAAGACATTTATTGGGAATTTAACACTACTTTATAGCCAGTAGGGCTTCTATTCGTCAATAGCTATAGGTTTCAAGCATTTGGCGCGAGGGAATTACAATGCACATAAGAGAAAAATTTGCGTCTAGATCGTAACTCGCCTCGGTAGCTCAGTTGGTAGAGCACTTGGCCCGGAAAGCCAAGGGTCCCGGGTTCGAGTCCCGGTCTAGGCGAAAAAAAAAAAAAAAATTATCTTCAAATATATCAAGGTTACATTAATCAATGTTCCCATTATTGCAGTAGCAAAATTCAGGATAACTTCTAGTGAAATGAGATTCATGAGGTATACAGCAGGATATACCAAATGGGATAACAAACGCAATGACAATATTTTGAAGGAACTACATTTAGAACCAGTTATTGAGTACATACATAGATACCAAAACAACCGGATGAATCATTTGCGACAAATGAGTACAGATAGAGTTCATATTATTTGTTTTTAAACATCTTAATGATGGACAAATTATATTTGAAAAGAAAAATATATGCCTAGACTGGGGTTTGAACCCAGGACCTTTGACTCTCTATGTCAATGCTCTTCCAAGTGAGCTACCTAGCTTTCCAATCTAAACGCATATTTTTCTCTTATACATAGTTAATTCCCTAACCCCAAATGATACGAGCCGTTGCTATGATTTTTTGCAAATGCTGCCATTTGCAAAAATTGTAGCAATGGCTTGTAGCATTTGGGGTTAGGGAATTAACTATGTATAAGAGAAAAATATGCATTTAGATTGGAAACCTAGGTAGCTCACTTGGAAGAGCATTGACATAGAGAGTCAAACCCCAGTCTAGGCATATATTTTTCTTTTCAAATATAATGGATAGAATTCCTAAGGCCATGCTTTGTTGTTAACCAACAGGGAAGAAATCTCTGGGCTGTCCAAGGATACAAAATTCATCAGTGAGATCGTAACAGATCTATAGGTCTAAGACTTGGTTGGATGATGAAGAAGAAGAAATTCAGACTGCTTACAGAACATGATTATTTGGCCAAACACTTATATAAAATAGAAATTTACATGAATCCAAATTGTCCTCTATGCAACAAAGATGAAGAAATGAATGAAGAACATCTACAAAACTGTGAAGTATTACCTGTTGGATCCACCATAGAGAAATATTGGAGAGCAAGAACGCTAATGGCTTCATTGCCAAGGTCCAGCATTTGATAACATCAACATATTCCCATAAGATGAAAGTTAAAAATTAAAATTGTACCTGTTGGTAGGTGCCGTCATCCTCAACTTGTTAATATATTGCATATAAAATTAACTAGAGCGCTTTCAGAAGTTACTTTCCATCTTCTGCAGGTTGAGTTTCTGTTACTTGTTGTTGTTGTGTACGGTGATGTATACTCCAACTGTATGTAGCAGCAACTACTAATTGACCAATTAGAATGACATGTAGTCAGGCCACAACTTTTCATTGGCTAAATCATGCTTCATGGTATTCTTTTAACTCTAACTGCTACAAACAGTTGGAGTATACATCACCATACACAACAACAAGTAATGGAAACTCAACCTGCAGAAGATGGAAGGTAACTTCCGAAAGCGCTCCAGTTAATTTTATATACAATATATTAACAAGCTGAGGACGACAGCACCTACCAACAGGTACAATTTTAATTTTTAACTTTCATCATATGACTTCACCTCAATGGAATTTGATATGAATTTTACTAGTATTGATATTCCCATAATTTCTGACCAGAACAAACAAGAGTGTACAGTTAATAAAAGTCAGAGGACAGTAATTGCTAAACAAGATTTTGGGATTGCAGAATGTGATTAGCAACCTGAGGAATATGTGTATGTTTATACATATATACATACACAGGGAGTTTCAACCTTTTGGGTCAAAATTGGACATATGATAGTGGACACCAAACTGAATTTTTGACATAAGGAATCTATGGCCAGTAATGCAAAGTTCATGTTTTATTTAAAAAAAAGTGTATTTCTTAGCAGGAACCAAATGGTCAGAAATTCATAATTTCATTTTCTTGGCTATTTAACTAATGCCACAAATGCTAGTCAATGATCAATCATGTTTCAATGAATGTTGTTTTACAACCAATGACAGTTGTGTTTCACCTTGCTCTTTATCGATTTCTCTTTATCAGCTCCTGCTTTTGTGATAAAGAAAGCTCCTCCTTTTTAATGTTCTGAACAGGTCAAAGCATTATTTTTCTCCAACAAATACATTGAATATAGCAAATAATGAAAAGATTCCTTGATTTTACTGAGTTGTTTACTAAAAAAAAATGAATAGCCCGTAATGTTGATTATGATATATAGTTTGATGTGTTTCATTATTTCTCCACTTGGGTGCACTCTTACAATATTGCGATCTTAATTGGCAATAAATAATATGATCAAGCAGCAGTGAATGAATATAACCTCACATTTCTGATTTGTTTTCAAACATCGCCATTTACATTAAATATATAAATATTTTAAAATAACTATAGTTAAACAATGATTTGTGAGTAAATAGTATAATTGTATTCATTAAATAGTCCTAACAAATGCCACTCTTGATTTCCAAATTATCTAGATAAATTGGAAATCACTCGTGACATTACTTATGACAATGACATTTAGCGGTGATGGCAATGAAATAACTACGTGGTGCTTGTTGTCTGTGACAGTTCTAGCTATAACTGGATGGGATGCCTTCTCACTCTGATGTTGAGGTCCATCAGTACTTTGATCATACATTCCCTGATCATTGAATTGAAAGGGAAGATCCTGTCCCTTGGTGACTGTTCGCTAGATCTCACTCCTCTGGATTTTTTTTTTTTTTGGATGGGAGCATTTGAAGTCGTTGGTCTATGAAACTCCAGTAGACACTGATGAGGAATTGTTTGGTAGGGTCCTAGCTGCCAATCTTGTTGAAATTTTCTGTGCCAGTGTCATGTATGCATTGAGACTGGTTGTCACAACTTTGAACAATTGCTGTGTTCTGTAAGGTGATGCTATTATTTTCTTATGTTGTAGTAATGTCCTGCTATGGGTACATTGTTCTTTGCAATAAATACTATGAATTCTATGAAATTTATTCAGATAAAACTATGCATTTCCAGCCATAGGTTCCTTATATCAAAATGTTCAGTTTAGTGCCTTCTATAATATTTGGACCAAAAAGTTGAAGATATCCTGTATGTTATATTTTTGGACATAACAAGGTAAGAAAAATAATAAAAAGATGAATTAGAATTGCTGATAAAAATATCTAAAAGACATGATATAAACATTTATGAATTGTGCAAAGATAGTTATGAATGAGGGTTAAAAACAGAATTGTTAATTAATGGGAGTATTCATCTTTTCCATTGATCATTTTGCCTCAATCAAACTTTCATAAAATGTGATAATATAACCAAATCTAATGAAACAAAGTGAAACAATTTCTTTTGTCTAATGCTATCAGGTTGTCTTACAACATGCCTGACATTCTCTCATGCCATAGGCAGAATTGTAATTTTTGTGGTTGGTGAAACTAGAAAGCAGATAAATTATATCTGCAGAGAAAAGCAGAGTTACATACCAAGATGATATGAGGGGTGATCAAAAGAACCAGTACAGCCCTTATTAAACCTAAATTCCAGACAGTGGACAACCACAAAAGTTCCCTTTAAGGAAACATTCTTGTTGGTCTGAATAATAAAATGTTGGCAATTGGCTATTGTGGAAATGTGAACTAACATTGGCAACCATTAAAGCAGAATTTTAATATCATAATAAATATGGAAGTTAAAGTTAATAATTTTATACTTTAAAATTATTTTAATATTTAACTTAAATAAATAAATTTTAATTACACCAAACAGTACAGTAGCATGTTGATATACTACACGGCTGACAAGCAATACATATCTACTTCAACTTCTTCTTTGGGCGGATGTTGTTTGTATGTCCGCACTTCTTCTTACGGCAGTTGGTTGCCCTGGGATGAAGACGAGCATAGCATTTACGACAGATCATTTTGTCGCAGTTGTATTTCTGAGCAAGAATACGCAATAACTTAAATAAATAAAAACATCTAAATAATTTGTTGTTCATTGTTGAATAAAAATGTCTCAGTAACAATTAAAGAAATTGTATTACATAACAGTCTTTCCAAATAATGCTTTTAAAAATTGTTTTAAATCATTGTTGTCAAAATTATAAAGCTTTCTGTTATAACTGTAATAAGGACACCTGCTTTACTTCATATTTTTAAATGAAACTAAAATAAATTCTGATTGGATGTTAAAACAATTAACTTTTTGATTTAACAAATAAAATTTAAACCTTATATTTGATGGACTATTAATCAATAGAATTTAAAATTACCATCATATGATGTAATAATGTTCTTTAAAATTATAAAAGAATTACCTAGTCATTCTACATATAACTTTCCACAAAGATAGAAGCAAGAAGAGTTCTCAAGATAACATGTAATATTTAATACAAGGATAATTGATTTCAGAAAAGAAAAGAATTCATTTAATTGATAGCGAAGAATAATATCACTTACATTTTCTTAATCTGCTGGGAACCTACAAAGTGAATAAATTTGTAATTATTTCTACAAGAAACAGTTTTTAGTGATTTTTGAAGTGTTTTCCTATCCAGTGTACCAACTTCCGACCTTGAGAAGAGAATCCGGCTCTACCAAAAATTAAACCCAACCTGATTCAGTAATTCTTTTTCTTGGACACAAATCCTTCTTCAAAATATTACTACAACATCGGGCATGAAGAGAATTACTGCTTCAAAACATCAACACAACATGGGACAGCAATTTACTTCTTCACCATGTCATTACATGAATGTTATCCAATAAGTATAGATACAATGCAAGAATAGAAAATAATAAATTTGCATGGTAGATAATTAAAAATGTGTCTATCTCACCTAAATGTTACAGGAATTGCTGGAAGTGATATCCACTTTCAGTTAAGCATAGCTAACATTAAGTGATCTGTTGCAAGATTGTAGATGGGCATCTCACATAGAATAGCCATTTGTTATGTAAGCTATGCAATGCAAATCTCCTCCTCAGTTAATTATACAAATATTCAGTGCAATATATTTTTACATATTTACTTGAATTTATAGCATTGTAAAAAATAAACACGTTCACTAAAGTAAAATTATGTTTCATCAGTCATTGTATCAAGACAATTTCAAATTCCATTGTGTACTGACCACAAAATCCAACTGCAGAAATTAACACAGGGAGCAGGATTTTTTTTACACCTTTTGTGTCATTGATACTTCATGTGGGGGGAATTAAGACATTTAAGTCATGTTAACACAGATATCTGAGAGATACTACATTCCTCTGGTAGCTGCTTATAGGGTTTATGGTCTATTGTAGTTCAATTCTTTTAACATTTCATCTGCAAATGCTCTCTTTACAGATGTGTTTTCTCTGTTTAATACTGAACCTGTTTAATCCTATTATTTTAAACAAATAAAAAAATATGGATTTGAAGGTAAGTAGTAACTGAAAAATGTTTATAAAATTTTCTCACAATGTTTTTAAGATGCATAATCATTAACAAAAACCCTTTCTTCAGTGGTTAATGTTTTTATAACACACTATCGCCCCTCAAACAAGATAATGGAATAAAGTAGCCAAAAATGGAAGTGAAAGATGGAAAATCACAAATTTCAATTCGAGTAAACCAATATTCCATCTACAAAAATACAAGGAGTACTCAGAAATGTGCTTTATTTTTGGATTTGACTACAGAGAAAGATAGATATGGGAGAAATTTTATTTCTTCAGACGAAATAAATATCGTCAAGTATAGTTTTTTGTCACTATATTTTTATGAAATATCCACACGAAATTGGGTATGTTTTAAGTGTACTCAGCTTCTGCGTTTCAAATTAAAATAACTCCGGCTGAAGTTTTCATTAGGTCACTGAAATTTAAAAATACCCCGAACAACTTTTGTCAACACTCCGATAGCCACAGATATATTGCGCAATTTATAAATATTTAATTCGTTTGTTAAATATTATTCAATGAGAGTAAGTAATAATAATAATAATTACAAGAACAAATCGTTATCTTGTTGAAGCCATTTATAAAGTATGACAATTACCTTGATATCTAAAATAATAGTTTCAAAACGTTGAATACAACTTCATAGAACTCTTGAACATTTAGTTTTAAAATATAATTACACTAAAGCAATCAAAATATACAGGTTTCCATTTAAAATGTCTATATAAATGTCCATATCTTTCAATTTGACAGATCCGTATTAAGGATTATGCCGTATATTAAGTTGGCTATGCTGACCTGATGCCGACAGAATCTTCAAAAAAAGAATACCATCAAGCGTGCTTTAGCCAATGAAAAGTTGTGGCTTGACTACATGTCATTCTAATTGGTCAATATTTTAACTCGCTTCGCATTGTTCATTTTTATATTAGTGAGACAAATACCAACTGCAAAAACATTACATTTTGTATATATTTCCCGCGCTATATACAATTGTGCAAGAATGTATATAGCGCGGGAAATTATGAGTGTAAGAGTGGTTTGAGTTTCGTGTTTTCCTTTTTTTAGAAACACTAAACTAACTCACTATCTGCCGCAGTGGGCTAAGGTTAAGTATCTGGCCTCTGGTCCCGAGGGCACAGGTTCAAACTCGGCCCGGGTTGATTATTTTTTAGGATGCAAAAAATCAAAGGAACCATTTCTCAGGGAGGGACTTCAAGACTTTGGGTCCCGAGTTCGAAGATCTTGAGCTCGTAAAAGAAAAGGCATAAAACACAGCCTCTAAGCAAAATTTAAGCCATGGGGAGTCATAAGATGTAAGGGCTCGTAAAAGAACACGCATTGAGCAGAGTCTACGAATACAACTTATTGGTCTTCCCCATCCAAGTAGGTTGCCTTCAAAGCTGTCTGTTTGAGGCGAAAAACTAACCACTTGTTAGTCGCTGACATCTGTAGTGGAATAAACTAACTAAATTAGTTAATTTAAGTAAATCCCGCATGGGAGCACTCTTACTCAACACGGTGCACTATTAACAAACCCTTTCCGTGTAAAAATTAGATTTCGAAAAAAATGGAGGTAACAACCTCTTTCTGATCGACTATTCAATTAAAAAGTTAATTTACTTAAATAATAAAAATGCAAAAATATATACATCTATCTATCTTCGAATCTTACAGCTGTTCCCGTCTTCCAGTGCCAAACCTCCAAAGCCTACGATCTTGGGCATCTTCAATGTTTAGCCCTCTTGCTTGCATTACTGTCCTCATGTTTTCCTTCCATGTTAACTTTGGTCTTCCTCTTATCTACTTTCTGGTCGGTTGCCATTGATTAGTAGTTTCGGCCATCGCTCATCTTCCATTCTTAAAATACGTCCTAACCATTTTACTTCCTTCTCCTCAATTCTTTCAAGTTATGCTTTCTTCTGTTTCCATTATGTTTCTAATTTCCTTATTTGTGACATGTTCTAATTTTTACTTTCTCGCACTTCTGCGTAAATAAAAATACATACACAACAAGTAAAATATTGAATAAAGGGGAAAATGAGGAAACAACCTTGATCTGGGTTCAATTCTTCCACTGAGGGCAGTTAATATACACTACTAATAACGTAATTTTACACTCATGGTGCGGGGATATGTGACTAGCACAAAGATACATTCGAGTAGGCCTACTATCTGGCAGCTGTCACTCGTCAGTGTGTCCTTAGGATACATGATCTTGTGATTATCTCAGCATTAGCGCAGCAAAACTCATTGAGAGACACGTGGAGAACAGTGGTACACGGGCGTTACTGGGTCATGGATAATTCCCCATCCTCGTCAGTTTATAAGCCTTAAAGATGAGGCCAGTGTGTCTGCCTGTCATGTGTATGGGGTGTGTGAAAGTGAGTGTGTGATTCCCTGATTGAGATAGGAGTTGAAGTTATCTTAAAAGTTTAGCTATAGCTTAAAATCATTTTGGTTTAATTAAAAAATGTATTTGTGAATATATAACCCTCCATGGTGTCTTTACCTTGTCGTGGTGGAGTGGCTTGCGTGCTTAAATGATCCCGAGAGCTATGCCGGCGGTAGCATTGCTGCCGATAGGGTTACCCATGCCGGACTGGTCGAAGGTGATAAGTCAGACGAAAAACGTACCTTGATCGAAGGAGTGACGATATTTCACCGTAAAAATACAACCGTCAAGAAATGCGGACATGGGTTCAACTGGGGTAAAATTTTCCGGAGGTCAAATAGTCCCCCATTCGGTTCTTCGGCCGGGGACTACTTCAGGGAACCCATGCCAAAGGCTCAAACACAGGGACATGTTCCTAGGAACATGGAATGTTAGGACTTTATACTGTGGCTGAATTCAAATACCTAGGAACAATAATCACAAATAGGACTGAGATGACAAAGAAATTAAACATAGGCTCAATTCTGGAAATGCGTGCTATTATGCATTGCAGAGACTTTTGATGTCCCAACTCCTTTCAAAAAACGTTAAACTGAAAATATATAAAACTATTATTCTACCAGTTATATTATATGGGTGCGAAACATGGACTCATACTTTAAGGGAGGAAATGAGATTACGAGTTTTTGAGAATAAAGTTCTTAGAAAAATTGTTGGACCAAAGAGAGATGAACAGACGGGTGAATGGAGAAGACTACATAACAATGGACTACATGGTCTTTATAGGAAGCCAGATATAATAAGAACAGTTAAGTCTTATAGACTGCGATGTGCAGGACATGTTGCACGTATGGGGAATGAAAGACGTGCATGGAGGCTTCTTGTAGGAAAGCCAGAGGGAAAACGCCCAGTTGGTAGACCAAGAATGAGGTGGGAGAACAACATTAACTATGATTTGAGGAAAGTAGATTATACAGGGAATGATTGGAAAGCATTAGTTCAGGATAGGGATGTATGGAGAGCTTATGTCCGCGCGGCTATGAACCTACGGGTTCGATAGTGCCAGTGAGTAAGTAAGTAAGTATTTGTGAATATAACGTTTTCTAACTTTTACGCTGATGTCACTGAAGATTACTGAGCTGATCACTCATTCGGGGAGGTCCTCAATTTCCGTGCGATGACAAAAAAGTGTGTTTAAAATTGCTCTCCCGGCAGGTCGTACCACTGTAAGGACCGGGTGACGTGAGGTGAGGGGTTAAACTGAGATAAAGAAGGAGTCACTGAAGATAACAGAAACCAGCGACAATGACTAACTGGCGGATACTCCTCAAAGTACAAGAACAATGGTTTATTTCTTGGTGTTTGAAATATAGAGATATAAACCGGGGACTGGGTACATTCTTATCTTCAAGTTCAGACTAAAAAAAAATACTAGGGTGGAGAAGGTAGGTAAATTTTGCACAGAGGCTTTTTATTCAGGCTTGCGGTTCTTTTAAAGTAAAGTGATCCCACAACAGGCCCGGAGGCCCTTGAGGTAGTAGGAGGTTAAGGCTCCCACTTTTTCTAGACAATCGGCACTGTATGTCAGCCGGGTTGTCAGCCCTGCATGACGGCCGCCTTTACCCCCAGAACAAGCGTCTAGTACTCATTTCCGTTAGAGGCTGAGTCGACCTCAGGGTCATAGTGCCGCCAGAGGGTTTGGGTCCAAGAGCCTGAAAATCTTCAGACTCGCGATCCACGGCTTAAAGTTTCTTCCGAAGGACTTGTTCCTTGGGGTTTTCAATTCTAAAAAATCCATCGACCCCGGCCAAGTTTGAAGAGGGATATGACTTCACCTATCTTCCAATTTTCAGGTATTTTACATTCGTTTATTATGTTTAATGATCTTATTTCTGCAAATAAACCTTCATACTTTATCAGTTCATTGTTTATACCATATATACCTGGTGTTTTTCTATTTTCCATTTATTTCAATGCCTCCCTCATTTCGCTTAGAGTAATTCTATTTCTGATTTATTTTTACTTTCAGAAGAGCGTTTTAGAACTAATTCTTCATTACACCATAGCAAATTAAACACAATAGAAATTCGGATGGAGCAAATTAAACATTACTAACTAACTCACTGGTACTATCGAACCCGTAGGTTCATGGCTGCGCGGACATAAACTCTCCATACATCCCTATCCTGAGCCAATATTTTCCAATCATTCCCTGTATAATCTACTTCCTTCAAATCATAGTTAATGTTATTCTCCCGCCTCATTCTTGGCCTACAACAGGACGTTTTCCCTCTGGTTTCCTACAAGAAGCTTCCATACACGTCTTTCATTCTCCATTCGTGCCACTTGTCCTGCCCATCGCAGTCTACGAGACTCATTATATCTGGCTTCCTATAAAAAAACATATAATTCATTATTATTCAGTCTTCTCCATTCACCTGTATGTTTGTCTATCTTTGGTCCAAAAATTTTCTTAAGAACTTTATTCTCAAACATTACAGTAAAATGATTAATTAAGGATGTCATGGTTTATTCAAATGCTGATGAAAGTTGAGTCAGTTATATTTTATTTTTTTAGATGGTTGGTTGGTGTCCAATGTGGCCTACATCTAACACTGAATTCTTGCTCTCCAGCACTTTGAAGTTTTAGAAGTTTCCTGTTTGACGCCTGTACAGTTGTTGAGGTGTTCGTCGTCCATTGTTGCTGCTCCATGGAATGTAAATAACGCCACCATTCATCATGATTTAAAAATAGCTACTGTAAAAGAAGAAATAGAAAAATACAGCACTCGATATCTAAGGCGACTAGAAGTTCATCCTAATCATCTTGCAATCAATCTTCTAGACAACAGCGAAGAAATAAGAAGACTAAAAATAAATAAGATATTAGAATTTCCTTTCATTTTTACATAAAATGTTGTCTAATGGAGCGAGTGCTGTCAATGGACAGTATTCTCCTTACAAGTTATGTATTTTAACAAATTTACTTGTTGTCTTTTCAAGATGATTGTAAATTAGCAATAAAGTTAAAAAAATCTTCCTCTGGGTGGTTGCATAGAATACATCTTAGTGTAGACAATATATTGATCTTCTGCAAGTGTTTAGCAAGGCAATCGTGGCCTGTAGTCAATTTGAATTGTGCAACTGCTGTCTTCATTGGAAGTTCTGGCTTGAAGTCGGTGTTGTGAAGGAGGTATTCTCTTTACTTAGCTTTTGTGGATTAAAATGTTTTAAATAATAGTACACGTGCCTTTTTTTTTATCCGTGTTCCTCAATTATAATTTATTTTTATTTTTAAAAATCGTTAAATTATTAAATCGTGAAGGCCTTTCAAAAACATGCTTTATCTGCGGCATGCTATTTGGTACTAATGTAGGTGCATACTTTATATGATCGGTTCACGGATGATTGGGGTCTGTTGTTAATGTCCTTGGTTTTTTACTTTATGTGTCTTTTTAGCCAAAATATAATATATAGGTTTGGGTGTTGGTGATTGTGTTATCAGGGAATATTTCTTCTCAACGAGATCAGCGTATATATATATATTAAGTAATTCTGCCCGAAGGCAGGTCCTTCACTGCAATCATAGCATTTTCATGCTATACTTGCAGCTTTACTAGGGAATTGTAGGTGTGGTAGCTTCCCGTTGCTTTCCACACCGGTGAAGGATGATGATGATAATGATAAGGATGATGACGATGGCCATATGATTTCGGGGACCGTTTGGGCCTTAAAGATTTCCTGACATTTGTCTTACAGGTGAGGAAAACCCCCGATATAAACCTCACCCAGAATAACTGCCCCGACCAGGGATCGAACCCGGGCCCGCTGCGTGACAAGGCAGCACGCTACCTCGAGACCACAGCGGTGGCTATATATATATATATATATATATATATATATATGATATGATATGAAAAGAAAAAAGAATGCTTGAGTCGGGATTTGAACTCGAGTTCAAATCCCGACTCAAGCATTCTGTTTTCTTTTCATATCATATTTGCCTTCATTGCCATATGTCAAAAATATATTTATAATATCTATCTATATATATATATATATAATACCCGGCGTGCGCTGCTACGCCTAAATAAATGAAAATTAATGTGCCTTTATGTTTAGTTGAATAAGTGAGAGGGGAAAAAAAAATTTTTTTTAGATACCCCATGCTGATTGCCCGGCGTTTCCCGGGAATCTACTTATCCCGATCTTCTTGACATACATGAAATGAAATACGAACATTAATGTGTATTATGTTTAGTTAAATAATTGACAGGAAAAATGTATACCTATTTATTGTTAGATACCCCGTGCTATTTACCTGGCGTTGTCCGGGAATCTACTTATCCCGATCTTGTTGGCATAAATGAGCTGAAAGACAAAAATTAATATACTTCTTATGATTAGTTGAATAAGTAAAATGAAAAATAATTATAAATGTATATCGTAATTATTTTAAGATTCCCCGTGCTGATTACTCGGTGTTGCCCGGGAATCTACTTATCTCGATCTTCTTGGCATAAATGAGCTAAAAGACAAAATTCGTTATTGTGAGTTATCCGTAAAAGAATACCCGCCATGTGCTGCTATGCTTGCACAGGGGTCTACGTACTTGTCTCGATCTTCTTAGCATCAATGAAAGACAAAAATGGTTATTGTGAGTTATCCGTAAGAGATAAACACATGCTGTCGCGGACTTTTTTTTGTTGAGCTTTTTGAGATATTCAATTGTGTGTACATTGATTTTGTGTATTCATTATGGTTTAGGTAGCATAAGCCATTTAAGCGTCCAAAGAGCTACTTTTTTCACGTTTTCCACTATAAAGGGCGATTTTTAAGGGTGTAGGAGTTGAGTGTCACAACTCTCTTATAGCCTATGTTCATCCCGGGAATCTCCTGAATATTTTGCAAAAAAAAAAACATCATAATCGGATCAACGGGATGGCCGCGCATGAAGTACAAACAAACGAACTTATATATTAGATTACAGTGCAATGTTCAATTTTCCGGTTTTTTTAAATCGTAAAATATTGAAATGAGACATCATAAGAAATAAATACACATCTGTTAACATGCTGGTTCCAAGTGGGAACTGGCTAAGGGGAGGAGGATTGATAGGGATGGAGCCTAACCTATAATAAATTGACTATGTATGTTCCAATGTAATTCAGTATAGCAATGAATTATTACCCCTCCATGGTATCTTTACCTTGTCGTGGTGGAGTGGCTTGTGTGCTTAAATGATCCTGAGAGCTATGCCGGCGGTAGCATTGCTGCCGTTAGGGTTACCCATGCCGGACTGGTCGAAGGTGATAAGCCAGACGAAATAAGTACCTTGGTCGAAAGAGTGACGATCTTTCACCGTAAAAATACAACCGTCAAGAAATGCGGACATGGGTTCTACTGGGGTAAAATTTTCCGGAGGTCAAATAGTCCCCTATTCGGTTCTCCGGGCGGGGACTACTTCAGGGAACCCATGCCAAAGGCTCAAACACAGGGACATGTTCCTAGGAACATGGAATGTTAGGACTTTATACAATAGCGGGGCACTAGAGATATTAACGCGGGAATTGGATAAATCGCCCTTGGATATAGTCGCTTTACAGGAAGTTAGGTGGCCAGGAGAAGGTAGTCAGGAATCAGGAAGCTTTGCATTATACTATGGGGGTGCAGAAAGACCTGCATTTGGAACGGGTTTTTTAGTCAGAAGGAGGATCCTATCCGCTATCCGAGATATTAAGTTTGTTAGTGATAGGATATCATACATAATTCTAAAGGGTAAACGACATGATTTTATAATTGTAAATGTACATGCCCCCACAGAAGATAAAGATGACAAGATCAAGGATGAGTTCTATGAACAATTAGAATGCTTATTTGATAGCCTTTCACGATATCATATGAAAATTGTCTTAGGAGATTTTAATGCAAAAGTGGGGCGGGAAGATATATTCAAACCAACAATAGGCAAATTCAGTCTTCATGAAGATAGTAACGACAACGGGGTTAGATTAGTCACATTTGCCACATCAAAGAATCTCATTGTTAAGAGCACAACATTTCAGCATAAGGATATTCATAAATACACCTGGACGTCCCCAGATGGAGAAACTCGGAACCAGATAGATCATGTATTAGTGGATAAACGCTGGCACAGTAGCATCATTGATGTTAGATCAGTTAGAGGGACAGACTGCAATTCAGATCATCATCTGGTCAGGGTGAAAATCAGACAACGGCTATCGCTTATGAGAGGAACAAACGCTAAAGATGATTCTGTAAAATATGAATTAAAAAACTTGAAAAATGATGAAATGCGGCAAGAATACCAAATCAAAATTGCTAATAGATTTGAAGTACTGGAATCTTCAGATGACAATGTGGCAAACGAAGAAGAAACTGATATAAATAAAGAATGGGAGGCTATAAGAGATACTATTAAATTGTCAGCATCAGAAAGCATTGGTTGTTTAAAAAAGAGGCAAAACAAGAAATGGTTTGATGAGGAATGTGCCGACATTGTAAAGAAAAGAAAGCTAGCAAAAATGAAATGGTTACACGAGCCAAATGAGGTAAATTTAGAGCAATTGGGTAGTGTTAGACGGGAAACCACCAAGTTACTAAAGAGTAAAAAGAGGGAATATTTGAGAGAGAAGATTAATGATCTTGAAATGAATGCAAAAAATAGGAACATTAGAGAATTATATCAGGGAATTAGTATAGAGAAGAAAGGGTTTCAGGCTAGAACAAACATAATTCGGAATGAAAATGGGGATATGATTGCAGATTCCAAGAGTATATTAAATAGATGGAAAAGTTATTTTAATCAGCTATTAAATGTACATACAGAACAGGACATTGAGGAGGATAAGTTACAGACAGCAGAAATGCTAGTCGCAGAGCCAAGTGCATTAGAGGTTGAAATGGCGATTGAAAAATTGAAGATGTATAAAGCATCAGGTTCAGATGAGATCCCAGCAGAACTGATAAAATCAGGGGAGAAAAATTGATGGACAAGATACGCTGTTTGCTTAGTATGATTTGGGAAAAAGAAGCTCTTCCAGATGAATGGAAGGAATCAATTATCGTACCAATTTATAAGAAAGGAGATAAAACTGATTGCAACAACTATAGGGGCATCTCATTACTCTCAACTTCGTACAAAATTCTAACAAATATATTAGTAAGCAGACTTACTCCCTATATTGATGACATTCTAGGAGATCATCAATGTGCATTTAGAAGAAACAGGTCTACAACAGATCAGATTTTTAGTATAAGACAGATTTTAGAAAAGAAATGGGAATATAATGGTACTGTACATCAACTATACGTAGACTTCCAAAAAAGCATATGATTCAATTAAGAGGGAGAAGTTATATAGTATCCTGCTGGAGTTCGGAATTCCTAAAAAGTTAGTTAGACTTATACGAATGTGTCTAAATGGCTCAACGAGTAGGGTGCGTGTAGGCAAACAGTTTTCAGACACTTTTGAAATCCAGAATGGGTTGAAGCAAGGAGATGCACTATCTCCTCTACTATTTAATTTTGTACTAGAGCATGCCATTAAATCTTTAGAGAATGAGGAAGGCTTACAACTGAATGGTATTAATAAGCTGTTAGTTTATGCTGATGATGTAGTACTACTGGCCGATAGCGAGGAGATACTAAAGGCCAACACGCACACACTATTGAGTAACACTAAGAAATTAGGACTGGAAGTAAATATCAGTAAAACTAAATATATGGTCACACGTAGAAATACATTATATAATGGAAATGGACAGCTAATGACAAATGAGGGAAATTTTGAGGAATTGGCTGAATTCAAATACCTAGGAACAATAATCACAAATAGGAATGAGATGCACAAAGAAATTAAACATAGGCTCAATTCTGGAAATGCATGCTATTATGCATTGCAAAGACTTTTGATGTCCCAACTCCTTTCAAAAAACGTTAAGCTGAAAATATATAAAACTATTATTCTACCAGTTATATTATATGGGTGCGAAACATGGACTCTTACTTTAAGGGAGGAAAGGAGATTACGAGTATTTGAGAATAAAGTTCTTAGGAAAATTTTTGGACCAAAGAGAGATGAACAGACAGGTGAATGGAGAAGACTACATAACAATGAACTACATGGTCTTTATAGGAAGCCAGATATAATAAGAACAGTTAAGTCCCGTAGACTGCGATGGGCAGGACATGTTGCGCGTATGGGGAATGAAAGACGTGCATGGAAACTTCTTGTAGGAAAGCCAGAAGGAAAACGCCCAGTTGGTAGACCAAGAATGAGGTGGGAGAACAACATTAACTATGATTTGAGGGAAGTAGATTATACAGGGAATGATTGGAAAGCATTAGCTCAGGATAGGGATGTATGGAGAGCTTATGTCCGTGCGGCCATGAACCTACGGGTTCGATAGTGCCAGTGAGTAAGTAAGTAAGTAAGTAATGAATTATTACAGCTCGACTCATTAATACCAACACACGTATAGTAAAGCATAATCGGCTAACATTACTTCAGTGAAATTTTTATGACAAATTCTTAAAAATGTGGTTCAATTACGCAAAGTGCTATAATTTAATTCTATATTTTGTAATTTATAACTCTGAAATATAGGAGTATTTCACATTTTAAGCTTCTGGCGATGTTCCAACTGTTCTGTTATACTCCGGGTCATAGCGACATATTATATTTGTGGAATGATGCAAAAGATATGCAATTGAGCTGAGAGATGATTATAACAATTGCATCAATAAAGACATTTTAATTATTCGATTCATAATAACGAAAAATGTATTAAAAAGAGTACAATTTAAAAATAAACTCGTAACATAAAATATAATATTTTCAACATTACAATAACAGCTTCAGTCTTCTGGATATTTTCCAACAATATTTATGTAGGATATCCCTACACATGTATAAGATTTGGAAACAATGTCCAGCTAACTAAACTTTTCGTTTTACTACGTGCATTTTATAGCGTATTTGTAGTTGAGCATATATATATACGAGGGTCATACTGAATGTCATGAGCAACATTTTTTTAAACAATCATAATATTTATTTTAGACAAACCAAGTACACCATGTTAATCTACAGACCTTTGTGTTATTTTTCAACATAGTCTCCATTTCTTTGCACACATTTTGTCCAGCGTTCTACAAGCTTGAAAATTCCCTTATGATAGAAGTCCGTTCCAGCTGCTCGAAGACACTGACGCACTACTTTCCGAATATCCTCCAGCGTCTCGTAGCGTTGGCCTCTCATCTGCTCCTTCACAGAACCGAAAAGATGGTAGTCGGAGGGTGCCAAATCGGGACTATAGGGAGGATGTGGAAGAGTTTCCCACCCAAATGTCCTGATCTTCTCCAGAGTGGCACGAGCAGTGTGAGGACGCGCGTTATCGTGTTGCAGAATGATCTTCCTTCCAGGGCGTTTGTCGTGCAATGCACAACGGAGCTTCACAAGTGTCTGGATATAGCGGGCAGCATTTATGGTTTGTCCAGGTTCAAGAAATTCAACCAGAATGCAACCTTGCGCATCCCAGAAGACGCTGCCGATAACTTTCCCAACAGATTGCACTGTCTTCGCTTTTTTCTTTGATGGCGAATTCAAGTGGTGCCATTCCATACTCTGGCGTTTTGTTTCAGGCTCGTAGCGATGAAACCAGCTTTCGTCACCTGTCACAATACTCGTCAAAAAATCATCACCTTCATTTCGAAATCTCTGAAGAAGGTTATGGGTGATGGTTCTTCTCTGAAGTTTGTGGTCTTCACTCAATAAACGTGGAACCCAACGGGCACTAACTTTTCGGTAACCTAAGCTGTGAATCATTTCTTGCACTGCACTGTGTCCTACTGCAAGTTTTGTAGCGATTTCATTCACTGTGATACGCCTGTCGTCTCTAATGAGCGCATCGTAGGTATCTTTCCTTGTTGCAATCCGTGGAGGCAGAGCGTGGGCGACCGCTATGAGGCTCATCTTTGATACTCGTGTTCCCATCTTTAAAATGTTTCACCCATCTCCTAACACTGCTGGCACCCATGCAGGCATCTCCGTAAGCACATTGAAGTCTTTGGTGAATATCAACAGCAGATTGTTCGCTTTAACAAGGAATTCAATGACAGCGCGCTGTCGAAACGAAACATTGATGTCTGTTATTTTGGAAACACTGCGTGTGGTCACATGATAGAAGCTATGACGCCACAAAACGGCAATGTTGTGGAATAAAGACTGTAGATTACGATCCTGCAGTTGTTTTTGTTACATTGTTGAAATTTGGTTTTAACAATAGGTTGCTCACGACTTTCAGTATGACCCTCGTATATATATATATATATATATATATTAATAATGTTATTAAATTATTATTATTTTTATTCAATGCCCCAGGTTGTCATTTCGACATTTTTGGTGGTCTCTCCTGGCATTGGCTTAACTGTAACCCACATCTGAAGTTGGGGCGCCTAGAAGGCGGAGTTACGTTACCCGAATGATATGATGGATGATAAATGATAATGAAGAGCCAGGAGAGTTCTTAACCTAAACTTAACCTAAATTCCAGATCATGGGCAACCACAGGAACCCTTTAAGGAAAATCCCTGTGGTTTGACCGGGAATCGAACCCGGGACCTCATGAACAGTAGTCAGAAACGCTGACCACTAACCCGTGAGGCTGGTGTATTATTAAATTATGACATCATGCAAGCATTTCAATTACAACCAATCTCACAATTTATAAATAATCTAAATACCACTACAAAGAATGAATCGCAATAGACTTCCAAAATTCATGCTTCAATACCGTCCTCAATCTAAAAGATCTTTGGGACGTCCTAGAAAAAAAGATGGACTGAGAATGCTTCACTGAAACCGTAACAGGCTTTGGGTTTAAACCTGTCTGGAAGCAGAAGAAAAAGAAGAAGAAGGAGAAGGAAAAGAAGAAGAATGAGGAGAAGAAGGAGAAGAAGAAGAAGGAGATGAAGAGAAGAAGAAGAAGGAGAAGGATAAGATGGAGAAGAAGGAGAAGAAGAAAAGAAAAAGAAGAAGAAGAAGAAGGAGACGAAGGAGGAGAAGAAGGAAAAGGAGAAGAGAAGAAGAAGAAGGAGAAGAAGAGAAGAAGTAGAAGAAGGAGAATAAGAAGGAGACAGAGGGGAAGAAGAAGAAGGAGAAGAGGAAGAAGGAGGAGAAGGTGAAGAAGAAGTAGAAGAAGAAGAAGAAGAAGAAGAAGATGATGATGATTTTTTTATTGCGGATGAGCCCATATAGGACTACCAAAGTACTTAGAGGCGTTTTCTTTAAGTCCAAATTTCTTTCATTCTTTTGTTATGAGCTTGTTTTCTATCATCTGTCCAAGTTGTTCCAGTTTGTTTCTTCGGTTTGTCCTCTTGGTCAACTTGCCACTTATTCACCTTAATTCTAAATATATCTCTGTTTGGGATATCTTCTTTAGTAATTCCTGCCAATTTTAAGTCCTTTTTGACTTCATCAATCCACTTCATAGTATCCGCTGGAGCTTTACTTCTGTTTTAGTAGAATTCTATTATCTGTTTTCCAAGCCTACGTATTTGAGTTCATTCGTTTAATATGGCCATACAATTTTAACCTTCTTTTCTAATATCACTATGAATGTCTGTATACACTTATATTTCCTTTTTACTTCTGAGTCTAATGCTTCACCTATGACTTGTGGACCTAAAACTTTTCTTATAATTTTGCAATCTTTTTTCACTATATTTTCTATAACATTTTCTGTTATTATTATTATTATTATTATTATTATTATGATTATTATTATTATTATTACTATTATTATTATTAGCATTATTATTATTATTATTATTATTATTACCCACCGAAGAAGAAGGGCTAGTAACTCACTTCCAAGATGTAACATTTTCAATTACTCACAGAAACATTCACGAAGTAAGCCAGAATGATAAATTGGAACAAACTAGCAAACGAAAAAGGAACAAGATTCATCAAGCAAATAATGCAAACAAAATATCGGGATGTTTAAACAATGCTGTTTGGAAAAAAAAAAAAAAAAAAAAAAATTAAGAATAGATACAAAAGTAAGAATATACAAATCTGTCATAAGACCAGTTCTAACATATGGTTGTGAATGCCGAACAGAAATTAAAAAAACAAAACAAATTAATGAAACAACCGAAATGAAAGTTTTAAGGAAAATCGTAGGAAAATCACTGAGAGAAAATTCGCAGCTCTGTTATTAGAGAAGAATGTGAAATTGAACCTACAAACCTTTGGATAAATGATAGAAGACTAAATTGGAACGATCACATAGATAGAATGGAGAACTGTAGATTAGTGAAGAAAGTACGTGACTGGACACCTCAGTAGAAAAGGCCTTTAGGAAGAACACAACTACGATGGAAGGACATCACCATACCCCGGACTTGTAGTGAATCAACATGCAACAAGCTGCCAGCTTTCATGATAGAGGAAGAAGAAGAAGAATAACTTAGGATCATATTATGATTACTGGCCGTGAAAGCCTGCATTCAGATCTAAACCTTCTCTTTCATCCCTTTACGTGCCACATGTCCTGAAACTTATATATTTTTAATTTTAATCGTCTTTAATTTTATTGTATTGTTAGTCATTATTTTTATTATTGTTCAGTTTATTGATTAGTATGTAACATTATTGTAATTTTTTGTATTTAATTCTTATGTTTGTCCTGGTGAGTGGAAGAGTGACCTCAACTCCACCAGGTTAATTAAATAAATACATCCATATCCAGAAGACAATTCACAACCTAGATAATTAAGGTAAGACAGTAGGCCGAAATTAAAAAAAAAGAATCATTTTTCTCATAATTGAATAGTCTGTTATTTTCTGAACATTTATGTATATGATTTCTTACTGAACGCCAATTATAAGTGCCTTAATTTTTTTTTAATTCACAGCTGTCAGCCTGTAATACCATTATACTTTAAACCTTGTTTTCTGGAAAGTGAAAATTTTCTAGCATTTGCCCCATTATCTCAGGAAGTATTGAAGATATTTATATGATTTTTTACAGACAGTAAACCTAGTTATACTAAAGCTGTGGAACCACAATCCTGATGTTATCTTGTACAGATCCTCACTTATGATTTTTTAAAAAGTATTTTTTAATAAAATAAAGAGACTAGTGTCAAAAAAAAAAATATATATAGGACATGAATATTTCGATACAAGTTTGATTGAGGTTCAGTGGTCTTTACAAGCTTCATTTAATATCCTGTAAAAATTTCATTACAATCCATCTAGTAGTTCCTGAGATAATGGGTCTCAAATTCCCATGTTTTAACATTGATGGATTCGGGCCTACCGTCTCACCCTAAAATTTAACACTTGTGATAGAGGTTAATTTGCTATCATTAATTTCGACGGTATGGGCGAATTTCCTAAAAAGGCAATAATTTTTGTCTTCTCTATAGATATTTTAAATTCGTACTCTTTTGTAATTTCATTTAAACGGGTGTAGAGAGAATTGTAAATCGTTCTCTGTATTTTGCATTATAATAACATAGCATATATTAACTAACTAACTCACTGGCACTATCGAACCCGTAGGTTCATGGCCGCGCGGACATAAGCTCTGCATATATCCCTATCTTGAGCCAATGTTTTCCAATCATCCCCTGTATAATCTACTTCCCTCAAATCATAGTTAATGTTATTCTCCCACCTCATTCTTGGTCTACCAACTGGGCGTTTTCCCTCTGGTTTTCCTACAAGAAGCTTCCATGCACGTCTTTCATTCCCCATTCGTGCCACAAGTCCTGCCCATCGCAGTCTACGAGACTTAACTGTTCTCATTATATCTGGCTTCCTATAAAGACCATGTAATTCACTGTTATGCAGTCTTCTCCATTTACCTGTCTGTTCATCTCTCTTTGGTCCAAAAATGTTCATAAGAACTTTATTCTCAAATACTCGTAATTTCCTTTCCTCCCTTAAAGTAAGAGTCCATGTTTCACATCCATATAGTATAACTGGTAGAATAATAGTTTTATATATTTTCAGTTTAACGTTTTTTGAAAGGAGTTGGGACATCAAGAGTCTCTGTAATGCATAATAACACGCATTTCCAGAATTGAGCCTATGTTCAATTTCCTTGTGCATCTCATTCCTGTTTTTTGATTATTGTTCCTAGGTATTTGAATTCAGTCACTTCCTCAAAATTTCCCTCATTTGTCATTAGCTTCCATTTCCAATATATAATGTATTTTTATGTGTGACCATATATTTAGTTTTATTGATATTTACTTCCAGTCCCACAGCATATATTAAAATATTAAAATTTATTTGTATGTGTCGGCTGGGAACAGCATGTCCAGAGAATGGAACAAACAAGATTGTCCAAGATAACATAATCATTATAAACCAAACGGATTAAGGGATGTAGGAAGACTTAGGAAGAGATGGAAGGAATCATTGTGAATTCGGAACACGCGAATCGCCTAAACCTTAGAGTGAAGAAGAAGAAGATGATGATAATGATAAATACATCTAGGTTTCTATAAACATCAAATAGCTCATTGTTTTGTAGATGTCTCATCGCCCATTGTACTTCGGTTACAAAAGTTGCTACTTTTAAGGTTAATGCGGATAACTATAGTCATACACAGCCTATATCCAAAGATTGCAGATGCGATATGAACAAATATGATAAAAGTTTTAAAAATAAATTGAAACAAAGAGAAAGCTATATATCTGGAAATGAACACCAATGACTTTTTGAAGTATCTGTTTATCCACTTACGAAACCTGAAACCCTGCTAGCGTAACCATGACGACAATAGTATTTTAAATGGGCCAGTAGGATGATGCACCCCCATGGTGTAAAAGTATCGTGTAAAAGCCAGTGGCGTCTCGTGAAATAAAATATTATAAATTGATTAAAGAATCATGGGGTCTCACAGTAAATTTACAAAAAAACAGAATATCTGGCAATAAATAGCAATGAAAGAGAAAATGGTAATATTGGAGAAGGAATCTAAATAAAGCAACTGAAACAAACTAAATATTTGGGAATAATTATGGATAACATTGAAGGTATATGCAAAGAGAATATAAAACATAGAATTGAATTGAGTAGCAAAATAATATCATCGTTAAATTCCATATGGTGGGATAAGCATATTTGGAAAGACACAAAAAATATATTGGTAAAACATTGGTGGAATCTGTTGCAATGTATGGAAGTGAGGTATGGACAATCAGTAAGTACTACAAGAATAGACTAATAGCTCTAGAAATGGATTATTTACGCAGAAGTGCCAGAAAGTAAAAATTAGAACGTGTCACAAATAAGGAAATTAGAAACATAATGGAAGCAGAAGAAAGCATAATTGAAAGAATTGAGGAGAAGGAATTAAAATGGTTAGGACATATTATAAGAATGGATGGCCGAAGCAACTATATCAATGGCATCCGACCAGAAAGAAGAAAAGAGAGAGATCAAGTTAACATGGAAGGAAAGCATGAGGACAGTAATGCAAGCAAGAGGGCTAAGCATCGAAGATGCCCAAGGTCGTAGGCTTTGGAGGTTTGGCACGGGAAGACGGCAGCAGTTGTAAAAACCCGAAGATAGATAGATAAACAGATTAAAACAATATAGGCTATACTCATTAATTTGCTAGTAGTCGTAAATATTATCCATTCTTCCGAGCCTAAAATCTCTTCTGAAAGCATATTTTATATCCTCTATCGATTTCGGTGGATATTAGACTAGAAATGGATGCACAAGAAACTGTTATCGATAGGATAACAAAGCTTTACAGTGGTATGGACATGTACAACGGATGTCGGATGAACAGTGGCCTAAACAAATGTTAGATTGGATGGTGCCAGGTAGAAGGAAAAAGTAAAAGAACATGGTATGAGGGAATATATGATGCCATGATGAAGAGCTTATGGAAGAAGGACAATGGGAAGATATGAACCTCTGTAAAGAGGAAAGCCGGTATTAAGTAAGATTTCACTGGAGTCCCTTTAACTATTCTTTCAAAGCTCTCCTCATTCTTTCATAACTACTTTTGAGTGCCAGAGATAAAGCCCTCATTGTACATGACATTTAGAAGTAAAATTTATCTTGAACATTGCTCGTCTTTCAGGCCTTGGACGCGAGGTCAGACTTCTGAGAGAAGATAATTGGAAATGAGAATAAAAATAGGAAGCTACAATTGGAAAGACCAAGATTTAGTTGGCTAAACTAAGTAGGGGAAAAGCTGGCAAGAATAGGCCTCAGTGGTCTAGTGGTTATATTTGTTGCCTCTAGTCGCAGGTTCAAACCCAACCGAGGTCGAAGGATTTTTTTAGGAGGCAAAATTCATGGGACAAGTCCTTCGGGAAGGACTTGTAGTCGCTTTTCTAGATTATTACTAATTATTAATATGTGTAGGCTTACTGGATTTTGTTGAAATTACTCCAGGTGTCATTGAGTTATGTTGGGACATAAATACACACATAGTCATACATATATGAATACATACATTAATTTTTATAATGTATATATTTACATAGTAACGCCTTGGACTTATATATTTAGTCCACCGCTGTGGTCCCGAGATAGTGTGTTGCCTTGACACGCAGCGCGCCCGGGTTCGATTCCCGGTCGGGACAGGCTCCTGGGTGAGGTTTTTCCTCACCTGTAAGACAAATGTCAGGAAGCTTAGGACCCAAGGGTCCCCAAAAATCATCCGGCCATCATCACCCTCCTTGTCATTATCATCGTCATCCTTCATCGGTGTGGAAAGCAACGGGAAGCTATACCTATCCATCCATAATAATTCTGTCCTACACTGCAATCGTAGCATTTCCATGCTATGCTTGCAACTTTACTAGGGACTTGTAGGTGTGGTAGCTTTCCACACCGGTGAAGGATGATGATGATGGACATATGATTTCGGGGACCGTTTGGGCCTTAAAGTTCTCCTGACATTTGTCTGACAGGTGAGGAAAAACCCCGATAAAAACCTCACCCAGAAAAACTGCCCCGACCGGGAATCGAACCCGGGCCCGCTGCGTGAGAAGGCAGCACGCTACCTCGAGACCACAGCGGTGGACACCATACCTATAATTCCCTAGTAAAGCTGCAAAGCATAGCATGAAAATGCTATGATTGCAGTGAAAGACCTGTTCTCAGGCAGAATTAGGGGAAGCCCGGGCAAAGCGGATATGCTAAGGAAGATATGCCCTTCTGGAAAGACTTCGCTCGCAAGAAACATTTATTTTTTTGGAAGTTACTAAATCAAGTGTTGTGCATATTTGTTTAATATTACAACCTAATTGATAGCATATAAGAACAGGAAATAAGTAATTATATAAAATATTGTAATAATTTCACTTTGCCCGGGTACCCGGGCAAAGTGAAAACTCTACCAGGGTAAAGTGAAATGTTTTGTATTCATTATAATTTCTCTAATAAATTTGAAAAAAATATGTTTATTTAATAACAAATGCAAAATATATATAAATACACTAAAACTATATTACATTTATAAATTTTATATAGAGAAATTGATTATTTTAATCAATATTTAAATTATGGACAAATCACTCTTGGCAATCGTCACAATAATAAGAACCATGACCATGATATCCAGTGCATGCTTCATGGGCCC
This sequence comes from Diploptera punctata, assembly GCA_030220185.1. Lineage (NCBI taxonomy): Eukaryota > Metazoa > Arthropoda > Insecta > Blattodea > Blaberidae > Diploptera > Diploptera punctata. The sequence continues at coordinate 1,343,969 of JASPKZ010005311.1, forward strand.
AGTTCTTACACTGAAGACATTGTATCCAGTCTTCTGAAGGAGGATCAATATAAACCTTCTCCGCATACCAAACAGTCATATTGGATTTTTCTTTTTGGAATTTTCCCTCGATTTTCACATGTCTTGTTCTTCCCTGATTTTTTTTCTAATCTTCTCGCTGTATTTTTTTTACTGGTGTTGAAGTTAAAATTTCGGATTGCTGACACTTCCTTTTCCTACGAATCCTCTGGCTTGCATCGGCTTTCGGAAAAGGTCGTATTTCATATGGGCTGATACTTTTGGATGTCCCAGGAACTGGAGAGATGGCTCTTGAAGTTTCATTAATTGCATTTTCCTGTACAATTTCCTGGGGGTTTTTGATCCTCCTTCGAATTAATTGTATTTGTATGGTTTCCCTTGCCTCATCACAAAGAGTGGCTGCAACGAAACTCTTCGTCTCCAAAAACATCAGGGTTGTAAGGCCAGATTCCTGCTTTCTCAAAGCCTTTTACTGCATTGTGAGCCGAAGCAGCTTTCAGATACTGGTGCAAAAATCTTTACCATGTCTCCTTGATTAACAAACCGATGCGCATGTCTTTTTTGAAAACTGTTCAGCTCTTGCTCAAAAAAGGTCTTGATTGGGCCATAGACAGTGACGTCTAATGGCTGCATTTGTGTGTTGTATGTGGAGCAAAAGATACAAACACTACATGGTTCTGAGTGGCATATTCTAGTGCAGGCAGATATTTGTGTGATTCGTGGTTATCCAAAAGGAGCAACACTTTTCTCTCTGCGGTTGGGCGAACGTTCTGTACAAAAAATTTTAACCAAATTAAAAATGTTGGTCCGTTTATCCAACCGTTGTCGGTGCATGCTCCTTGAGATCCAGGAGGTGCTCCATCCAATAGTGTATCCTGCATTCTCTTCCTCGAAAATACGAAGAAGGGAGGGATGTAGGATCCTACTGCGCTGCAACAACAGCAAACCACCGTTGTTAGTTGGCCGCGTTCTGTGCTGCAGATTACTCCAACTTGTCGTTTTCCACGAATAGAAAGAACTTTAGGGGGTTTGTTTGTAGATGAATGCACTCCAGTTTCATCCATGTTATAAATATGACTTGCGTCAAAGTTATATTTGTCCATCACCTCCTTTAGTAAGGAGTAAAATCTCCCAACTTGGGCTCTGTTGAATCCCTTTGCCCTAGCTATGGATGTTGGTTCTGGCGTGCGTAACGAGACATCAGGATGCCTCTTTCGAAAGCCTGATAACCAGTCTTCTCCAGCTTTACCATCTTTAAAGGGATGTGGAATGGCATTAGCTTCGGCAAATTCATAAGCTAATTTGAGGAAATCTCCTCTGCTCAAACCGTAGAACATGCTGTCCATAGATTTCAGATATTCCATAAGTTCGATTTCTTTCTCTTTCGAAAAAACTGGCTGAAAACGCCCTAATTTTTTTTGCGCAGATCCCTTCTTCATATGCCGGTATAGCGTCGAAAATGGGACGTTGTACCTTTTTGATGCAGATTTTAAACTCAATCCCTTGGATTTCACTTCTTCCATGGCTCTCCTCATATCATCTTCTGACCAACTACCTTGATTGGTTTTTCGTTTGTAGGAGTACACCATCTAAAATATATTCATAAACTAATTAGGTCTACCGTGCATTTATGTAATTTTTATGTTATAGCAATATATATCTAGACACGACCTTATCTATTCTATTGTTTTTTGCCATAGGGTAGATCTTACACTGCAATCATAGCATTTTATGCAATGCTTTGCAGCTTTACTAGGGGATTATAGGTGTGGTAGCTTCCCGTTGCTTTCCACACCGGTGATGATGATGATGATGATGATGATGATGATGATGGGCAGATGATATTTGTGGACTGTTTGGGCCTCAACGCGTCTTGACATTTGTCTTATAGGTGAGAAAAAACCCGAAAAAAAGCCTCACCCAGGAAGCTTGTCCTGACTGGGAATCGAACCCGGACCCACTGTTAGACAAGGTAGCAAGCTACCTTGAAACCACAGCTGTGGACGACACGATTATATTCAATTAATTAATTGTTTTTACTCGCTCTCATAAAATTCTTAACGCTATAGATTAAGAAATATTTCCAGTTTTAAAAAATTGTGTCACAGACTCACCCGGGTAAAGCGAATAACTTATCCGCTTTGCCCTATTCACTTTGCCCGCCCACGCCAACTCCTCAATAATGATCAAAGTTAACAAAGGAAATATGTACTTTTTTACACTAAATATATGATCGTGTAGCTAAATATATAAGAAATGTGTTCTACTATTTAAATAAAAATTAATCATAAACATCTTGGTTAAAAATCATAATTACTCACCTCAAATTCTTTTAACAAAGCAGGAGCAAACACTTGACTTGTTATACACTCTCAGAAATCTGTTATACAACTGACAGAAACCTGTTTCCTCATTCCACTGTAGCTTACTCGAAATGCTAAGAGGGTAGTTGGATGCCATCTATGATACATTTTGAGAATTAATATATATTCACTTTGCCCGGGCTATTCGCTTTGCCCGGTCTTCCCCTACTATATATATACACACACCTGCATGATGTAATCATGAAGGTATATATATATATATATATGGAATGATAAGAAAAATAAATGCCTGGACGGGATTCGAACCCGGATCTCTGAGTCTGTACCTCAGTGTGATATCCATTACACTACCAGGCGAATCCAATTCAAACACTTATTTTTCTTATATGTGTATTATACTCTCCATCATTACTAGATGTCGCGACATCTAGTAATGATGGAGAGTATAATACACATATAAGAAAAATAAGTGTTTGAATTGGATTCGCCTGGTAGTGTAATGGATATCACACTGAGGTACAGACTCAGAGATCCGGGTTCGAATCCCGTCCAGGCATTTATTTTTCTTATCATTCCATATTAAGCTTGCATTGCTCAATGTTAAACATTTAATTATAACACATTATATATATATATATATATATATATATATATATATATATATATATAATTTATAAACAGAATTACAATGTAATAAAACATCTTCCTGTGCCCAAAGCTTTTTAAATTTGTATTTCTTTTTCCATTCTTATATATATATATGCGTAAGTGTGTATGTATGCAGACCTTTGTATGTACGTACTTTTACATAATGAAAACGGACAGTAAATGACAAAAGAGGTTAAATTTTGAAGAAATAGCTGAATTTAAATACCTCAGAATAATGAGGTGCAGAAATAAATCAAACATGAGCTGAACTTTGGAAACGCATGTTATCATTAGAGGGCGGATTTATATGCATTAAAAACCATAAACATATGCATGCAGTATGCAGCAAAAATGTTGAAAATATGCCCTTAAAATTAAAAAAAAAATATGCACAATAATTAATTTTTTTCTTATAGTAAAATACACTATTTTCTCACACCATTTTATTTATTTTTAATGAAGCAACATTGTAATATTTTTACTTTTTCGCTCCTAATTGAAGTTAATAATTGTATTTTATAGTGTCATTCTCATTAATCCTGTCTGTTTTATGAAATATAAGTCAACAATCATATAACGATCATTTATCAATTTTTCTCTATCTATCTTCGGGTTTTTACAGCTGCTGCCGTCTTCCCGTGCCAAACCTCCAAAGCCTACGGTCTTGGGCATCTTCGATGCTTAGCCCTCTAGCTTGCATTACTGTCTTCATGTTTTCCTTCCATGTTAACCTTGGTCTCCCTCTTTTCTTCTTTCTGTTCGGATGCCATTCATATAGTTGCTTCGGCCATCGCTCATCTTCCATTCTTAAAACATGTCCTAACCACTTTAATTCCTTCTCCTCAATTCTTTCAATTATGCTTTCCTCTGCTTCCATTATGTTTCTAATTTCCTTATTTGTGACACGTTCTAATTTAGACTTTCTGGCACTTCTTCGTAAATAATCCATTTCTAGAGCTATTAGTCTATTATTGTAGTACTTATTGATTGTCCATATCTCACTTCCGTACATTGCAACAGATTCCACCAATGTTTTACCTATATATATATATATATATATATATATATATATATATATATATATATATATATTTAATCAATTTTTGTTACAATAAATAACTAAATATGTTTCTAAATTTTCTGGTAGAAAGCCCTTCCTTCTATCACTTAAAATGTGTTTGTACGAAGAGAATGATCTCTCCACTTCACATGAGGTCACAGGACAGTATCGCAAAGAGGTTATCACTCACAGAATAAGAATACGAATTATATTGATTTTTTAATGTGATAAACTGATAATAAGTTATTTAAAATACATTAATTAAGTAAAATATGTCTACAGAATAAAATTTTAGAGAGATCTAATCAATTTAAATAGCTTGGATATTATCTCTCTATCTGGGATGAAAAGGATATCACTGAAAAAATTACTGGTTATAATAAAAGTTTAGGAATTATTAATCAAGTTATGAAACCATCCCTTGTACAAAAAAAACAGCAGATCACGTTTATATAACACTTTGGCTAGACCAGTGTTGACCTATGGTAGTGAAGCACGAACACTAAAAAGACAACATGAAAGCAGAATAACGGCTTGTGAAATGAGATTCATGCGCAGAACAGCGGGATAGGAAAAGGAACACCGATATCTTAAAAGAATTGAAGACTACGCCAATTTTAGAATATATTAAACAGTACCAACTAAATTGGAAACACCATCTTGAAAGAATGAGTTCAAATCGGATCCCCAAAGCTGTTTGTAATTATATACCAAGAGGACGAAGATTACTGGGCCGTCCTATGAAACGCTGGAGGGAAAATTTTCTATAGGATCGAAACAGGCCTTGGCCTAATACTTGCAAGGAAGAAGAAGAAATACATGTTTGTAGCAGACTTGGCATAGGACAATTTTTCCATTTGTTATTAATGTAGTATCCCCCAATCCATTGATGAAGCAAAGATATTTTACTGGATTTTTCCTTCGGCATTGTAAACACTTGTCCTTGTCCACTAATGCTCACAAAATGGTATTTGAGAAAATAATTTAAACTTCGATTCCCGATTTGTTTTGTCACCTTGGTCAGTAATGTACATCAGGCTTCCTTTGTGTGAAATGAAGTATTTTTGCACACATGAAAGCATATTTCAGGAACGAATCTTTGTCGTGTATGGCGACAGTCTCAATAAAGCTGATGTTCAAACTTCAAGGAATATCGCCGCAGGTTGAAAACGAAAACAAGGAAATTACCACCAATAAACTGTCCATTGTTGACAAGCACGTTCATATCTTTCGAAATCTTCCTTTCAGGAAATGGTTTAGGCCAGATTGCTTTATTAACCTGTTGAGATTTAAAACTGCAGACCCCCTGCTCGACATTGTCATTGTTGTGCGAAAATGCGAAATAGGGATGCTGGCTTTCTATGAAAACAAGATTTTTATTTGTAAAAACATGACAATAAATAAGAAACTTGTCATTTTATGGGGTTACAAACTAATATTTTAATATTAAATAGAGAGAAAGGTATAATATATGCACCCATATGCACATATTAGTGAAATATGCGCTAATCCCTTGAACAAGCATTTATATGCATTATAAAATTTTGCCAATTGATTACAAATGACATGAAATGCATTTTCCTCTTCCAAGCATATGTTTATCTTTGAAGGAATAAAACATGCAAATATGCAGAAATCCGCCCTCCAGTTATCATTCATTACATGGATTCATGTTAGCCTGTCTCTAAAATACGTTAAATTAAAAATATATAAATAATAGTTTTAAAAAACTAAAACAACACGCCTTATTAGAAAACCGAACTAAAAAATGAAAAATAATTTTAATTTCCAACACGCTTGGGATAAAATTAAAGTTGTCATCAAAAAATCATCAACACATCTAGAATAAAACTAGAGTTATCTACAAAAAAAAATAATTTTACCATCAAAAGTGTGGGGTGTTACGTATTTTTTTTCCATTGAAGAAATTTCATATAACATTATAGAAACACTTATTGAGACACCTTTAACAGCTAAAGTAACGCAATTCAAATCTGTTCATGAAAGGACCGACAAATTTATTACAGTAACTTCTTATTTCCCCACCTAGGTGAATGAACTTGTAGGCCTACGGAGTTAATAATAATAATAATAATAATAATAATAATAATAATAATAATAATAATAATAATAATAATCATAATAGCTTTATTTTACCTGACAGAGTTAAGGCCTTGTCTGCTGCCACTCAATCAGGTTTTAAAAAATACAATAAATAGTCTTACATCTAAATTACAATATGCATAAACGATTACATGTTATAAATACAATACAATTAATATTTAAAATGTATTTTGATTTATTCTACATTTAACGAATTAAATATATAATATGTACAAGATATATAAAAAACGAGAAAAAATATCATTACTGACATAGTATAAATTTAAATAAATAGAGTTGGTGGTGGGGTTTGAGTACCTCGATAACCCTGAGAGATATGCTGAAGTAGTATAGATGCTGGTATGGTTACCCTAGCCGGACAGGTCAAAGAAAAACTCCAGAAGAGGATGTCCAGTGGCTTCATAGGGATATGAAGAGTTTTTTCTCAACGGCGAAGAAGGCAGTTGAGACTACCTTGAAGTTAGGGAGCTGTTGCCTTGCAGGATGGGAATTGGTTTTCTAAAGGCTATGGGAAGAAAACCCAGAAAGAAAATCACCTAGTCCTCCAGATTGGGGATTGAGACGGGGCTGACAACCCCATTCTTGTAAAAAAAATATTGTTGAGGAACTGTTCAGGACATTATGAGTGTCTTAACAGCAGCCAGGGACCTTAAAGGGATGTAGAGCTAAAAGGAGAAGGAGAAGAAGAAGAAGAAGCTTATTTAAATATTGAAGGTATTTATATTCCATAAATCTGTCCACCGCTGTGGTCTCGAGGTAGCGTGCTGTCTTGTCACACAGCGGGTCCGGGTTCGATCCCCGGTCGGGACAGTTCACTGGGTGAGGTTTTTATCGGAGTTTTTCCTCACCTGTAACACAAATGTCAGGAAACTTTAAGGCTCAAACGGTCCCCGAAATCACATGGTCATCGCAATCATCATCATTCATATTCATTTGGATTAAGCTTAGGATTAAGGACTCTTCTGGCGCACCACTATCATCATCATCACCCATCATATCATTGGGGCAATGTAACCCCGCCTTCCAGGTGCCCCAACCTCAGAAGTGGGTTACAATTACGCCAATGCCAGGAGAGAACACCAAAAATGTTCAAAAGGATAACCTGGGGCATTAAAAAAATGAAAATAATAAAAAAATGTTGCATAAATCTACGACGCGGAAACCCAGAACTTACGATACTTCACTTCCGAAGGAACTCACTCTCAGGACCTGAAATAATCCTGGCCGGATATCAATTCACGAATATCGGTACCAGAGTCGAATATTGTAATCATTAGACCACCGAAATGATCACAATTAGTTGGTGGTAAGCTGAAGGGCACTTCACTCTATGTGCCGCCACTGCAATGAGAGGGATGTTGGCTCCTAGTTGGCGGCGACTTTTCTCCAATCGATAGGACGATGGCGGCTTTGTGGCGCTTTGGAGCTCGGTGCTCTCTGCTCTGGAAGCTGCGGTCCAACAGATCAGAAGTAAGAATGTCGTGGTCGGTGATACTCTTGTTCACGCTCTTGGTTCTTTCAACGTCCGCCGATATCAGCGTCAATAGGTAAGTTTCAAATTGCTTATTGCTACAGTTTCCAAACCCAAAACAATATTTCATGAGATTATACTTCAACATTTCAGAAGTTAGGATGACTATTTAACTCATGTCCCAAATGGGAGTCAATGACCAATCACATTTCAATGATTTTTTATTTACAACCAATCACAGTCGTGTTTCGCCTAAAATTTACCAACTAAAGTTTATCATAATAAGGAAAGCACCTCCTTTTTAGCATTCTGAATAGGTCATAGCATTATTTTGCAGTGACTGATTCTCCAAAATACGGCTACCAGATTGTATATATAGTACATGAATGGCAACAGAAAGCGAATGCGATAGATAATATAAAAACATTTGTAACAATTGATTATACCACAAAAAAAAACACTGTTTGCACTTTCTTAAACAAATTATTTTCCAGGAAATGACGTTACAAAAAAATATAATTGACATATTTACATCATAGGACATCAGAAATTAATTAATACCTATTAGGTTGGTTATAAATTTCCCCACTAGGGTGCATTCTTGCAACATTGCAATCCTTTGGCAATAAATAATATGATCTGGTTGCAGTGAGAACAAAAGAAGCAAATGAAGCGTACAAATCGTTTCTCATTTGTTTTCAAACATCGCCGTTTACATTAAATATATAAATATTTTAAAATAACTATATTTAAATAATGATTTGTGAGTAAACAGCTTAATTTTATTCGTTAAATAGTCCTAACAAATGCCACTCTTGATTTCCAAATTCTCTAGATAAATTGGAAATCACTCGTGGCATTACTTATGAAAACTTCTTAAGTCAATCATTTATTTATCAGGTTTCACAAAATTTTTCTGCGCCCATTTAATCGACTGTCATTCTCATCCACACACCTCTGTCATTCCAATCTCCATCGTCCAATCCTTTTTTTCCCCTCATGCTGCTCAAAACACAATAAATCCACTTTTTTTGGTCGCCCTCTTCTTCTACCAAGTGACACTCATTCTAGTATTCTTCTTGGGAATATTTCTTCTGTGGAAAACAACGGACAGCTACCACACCTATAATTCCCTAGTAAAAGCTGCAATGCATAGCATGAAAATACTATGATTGCAGTGAAAGACCTGCCCTCGGGCAGAATTACTATAGATGGATGGCCATTCTTTTACATGACCATATATTTTAATTGTTTGTTTTTTTATGAAATCCACAATTGAAGTTTGAACATTCATATTTTGTTTAATTACAATGTCTCTTATTTTATTTCTTTTAGAAATTCCCGCTAAACGCCTCCAAAAATCCATTTCTGCAGAATTTAATTTATTTACTATTCTAGACTTTAATTTACATGTTTCTGCATCGTATGTCATTGTCCCCTTATTATTGTATTAAAATGTTTCTTCTTCTTCTTCTTCCTTTCATGTGATAGACCTAGTGGTCTGTTACGGTCTCAATCCAACGTTTGAAGGGTCTGCCCAAGGATCTCTTGCCTGATGGCTGGTAATTTAAGATTTGACGTGGTATTCTTGTTCTGCTCATTCTTCTTAAGTGAGATTTCCAGTTGTTTCTGTATTTTTGTACATATTCCATCACTGATTCTGTTTGTAATTCTTTGAGAATCTCAGAATTCCTTTTATGGTCTGTTCTTGAGTAACCTGCAGTACGTCTCATAAATTTCATTTCTGCCACAGTTAGTCTTTGTTCATCTGACTGCCGTAACATAATATGGGTCTGGCCATTTATAAATTCTAGTTCGTGTGTGTTGCTGTACTATGTTTGGCTTGAAAATATTATTTATAATTCCTGTCACTCTGTTAAATTTTATAATTTTTTTATTTGTTTTTGTTTTAACACTTATATTCTTATCCCATAAGAGACCACTTAATTTTGATATCGCAGATTTGCCGTTATTTATCCTCTATTAATTTCAGCATCATCTGCACTAATTTTTGTCCCCAAAAATACATTCTTCAAGCCCAGGAATTTAAGTTAATAATGTATCGCAATTTAAAGAATTCCGAAGGTTTTTTTTTAAATCTTTACAAATCTTCATTGATTCTACCCATCATCATCATCATTAGTGGCACGATAGCCGTATTCAGAAGCCCCCTCCATTCTTCTCTGCTCAGTGCTGCAGTCCTCCAATTCACCATTCCCAAGGTCCGTATGTCCTGTCGGACCACGGTCTTGCCATCTCAATATAGGAGTTCTAATTTTTTTATCCTTCTTGGCATAGTCTTAAATATTTTCTTCGCCGTTCTCTGGTCACTAGCTCGCAGTATGTCTAGCACATTCCAATCTTCTGATCTTGATAAGTTTAACAATATCATTATCATAGTTCATTCACGAATTTAGGCTTTTGTTGACCTGTTTAGACCTCAAGAGAAACACTATCCAAAAGTCTTACGAGTTGACGTCCTGGTCCTCTTCTTCCTGCAGGTTGATAGCTTAACATTTGTTTGGGTATCCTGTTATCTTCCTTTCGATTAACATGTTGCATCCATCTTGACTTATAATCAGAAATTTTGTTTTCTAAAGTTTCCATGTGTAATTCTTCTAATATGTCTTTTTTTTTTATCTAGTAGTGTGTATCCTGCAGTCCTCCGAAGGTATCTCATTTCAGCAAATCTAAGTCTCTGTATGCCTGTATATCTTTCTGTTTCAACGTCCATACTTCGCTAGAAATAGTGACGTGTATATAACCTCTCCTACCCAATCCACAGTCTCACCTCGTGGTACAAGCCGTTTTAATAAACGAGGCTCTGAGGACCGAGTCACGGCGGTATAACCGTTCCATCGGGTACTGAGTAAATGCGGTATGCTAATATCTGTCCAGAGACTAAAAGGTAGCAGCCCTACCACTGGAATACTTAGCGTCGGGTCAGTAACCCGTCTTAAGGAATCTCAACTTTACTTGCAAGTATCAACACGAAGTAATTCAGAAGTTTAACAATATCCGGTTCCTTAATCACCATCTTCTTCTTCATGGATTGAAATGCAAAATGTTCATGTAGAAAACTGATTTTTCCATCGTGCTCCTTGAGTCTCTCTCTGGCTTATATGTGAACAACTTTTGTTATATGTTCTTGATCCATTCTTTGAATGTTGTTGAACCAATTTTGTTTGTATTCTTTGATACTGTCGGCTAAATTGAATATGTTAAACTCATTCCTAATAGGCTATATTTACTATCTATCTATCTATCTTCGGGTTTTTACAGCTGCTGCCGTCTTCCCGTGCCAAACCTCCAAAGCCTACGGTCTTGGGCATCTTCGATGCTTAGCCCTCTAGCTTGCATTACTGTCTTCATGTTTTCCTTCCATGTTAACCTTGGTCTTCCTCTTTTCTTCTTTCTGTTAGGATGCCATTCATATAGTTGCTTCGGCCATCGCTCATCTTCCATTCTTAAAACATGTCCTAACCACTTTAATTCCTTTTCCTCAATTCTTTCAATTATGCTTTCTTCTGCTTCCATTTTGTTTCTAATTTCCTTATTTGTGACACGTTCTAATTTAGTCTTTCTGGCACTTCTTCGTAAATAATCCATTTCTAGAGCTATTAGTCTATTCTTGTAGTATGATGTTGAGTGATTCCGGGTTCTGTGGCCGTGGTCCATAGTTGGTGTTGATACCAGACGTTTCGCCCTCAACTGCGGAGGGCATCTTCAGTGGCGAGTGCTTCTAGGCGTGTTTCCTGGTCGGAAGCTCTACTTAGAGTGAACGCTGCGGGTGTTGTATTGATACTAGTGGTGGGAGCAGGGTGAGCGGGCGTGGCTCTTGCTGATTGGCTGATGGTCGTCTCCTTGTTGTCCCTAGTGTTGATGCATTTATTTTCTAGTGTACGGTACCAGGCCTTAGACAGTTTAATACCTTCCTCTTTTCTGTTAATATTTTCCTTATGCTTGTGTATTTCTATAGCCTCTCGATATAATCTAGGGAAATAATAGGAAGTTGTGGCTAAAAACTTGTGTATCATCGAATAGAATCTGGTGTCCATTCATAATGGCATGTTCTGCTACAGCCGATTTATCCATTTCTCCTTGTCTGCAGTTTCTTTTGTGTTCTGATAAACGGGTGGCTATACTTCTTTTTGTGGTCCCTATGTATGGTTTACCACACGAACAAGGAAGTCGATATACGCCGCAAGTGGAGAGAGGTGGCCGAGGATCCTTAGCTGAGCGAAGGCAGTCTTCTATTTTTCTTGTAGGTCTGTAACTGTTTTTATGTTGTATTTTCGTAGGAGTTTTCCGATACGATCGTGACTCTTTGTACATATGGTAAGTAGGCTATGCTGGTTGAGGGTGTGTTATCCATTCTGACGTGCTGTCTTCGTGGATGTATGGTTTGTCTTATTTCCTTGGATGTGTAGCCATTTTTCTTGGAAACAATTGAACAGATGGTGTTGTTCTTGTTTAAGGTGTTGTGGTTGGCATAACTTAGTCGCTCTGTCGAACAGTGTCTTAATGACACCTCGCTTTTGTCTTGGATGGTGGTTAGAGTCTTTGTGCAGATATCGGTCTGTGTGTGTAGGTTTTCTGTAAACTGTATGTTGATTTCCCCATTGCCAGTCCTTATTATTTGAACATCCAGGAAAGGAAGTCTTCCATTATCTTCTTTTTCCATAGTGAACTGTATTTTGTTGTGTCTGCTGTTAAGGTGTTGAAGGAAACGTTCCAATTCTTCACTGCCATGTCTCCATACTACGAATGTGTCATCAACATAGCGAAACCAATGTTCTGGAGACTTGGTTAGCTTCGATGTGGTTTCCCTTTTCACCATGGTGCCAGTAAATGAGACCATGGACTACATTAGACAGATTTTCACAGAAGAAATATCCAATTTATTCAGGCATGTACTAACTACTACTTACTTCCAATGGAACAACAGCTACTATGAACAGACCGACGAGAGTAGCCTGGGCAGTCCTCTAAGCCCAGTAGTAGCGAATTTTTTCATGGAGAAATTCGAAACAGAAGCACTAAAAACAGCTCCCAAGTCTCCAGAACATTGGTTTCGCTATGTTGATGACACATTCGTAGTATGGAGACATGGCAGTGAAGAATTGGAACGTTTCCTTCAACACCTTAACAGCAGACACAACAAAATACAGTTCACTATGGAAAAAGAAGATAATGGAAACTTCCTTTCCTGGATGTTCAAATAATAAGGACTGGCAATGGGGAAATTCAACATACAGTTTACAGAAAACCTACACACACAGACCGATATCTGCACAAAGACTCTAACCACCATCCAAGACAAAAGCGAGGTGTCATTAAGACACTGTTCGACAGAGCGACTAAGTTATGCCAACCACAACACCTTAAACAAGAACAACACCATCTGTTCAATTGTTTCCAGAAAAATGGCTACACATCCAAGGAAATAAGACAAACCATACATCCACGAAGACAGCACGTCAGAATGGATAACACACCCTCAACCAGCATAGCCTACTTACCATATGTACAAAGAGTCACAGATCGTATCGGAAAACTCCTACGAAAATACAACATAAAAACAGTTTACAGACCTACAAAAAAATAGAAGACTGCCTTCGCTCAGCTAAGGATCCTCGGCCACCTCTCTCCACTTGCGGCGTATATCGACTTCCTTGTTCGTGTGGTAAACCATACATAGGGACCACAAAAAGAAGTATAGCCACCCGTTTATCAGAACACAAAAGAAACGCAGACAAGGAGAAATGGATAAATCGGCTGTAGCAGAACATGCCATTATGAATGGACACCAGATTCTATTCGATGATACACAAGTTTTAGCCACAACTTCCTATTATTTCCCTAGATTATATCGAGAGGCTATAGAAATACACAAGCATAGGAAAAATATTAACAGAAAAGAGGAAGGTATTAAACTGTCTAAGGCCTGGTACCGTACACTAGAAAATAAATGCATCAACACTAGGGACAACAAGGAGACGACCATCAGCCAATCAGCAAGAGCCACGCCCGCTCACCCTGCTCCCACCACTAGTATCAATACAACACCCGCAGCGTTCACTCTAAGTAGAGCTTCCGACCAGGAAACACGCCTAGAAGCACTCGCCACTGAAGATGCCCTCCGCAGTTGAGGGCGAAACGTCTGGTATCAACACCAACTATGGACCACGGCCACAGAACCCGGAATCACTCAACATCATGATTACCGGCCGTGAAAGCCTGCATTCAACTATTCTTGTAGTACTTATTGATTGTCCATACCTCACTTCCGTACATTGCAACAGATTCCACCAATGTTTTACCAATATATTTTTTTGTGTCTTTCCAAATATGTTTATCCCACCATATGGAATTTAATGATGATATTATTTTGCTACTCAATTCAATTCTATGTTTTATGTTCTCTTTGCCTATACCTTCGATGTTATCCATAATCATTCCCAAATATTTAGTTTGTTTCACTTGCTTTATTTGGATTCCATCTTCCAATACTAAGTTTTCTCTTTCATTGCTATTTATTGCCAGATATTCTGTTTTTTGTAAATTTACTGTGAGACCCCATGATTCATATGTGCTTTTCTCAACCTTTTTATCATGAATTCCATATCAAAATTGTCTTGCGCTAAAACCAGTTGATCATCGGCAAATTGTAATGTCAGCAAAAATCTATTGCCTATTGGGATCCCCATACCTTTGCAGCTTTGTTTCCATTTCGTTAATATAAATTCTACATAAATATTAAATAAAATTGGTGATAGACTGCACCCTTGTTTCAATCCCTTTGAGGTGTTTATAGGATTAGACATTATATTTCCCATTTTAACATAAGCGGAGTTATCTTTATAGGTTTGTTTAATAATTTCTATTAGGTTTCTGTCAATATTGTATTTCTCCAATACTTCCCATAATTTGTTCCTCGGAATTGAGTCATAAGCTTTTCTCTAAATCTATCATTGTCAAATGGGTTTCTTCTTCTCCAACTGCAGTCCGTTTTTCAATTAACTGTTGTATTGCAAATATATTGTCAACACATGACCTTCCTGGTCTGAATCCATTTTGATCTTCTCCTAATTTGTCTTTAACATCTTTTTGTAACTTTGTTTTTAATAACTTCGTAAATATTCTATATAATGTGTTATTTATACTTAGTCCTCTGTAGTTTTTTTGCGTCTCTTCTATCGCCCTTCTTGTATATTGGTACTATGTAGCTTATTTTCCATTCATCAGGAATCTTGTGTATTGCAATGCACTTATTATACAAGTCCCTCAATCTACCTATTAAATTTTTTGGGCCATATTTAATTAACTCATTTGGTATGTTTTCCCGGCCCTGGTGCCTTTTTATTCTTTAGGGTTTGAATTTCTAATTCTATATCTATTGTATCAAATTCCAGGGCGTTCATTTCTATGGATGGATTTTCTGTTGTTTCCATAAACTCATTTCTAGTTTCTGACAGTAAAGCTTTGTAATGTTTTTCTGCGTCTGATTTTGCTAACAAATTTATCTTGCTGGGTCCTTGGTTGGTTTTCAGTGTTTTTAGAAATCTCCATACTTCTGATGATTGTGATCCTCCTATATAACTTTCTATTTCTTGGCATTTGCTTTTCCATAATTTGTTTTTTTCTTCTATCACTTTCCTTTTAACTTTGGCGTTTGTTCTCTTGTATTCTATCCAATTTTCTGTTGTTTTATTTGCCAACCATTCTAAGTAGCATTTTTTCTTCTTTTGGTTAATTCTTCAATATCATCATTCCACCAATCTTGGGTATTTTGTTTTTTATTTATTGTGCCTAATGCTTCTTTTGCTGCCGAATGTATTATTTCCTTTAATTGATTATATTCTTCTTCTATGTCTTCCTTGTAATCCAAATTCTCAATTTTAATCCTCAGTCTTTCTTTATATAATTTTTTGATACTATCCTGATTAAATAAATACAGTTTAAATTTTTCTTCCTGCTTCGGTTGCATTGTTGATTCCCTTGCTTCATCATGCACTTTTTTCCCTGTAGGGAATTTGGGGATGATCTGTGCTGTGAGTAGATAGTGGTCAGAACCACAATTTGCTCCTCTTTTAACCCTTGAGTCCTTAATAAATAAGGAAGTATTTTGCTTTACAATTATGTAGTCTATTATTGATTTCTGATTGAGACTAGGTCGTTCCCAAGTAAATTTATGAATATCCTTATGGTCGAAAAATGTGTTTACTATCTTTAATTTATGTTGTTTGCACATCTCTATGATTCTATTTCCATTATCGTTGACTTCTTGTTCCCCATATTTTCCTACTGCTTCATCATTGTTTCTTTCTTCTACCCACTTTCCCATTTAAATCTCCCATTAGTATTAATTCTTCATTACTTCGTATTTTCTCTATTTGTTCCACTAATACTGAATAGTACTTTTCTTTCTGACTCTGTGCAGCATCATCTGTTGGTGCGTAGACTGCTAAGAACACCATTGTTCTTCCCATAAGCTTCATTTTAATCTTTAGGCATCTTTCATTAATATGTTCATATTCTGTTATGTTTTTACTGTATTTCTTTTTTACAAACATTGATACTCCTGCTTTAGCTCTTTTTGATTTATTTACACCTGACCAAAAATGTATGTAGTTTCCTAAATATGAATTTCCCGATCCTTTCTTTTTTGTTTCCGTCACTGCTGCAATATCTATATTGTTCTGGAATAATTCTCCTGCTACTTCATTAATTTTGTTTCTAATTCCTCGTACATTCCACGTGCCTATATTCAATGTCCGTTTTCGTTGCTTTTGTCTTTCATACTTTTTTCTGTCCGGCTTTGATTGATTTGGTCTTTTAGCATTTTGTTTTTTTTTTTCTAATGTGTGAGGAGCTGGCCCACAGCATAAACCCCCAACCTGGAGGACCAGGAAAATTTCTGTCTGGGTTTTCCTCCCATAGCCTTTGAAGATCCCTCTTCACCGCAAGGCAGCGTTTCTCTATTTCCCTTAGAGATAGGGTTGCCTCTTCCGCCAGATCCGCCGTGATGAAGGACTCCTTCTGCGCCGACTCTGCCGTTGAGGTCTTCACCGTAACCCTGGCTAGGGGCCCTTACAGAGTACTATCAGTCGGAGCCAACTGAACCCTGGTTTTTTTAACGAGGTTGTTACTCCTCCCCCTCCTCCTTTCTCATCCGGGCTTGGGACCGGCCATGGCGGAGTTTATTTACTATAAGAAATTAAATGAATCGTAATTTCTTCTTACCTCATACTTCTATGTTTTTTAAACACAGCACTACAGTATCAGCGACCATCGTCACCATCCTCAGTTGTTTTCACGACTGTCAATTTTTTATTTCTCGGTAATTATCCAAACTGCCATCTGGTGTTCTTTTGAAGGTATTATTTTCTAAACTGCCATCTTGTGTTCTTTTGAAAACAAAATTGACAGTCGTGAAAACAGCTGGGGATGGTGACGATGGTCGCTGATACTGCAGTGCTGTGTTTAAAAAACATAGAAGTATGAGGTAAGAACAAATCACGATTCATTTAATTCTTATGAATTAAACCTCATAATGTTAAAAATCCCAAATTTATTATATATATATTTACTATATTTTTTTATCTTGTATATCCAGCTACATGTCTCAGGAAACTCATTTCTGAAGATTATATTTTTTTAGTTGATTTTTAGTCGAAGTCCAATTTTTCCGAGTCACATAACAACACAGGAACAGCCATAACCTTGTAAACATTAATTTTGTTTTTTCCTAATGAATTTAAAACAATTTATAATTGTTCCATATATGTATCTGAATGTATTTTAAACATCCCTTTGGGTTCCTTAATCGAACTATAAATTGCATGATGTATCTTTCCTTCCACATTCCATTCTCCACTGGATCAAAAATAAATCTCAGTATTCTTCTTTTAAATATGCATAATTATTTCTCATCATATTTCGTCAGTCCACCGCTGTGGTCTCGAGGTAGCGCGCTGCCTTGTCACGCGGCGGGACCGGGTTCGATCCCCGGTCGAGGCAGTTTTTCTGGGTGAGGTTTATATCGGGGTTTTTCCTCACCTGTAAGACAAATGCCAGGAAAACTTTAAGGTCCAAACGGTCCCCGAAATCATATGGCCATCATCATCATCATCATTCTTATCATTATCATCATCATCCTTCACCGATGTGGAAAGCAACGGGAAGCTACCACACCTACAATTCCCTAGTAAAACTGCAAAGCATAGCATGAGAATGCTATGATTGCAGTGAAAGACCTGCCCTCGGGCAGAATTACTATGGATGGAACTATACATTCTTCGAAATTTGCTAATACTTTATGGTAAATGTGCCAATATACAATTTTTTTTTTCAAATGCCCCAGGTTTGACTTTCGACATTCCTGGCTTCTCTCCTGGCATGGCGTACTTGTAACTCACTTCTGAGGTTGGGGCGCCTGGAAGGCGGGGTTACGTTGCCCCGATGATATGATGGGTGATGATGACGGTAATGGTGCGCCAGGAGAGTCCCTAATCCTAAGCTTAACCTAAGAAGAATATGAATGACGATGATGATTGCGATGGCCATATGATTCGGGGACCGTTTGGGCCTTAAAGTTTTCCTGACATTTGTCTTACAGGTGAGGAAAAACCCCGATGAAAACCTCACCCAGATAAACTGTCCCGACCGGGGATCGAACCCGGACCCGTTGCGTGACAAGGCAGCACGCTACCCCAAGACCACAGCAACATACGGTAATTGTAAAGTAATTTAAATAATTTGCAGTATGGCCTGTACAGTTTTATGCACAATAAATGTTGTTTTTCAGAGTACAAGATTGGGCTTACAGTCTAGGGAACAAGTTGCTGGAAATAAGTGAATCAGCAACAGATATAGGAGAACTTAAGCATAAGGTAAGTAAGTCATGACTACAGTGTAGGCCTAGGCCTAATAATTTAATAAATCTACAATATAAAAGGCCAGTTATTAAATGTGGAAGAAAATTATTATAAGATAGTGTTTTAATGTTTGTCTAAGAATCTGAAGGTCAATAATTGCCAAGAGCCCCATTTGCGGTTTGTTGTTTCTATTTGAATTTTGTACTTATTTTTATGCAAGCAGACTTGATTTCTTCTTTGCATTGTTGTGTGTAGTTTCTTCAAACGTGTGTATTATGTAACAGAAATATTAAAATAGAACATTTGTAATACCTGGGTTATGAAATCTCCTATTTTAAAAGTGAAGATCTATTTGACAAACTTAATAAATTTAATTATATACGTGGAACAATCAAAAGAATATTTAAAAGCACAAGAAAAGAAACAAAACTAAAATTTTATATAGTAGTGGCAGTCCCCTTACTATTGTATGGTAGTGAATTTTGGGTTTTAACTAAAAGAGAAGAGAAGATCATAGAAGCAGCTGAAATGAGATTTCTGAGAAGTGCGGATGGTTGCAAACTTCTAGATAAGAGAAGAAGTGAAGATATTAGAAATGAGCTAAATATCTTTAAACTCTCAGATAGAAGAAAAGAATCTAGAAAAAATGGAAAGAACATGTTCAAAGAATGGAAGATGATCGCATTCCCAAAATTATACTTAAATACAAACCAAAAGGACGCAGGAATGTTGGTAGACCGAAGAAGAGATGGATCCAACTTTTGAATGAGAATCTATGAGACCGGAACAAGCCACATGGGCTTAATCCGTGATTGTTGATGATGATGATGAACATTTGTAAAGAATGATTTGAGAGAACGGAGCAACAATTTCAACATTATGATGATCGAGAAGATTTCCGGGCTGTTTGGCCGTGGTCTTGAGGTTTGGAGTTCCCGACGTTTCACCAGAGACTGCGCCCGGCATCCTCAGGGGTTGTCTCGAGACTTGCCAGTGTCACAAATGCGGTCTAAAATGTTCAGGCTCATAAAAGAACTGTCTTCTTCTACTTCTCCTTCTTCACGGTTTAGGCTTATTTGCTAGCATGTTCCGGCTCCAAAATTGCTGCTGTTTCCATCTTTTCTTTGGTCTTACCAAACTTCTTCTTCCTCGTGGTGAGTAGCTGTATGCTGCTTTTGGTATTCTATTCTCAGTCATCAGTTCATAAAAGAACTGTAAATTTGAATAAAAAAGGCCCCTGCGCAAAATTTAACCGACTTTCATCCATCCAAGTAATACTTTAGTTACCTACTAGATGTCTCATTAAGGCGATGTGCTAACCACATGTCGCTCGTTGACATCTGTAGGTAAATAAACATAATTAAATTATCTTGGTTAAAAAACTCCCGTTAGGGAGCACCCGTGTCCCCGCGTGGGACGTATGGGCAGCATACATACAACATATTTAAAAAAAATCACTCAGGATTATTAAGTTCAGGAGATTGGTATGGGAGGATATGTAGGTTGAACGGATGACAGTAGAAATATTTTTTTTTCTTCTTCTTCTTCTTCACGGGTTTAGGCTTATTTACTAGCCTGTTCCGGCTCCAAATTGCTGCTCTTTCCATCTTTTCTTTGGTCTTTCCAAACTACTTCTTCCTTGTGGTGAATAATTGTATGCTGCTTTTAGTATTCTATTCTCAGTCATCCTTGCTAAGTGTTCTTTCCAGTTTGTTTTGTATTTCACTATTGTTGTGTTTAATTCCTCTACTTTTAGTTGTTTTATTTCTGTGTTATGTTTTTGTCTGTTCTTTGATTTCCTGTTATTGGTCTGAGGAATCTCATTTCAGCAGCTTGTATTCTGGCAGATTGTTGTGTTAGAAATGTTTTATTGGGAAAAAGAAAGATTGGAAAATATTTGGATGGATATTAGGGAATTGTATATTTATAAAAGAATTAACTTGATTCGATTGGTTGGGAATAGGGACCAATGGATAGCCTTGGTGAATGGAGCATAAAACTATTGGCTACATTAAGCCACAGAGTTAGTTAATATTTGTTAAACCAATAACTTGTGAATATTATATATTTGGGAAACATCTAACTCACTGGCATTACCAAACCCATAGGTTCATGACCACATGAACATAAGCTCTCCATACATCTCTATCCAGAGCTAATGTTTTCAATCATCCCCTGAATAATCTTCTTCTTCTTCGTCAGGCTCTATATTTCCCTCAAATTATGATTAATGTTATTCTCTCACTTCATTTTTTGTTTACCAACTGAACGTTTTCCCTCTGGTTTGCTTACAAGAAGCTTCCATGCTCCTCTTTCATTCTCTGTTCGTGCCACATGTCCTGCCCATCGCAGTCTACGAGACTTAACTTTTCTTATTATATCAGGTTTCCTAAAAAGATCATGTAGCTCATTGGTAAGCAGTCTTCTCCATTCACCTGTCTGTTCATCTCTCTTTAGCCTGAAAATTTTCCTAACAACTTTATTCTCAAATACTCGTAATCTTTTCTCCTCTCTTAAAGTAAGAGTCCATGTTTCACACTCTTATAACCAGTGGCGGCTGGTGCTGAAAATCTGGAGTGTGCTGTAAAAATTAACATGAAATATCATATAAACAAATAAATATTATACTACTCACTCAACGGCGAAAAATAAAGTCCATATAACGATTCTTCCTACTGCAGAATTTATCAATCACTCTGGCGTCGAACCCTTCTATGTTGGAAAAGCAAGTCTTCTCAACTGAAAGAACTTCAAGTGCACCTAATTGTTCTTGTAACATGTTGTTCTGAAGGAAAGTTTTTATTCTTTTAAGGGAGGACAAGCTTCTTGACAAGTCATGTTGGAAGTTGTTTTCTCTAAATTTAATAAACAACCAAACTGTCCTTGTATTCGAATACCATATTAACAGTACTCGATTTGAAATTCCACTTTGTTTGTGGTCCGCAAGGGATCCAACGAGCCGTCACTGCTTGTAGTACTGATGCTTCAGTGACCTTGATGTGATAAGGATAGCTGACACATGCTGACTGATTCTGGGATGCATCATTTTCCATTATTTTCAGTTGGTGCGCATAACAGTTAATGAAATGAGCATTATGAAAATGTTCTATTTTTGTTTTGGCTCCTCTTGTTCCACAATCGTTGCATTTGCACTGTCATAGGCTTGAGCTATGATTTTGTGCGGCGAATCCTTGAATATTGTAACTAATTCATTTAGAAATTGCATCCGCGTTTTGTCCCTCTGGATTAAACAATCGCTAGAATGTATTCACGTAGACTTTCACGGCCGGAGTTGCTATGATGATCTTGAAGATGATTTTCGGGCTGTAGGCCGTGGTCGTGAGGCTTGTAGTTCCCCGACATTTCGCCAGAGACTGCGTCTGGCATCCTCAAGGGTTGTCTTGAGACAACCCTTGAGGATGCCAGACACAGTCAACAGTGCTTCAACAAGGGTCAACAAGAACGGACCTAATGCATTCTGCTGATGATGGGACTAGTCCCGAAAGGCCTACAGAGTTTTAAAAGAACTTAAGTTGAGGAGATGGACCTACAAGGTAACTATATTATAGTTTTTAACCATACATTATATTACTGTAAACTAATACCTCAACGGAAAATCACCATGAATTTTACTAGTATCGATTTAAAATATTTACTTCCAATCAATTTTGTATTTAAATTGATGTGAATGCTATACTTCATGTTTCAGTACAAACAGAAAGGACTCTTCAAATTTGTGAACAATGACGACGGCTTATTACTTCGAGAGATAAAAGATAACATCAATAATCTAAGATTACTCAAACTTAATGCAGTGAAGGTAAGACCTTTATAAGTAAAATTATATTTCTATTTTCACGATTATCATTACACCATTTTCTAGAATTAAACTAAGCTACTTCTTTAGTTATCTGCCTCGATGATCAAGGTACTAAGTTCCTTGTTTCTGATTCCAAGAGTTGCAGGTTCAAACCCATCCATGGTAAATGGATTTTTTTAGGATGGAAAAATCTAAGGGACAAGTCCTCTAAACCGTGGGTCTTAAGTCTGAAAATTTTCAGGCTCTTAAAAGAACCCTAACTCTAAAGTAATCTGTTTTTCTCAACCAATTGTTGTTTAATAATTTCTAATTTTGCATTGTGTGGCATGCCTTTTTTGGCAGGATTTTATTCTAAAGATTTAATTTTGGAAATGGTTTCATTAATTGATGAATAGGTTAAGATTTTACGAATTGAAATCTCGTTATATCTTCCAATAGCTCCTACAAGGACCGAGGCAAGGATAATTAATACAATAAACCCATTAAAATTGATTGTATATGAATTTAATATTAATATTGCAATTTTTTGGGTGATGTGTGCACATCTTAGGGCCAAAATCAAATTAATAATCTATATAATATTACTATTAAATCCACCTTCATATAAAATTTGACTTCATATTCCGTTTAATTAATATTATAATGTAATTCATCACCACCAAGTAGTATCTTAGTTGGCTACTAGGTATCTCCCCACAGGGCAGTAGGGGAATTGGCAGACCCAAGATAACATGGAAACAAACTGTTCTCACAGAAGCTAAAAACATGGGGAATGAGATCAAGGAGCTGGCCAAGAATTGAGTCAGATTGAGAAGTTTTCTGAGAGCCCTATGTTCCACCAGGAATGATGAGAATTTTGATTGATTGAAAGGTCTTTCAGAAACTAGTTCTTATCTTCAGCAGAAGGGTAGTATACAAGATAGAAGTCAGTTCATAGTTTTTTTTTTCAAATGCCCCAGGTTTGTCTTTCGATATTCCTGGTTTCTCTCCTGGCATGGCGTACTTGTAACCCACTTCTGAGGTTGGGGCGCCTGGAAGGCGAGGTTACGTTGCCCCGATGATATGATGGGTGATGATGATTATAATGGTGCGCCAGGAGAGTCCCTAATATGAATGATGATGATGATGATTGCTATGGCCATATGATTTCGGGGACCATTTGAGCCTTAAAGTTTTCCTGACATTTGTCTTATAGGTGAGGAAAAACCCTGATAAAAACCTCACCCAGAAAAACTGTCCTGATCAGGGATCAAACCCGGGCCCGCTACATGACAAGGCAGCACGCTACGCCGAGACCACAGCGGTGGACAGTCAGTTCATAGTTAAATATGGGAAATAACATTATGAGGTTCTCAATTCGTAAAGTAATTAGTAATTTTTAACATCTTTCCTCATTAAATTAATATTGGGAAGCTAAAACTATTACTACGATAGAAATAAGTAAATTAATAAACACAATTAAATTATTGTAAATCAATGGTAAAGAGAAAAATTTTTGCCTGAACCGGGAATCGAACCCTGAACCTTTAGCTTTCCGTGCTAATGCTCAGACCACTGAGCTAATCCAGGCTTCATTCCCAAAGATATTTTATGTTTCTTTAAACACAGGAACTAGTTTTCAAGAGAAGAATTTCTCTCATTTTTATAATGTCGGTTGAAAATGAGAGAGATCCTTCTCTTGAAAACTATTTCCCATGTTTAAAGAAACATAAAATATGAGGTAAGATGTTAAAAAGACTCATTAATTTATGATAGAAGTCAGTGTCTGAGAGGCCTACAGTTTTAAAATAATAACCTAGTTGAGGATGATGGCATCTGCCAAGATATTTATATAATTTAATATTTTACTTTATGACAACAGAATTTTAATATGGATTAGCTAATATCTGGCATACGCTGCTACACCTACATAAATGATAATGTGTTTTTACATTTAGTTGAATAAGTAAAAGGAATAATAATTATAAATTTATATTATTATTTTTTTTAGATACCCCGTGCTGATTATCCGGCATTGCCCGGGAATCTACATATCCCGATGTATTTGGAATTAATGAGCTGAAAGACAAAATTTGTTATTTCGAGTTATCCGTGCTGCTGCTCTGTTTGCCCGGGAATCTACTTAATCCCGATCATCTTGGCATCAATGAAAAACAAAAATAGTTATCATGTGTTATCCCTAAAAGATAAACATATGCTGTCATGGGCTTTTTTGTAGAGTTTTCTGAGATATTCAATTCTGTGTACATTAATTTGGTGTATTTGTTATGGTTTAGGCAGCATAAGTCATTTAAGCATACAAAAATCCACTTTTATTTTACTTTTCACTACAAAGGGCAATTTTTAAGGGCGAAGGGCTTGAGCATTAAAATTCTCTTGTAGCCTATAACCTTCCCGGGAAAATCCTGAAGATTTTGCAAAAAGCCCCATCACAACCAGATGTGCACGCTTGTCCGGCAATCTACTTACCCCATTCTTCTTGGCATCAATTAAAAATGTCTATTGTGAGTTACCCGTAAAAGATAAACATATGCTGTCGTGAACTTTTTTTGTAGAGTTTATTGAGATATTCAATTCTGTGTAAATTAATTTTGTGTATGTGTTGTTGTTTAGGCAGCATAAGCCATTTAATTGTCAAAAAAGGATTTTTTCACTATAAAGGATGATTTTTAAGGGTGAAGGAGTTAAGTATCATGACTCTCTTACAGCCTATGTTCAACCCAGGAATCTCCTGAACATTTTGAAGAAACCCCATCACACTCGGATCAATGGTATGGCCGTGCATAAAGTACAAACAAACAAACAAACAAACAAACATTCTTTTAGTCCACCGCTGTGGTCTCGAGGTAGCATGCTGCCTTGTCACGCAGCGGGCCCGGGTTCGATCCCCGAACGAGGCAGTTTTTCTGGATGAGGTTTTTATCAGGGTTTTTCCTCACCTGTAAGACAAATGTCAGGAAAAATTTACGGCCCAAACGGTCCCCGAAATCATATGGCCATCGCAATCATCATCATTCATATTCATCTTAGGTTAAGCTTAGGATTAGGGACTCTCCTGGTGCACCATTATCATTATCACCCATCATATCATCAGGGCAACGTAACCCTGCCTTCCAGGCGCCCCAACCTCAGAAGTGGGTTACAAGTATGCCACGCCAGGAGAGAAACCAGGAATGACAAAAGACAACCTGGGGCCCATATTTGGTTCATCTTCCGGGCTTATAGGCTGTGGTATGGATCAAGATGCCGGCCGTGAAAGCCTACAATTATATGTAAGCCCAAATATGGATCAAGATGCCGGCCGTGAAAGCCTACAATTATATACAACCTGGGGCATAAAAAAAAAATCATTTTTATATATTAGATTTTATTAATATTTTCTGATTACATTTAAAATTGTGAATGAGTTTACGTGATTTTTTTTTTCAGCGTATAGTAAATGAAGCAGAAGCAGTGATACATAAAATGAACTTGAAAAAGTGGGAGATGGACGAAAATTTTACATATTACTCTACTAAAACATGTGAGAATGAAGATAAGCTACCAGCTCACATGAAGACGCTGCACTGCTCACCCAACTATCACTTCTACGATGAGTGTGTCAACACAAGTCTCAGTTCAGTACATATACCTGACTATGTGCCTGTCAGAGGTAAGACTCGCAATAAAAATTAACTCAAACATTTCAATCTCCATCTTCTCATGATTTTATTTATTTCTTAGTATATGCAGTGCATGAGATGCCATCCTCATTCATTTTTTAAATGACTTAAAATCATATTTGAAGAGAAGAATTATACGCTTAGACTGGGGTTTGAACCCAGGACCTTTGGCTTTCTAGGCCAATGCTCTACCACTGCGCTACCTAAGAAACTCCAATCCAAATGCAAATTCTTCTCTTATACACATTATTTCCCGATTGCTGAATGCTATTAGCATTTGTTCGATCACGCAAATGGCAGCTTCTTGTTTAAGAAGACTTTTACTGGGAATTCTTTTGATGTTTTTATTATTAATTTAATCGGCCGTGGTGGACTCTTTGCCTCTGGCCCCGAGGGTCACGGGTTCAAACCCGGCTGGGGTGATGGATTTTTTTAGGATGGTAAAATTCAAGGAGCAAGTACTCCGAGAGGACATGTTGTACGTATAGGGAATGAAAGACTTGCATGGAAGCTTCTTGTAGGAAAGCCAGAGGGAAAACGCCCAGTTGGTAGACCAAGAATGAGGTGGGAGAATAACATTAACTATGATTTGAGGGAAGTAGATTATACAGGGAATGATTGGAAAGCATTGGCTCAGGATAGGGATGTATGGAGAGCTTATGTCCGCGTGGCCATGAACCTACGGGTTCGATAGTGCCAGTGAGTAAGTAAGTAAGTGGGACTTTAAGCCATGGGTCCCGAGTCTGAAGATTGTCAAGCTCGTAAAAGATCCTTAAGCCTGAATGAAAAGGCCTCTAAGCAAAATTTACCAAATTTTCCCGTCCTAGTACTACCTTGGTTTCCTAGATGTCAGTATTAGGCGGAACGCTGACCATGGACCACTCTAATGACATCTATACAAAAACAATGTAACTAAATTAGTATGGTTCAAATTCTTACCTGTAGGGGGAGAGGCCTAAATCTCTGTTAAGGGAAACATGGGCTTACAAGAAAGAAGTATATTTTACTGCAGATGAATGAAATATGTACACTTGACTGATTATAAATGTCATGCCAATGTGTTTTTTATTTCAGAAAATGAAGTTTCCAAAGCAATAACCTGGACAGAAAAGCTTGACAGAATATTTTCTAATAACTATGATAAAGATCCTTCTTTATCCTGGCAGTATTTCTGCAGCACAACTGGCATATTACGACATTATCCAGGTTTGTATGAAGACTATCTATCTATAATGGCATAGCCTAATGCTGAGCCATAGCCTCTTCTTTGTTAGGAGTTACTAGACCAAGTTAAATTATTTTTAGTCTGTTCATCTTACCTCAATATTAATATTGATTTCGTCTTGAACATGTTTCGATTATATCATAATCATCATCAGCATCTTGCCCAACATTAATATTGAGGTAAGATGAACAGACTAAAAATAATTTAATTAAAATATTTAATTTTAGGAAGTGATATTTTGAGGTTATTTTAATTATATTACTTTCATTAATAGTGAGCGGAGAACATGTTTTTATCAACTCACCTCATATAAAATATCATGTCCCTCTTCAGTCATGGCTTCCACTGATGAAATTCTGTGATTGTTGATTTCATCAGTGGAAGCCATGACTGAAGAGGGACATGATATTGTCTGAAACCGTTGGTATCAAAGAAATTTGAAATTATATGAGGTGAGTCGATAAAAATATGTTCTTCACCCACTATTAATGATATAATCTCATAATGTTTACTTCCCAATATTAATTTAAATATATTATTTTCAGTCTGATCATCTTACCTCAATATTAATGTTGATTTGTTCTTGGACATGTTTCAAAACAATTCTGTTTTATCGTCAGCTTGTCCAGACTGTCCAGACAAGCTGATGATAAAACAGAATTGTTTTGAAACATGTCCAAGAACAAATCAACATTAATATTGAGGTAAGATGATCAGACTGAAAATAATATAATTAATTAAAATAACCTCAAAATATCACTTCCTAAAATAAAATATTACTAGACCAAGTTAATTTAGTTATATACGGTATTTACATAAAATTAATAGGAATTCATACTATGAAGTATTTCATCAAGACCAGCCTCATGGGCTAGTTGTCAGCATTTCTGACTACTGTTCATGAGGTCCTGGGTTCGATTCCCAGTCAAATCATAGGAACTTTTCCTTAAAAGGAATCATTCCTGTGGTTGCCCATGGTCTGGAATTTAGGTTAAGTTTAGGTTTAGAACTCTCCTGGCACTTCATTATCATTTATCACTCATCATACCATCAAGGTAATGTAACTCCGCCTTCTAGGTGCCCCAACTTCAGAAGTAGGTTACAATTTAGCCTATGCTAGAAGAGACCAGAAATGTCGAAATGACAACCTGGGGCATTGAATAAAGAAAAAAGTATCTCATCATCATCATCATTCATGCAAGTATTAGGCCATGTGGCCTGTTACAGTCTCAAAGAGGAATTTTCCATCCAGCGCTTTTCTGGACATCCCAGCAATATTTTGCCTTGGAGGCAGTAATGAAGCATGGTTTTTGGAATTCTATGAGATGGCATTCATTGAAGATCGGCTTTCCAGTTGTTCTGGTAATTTTGTATATGGTGGAGAATGGGTTCTGCATCAAACTCTTCCATAATTTCCTCATTTCTTTTATGGTCCGACTTTGTATAGCCTGCTGTACGGTGCATAAAGTATTTAATCAAATAAATTGCTTTAAATCTTTACATCTCACCTCATAAACTATTCTCTTTGTGACTGGTTTCAAAGGAAAATCTCATTTAGTTTTACATCACTTTTCTACTTCTCTAAATATATTTAGTTTACCATAGTCTCATCTCATAAAATGATATTAAGTGAAACAGAAATAAATAAATGAGCTGCTCGGAGGAACATAATGATAAGTGCTACTGCCATCAAACAAGCAATATTTGACTTAATGAAGATATTTGGTCTGTATATTCTTAACCTCTTATGGTTGTTTTTGTTGAACATATGTTTCAAGGCTTCTGAGCCCCATCATCAGCGATTACAGACGGATTTTTCTCAAGTTGTCAGCCCTGATTCTTGACTCCTGCTTCCTTTGCCTCTGGTCCAATGAATTTACTAATGAGGTTCCTTTCTGCAGGAATTTCTAAGTTCATAATTCTTTCCTTGTTCTTCTGTATGTAGATTTTTTCCCATATGGTGAGTTAATTTTTGTTTTCTGTTTTAATAATTTTGTGTTTACACCTATTTTGTGTTTTTCTGACCAAACTTGAGCAGCCACTGCAGATTTTTCTATTTTGCCCTTTTTTTTTTACATTTCTCATGTGTTCTTTAGTTCTAATGGTTAAATTTCTTTTTGTTTTCTTTTCACAAAATAGATAAACACAAAATTAATAAAACAGTTAGAAAACAAAAATGAACTCACCATATGGGAAAAAATCTACATACAGAAGAACAAGAAAAGAATTATGAATTTTGAAATTCTCAGAGGAAGAAACCTCATTAGCAAGTTCATTGGACCACAGGCAAAGGGAGCAGAAGTCCAAAATCAGAGCCGACAACTTGAAAAAATCAGTCTGTAATTGTCGACAATGGGGCTCAGAAGCCTTGAAACATATGTTCAACAAAAACAACCATAAGAAGTAAGAATACACAGACCAAATATCTTCATTATTAAATAAACTTCTTAATAAGAATTAAATTAATCGTGATTATTTCTTACCTAATAGAAGTAATAATCACAATTAATTTAATTCTTATGAATTGAACCTAATAATGTTAAAAATATATAAACTTCTTAATGTTACTTTCTATTGTATTTTAAAATATTTGACTTCTTCTGTGTTTGTGGAACAGAGTGGTATTATTTTCTCACTTACGCACTAGATAGCAAGAGAAGGCCATATGATAACAACCATCTGCTCCTAGAAGCAGAAACACAATGGCAAGGGACAGATAACATTGTAACATTCCAAATTTTGGCACTTACCATTATGTTCCCCCGAGCAGTTCAAATTATGAATATGGTAATTTTTCAGGATTGTCTTGGGACTCAAATAAACAGGACAAATATGACTGTCGAATGCAACCCTGGTTCTTAGAAGCAGCAATGAATTCTAAAGATGTTGTTATAATTGTAGAAAATTCTGAATCAATGTCAAGGGAGAAACACAAACTTGCACATCACATTGTTAACAGCATTCTCGACTCTCTTGGAAATAATGACTTTGTTAATGTTATGAAAGTTGGTAACAATGCAGAGGCTGTAGTGGATTGCTTCCAGGGACTAGTACAGGTAAGTTTTAGTTTCAAAATTCATTATGAACCACTGCTTAGGTTATATTTGAGTTGTGTAATTTGACTCACCTCATATTTCTTGATTTTCGCTAACTGTGCAAAATTCTTGATGCTTTACAACTGTTGTCTTGCAGTTGTCCCTCCTGCAAATTGATTTCTACACTATCTGTTGGCTGACTGATGAACTTCCAAATCAAATTTTTTTTTTTTTTTTCTTTTCACCAGGAATTTCAAAAGTCATGGTCTTCTTCTTATTCTTGCATATGTAAATTTTCTCAAAATTGTGAGTTCCTTTACATATGCAAGAATAAAAAGAAAACCATGAATTTTGAAATTCCCGGTGAAAGGGAAAAAAAATTGATTTGGAAGTTTATCGGTCAGCCAACAGAGGGTGCAGAAACCAATTTACAGGAGGGACAACTGCAAGACAACAGTTGTGAAACATCAAGAATGTTGCACAGTTAGCGATGAAACCGGTCTGCATAAAAATCAAGGTAAACGAAAGGTCCCGGGTTTGGGTCCCAGTCTGGGCAAACATTTTTCTCTTCAAATTTATCTTTCAATGACAACTGTTAAATTAATAATAAAAACATTAACAGAAGCCCTACTGTCTTTTAAAAGTAGTATTTAAATTCCCAATAAATATCTTCTTAACTAAGAAGCTGCCATTTGCAATGATAGAAGCAATGACTTCAAGCATTTGGTGGGCGGGAATTACAACATATATAAGAGAAAAATTTGCATCTAGATTGGAACTCACCCCAGTAGTTCAGTTGATGGAGCACTGGTATGGTAAACCAAAGGTCCCAGGTTTGGGTCCCGGTCTAGGCAAAAAATTTTCTCTTCAAATTTAATTTATCTTTCAATGAGAAGTGCTAAATTGATAATAAAAAATCAATCAAAATATAAGATTAGACTGAGCTTTTTTTATGTTAGCTTTTTAAGTTTATATCTGAAGTGGTCTATTTTTTTAGTTTTAGTGTATTGACATAAGTTGTATCTATAACTCAGAGCTATCCTCCAACAATAAATATTATTAATATAGCATTTCTTAAGATTATTTTTATATAAGGATCGAGCTTCCAAAAGGAAGACATGATAAGAGGATGATAATTTCTATCTAACTTCTCATTCAGTTTTCAAGATACGATTACACTGCTCAACATGATTTTTGTTTCATGAGTACCAATAGTTGTATTTAATGCAGTTTTTTATTGTGTTTTCAAATATGTATTCGGAATTTCTTCATCACCCACAGTTTTATTTACTTCAATTTAAATTAATGGATTTAAATAATTATTTTCTGCTTAACAAACATTAAAGAGATTACGTCAAAATCAAAACATACAGTGGTGTACCCTGACTTGCAATCTGCAATGAGACCAGTTCCACACTGCAAAGTATTGCCCATACCAAAGCCTCCAGAACATGTGACATTAGATGAAGAGAGCTCAGATTCTGATGGAAGTAAGGAAGAAGAAGAAACAGATTTTGATGATACAACTTTTGAACAAAGCTGTTCATTTGAGCCTCATTTATTGACTCAAGAAGATCTTAACAATCTCATACGAGATTTAAAGTTATCCAAAAACCAATCTCAAATGCTTGGTTCCCAGCTAAAAGGATGGAATCTCTCGGAAACCTTGCATGATGGAGAAAAATCAATATCATATTTGAATTCAGGAGAAAAAGTACTATCAGAATCACATATTTTTCTTTCTGAGACAAAAAAAAGTTCCTTTTTTGTTGCTCAGCGTTATTGATTGTAATGTAAATTTATATTGTTGATATTTCAGGCAACACCTGGCAATGTACTGGAGTTTAAACATGCGCTCAAATATTTAAAAAGAGCGGGAACTGCTCAGTTTGACAAAGCCATTATTCAAGCGTTTAATATTCTTCTAGAGGTAAGCAATTTATATAGATACATTAAATTTTAGGCTATTCTTTGCAACATGTGGCACAATTTTTTTAATTTCCTCATAAACTCCTGTCAAATTTTATTATTAGGCCTCCATTTTTCAAACTATTTCCCACATTTACTTACTTACTTACTTACTTACTCACTGGCACTATCGAACCCGCA
Organism: Diploptera punctata; assembly: GCA_030220185.1. NCBI lineage: Eukaryota > Metazoa > Arthropoda > Insecta > Blattodea > Blaberidae > Diploptera > Diploptera punctata. The sequence goes on from JASPKZ010005311.1 coordinate 1,376,345, forward strand.
GGTTCATGGCCGCACGGACATAAGCTCTCCATACATCCCTATCCTGAGCTAATGCTTTCCAATCATTCCCTGTATAATCTACTTCCCTCAAATCATAGTTAATGTTGTTCTCCCACCTCATTCTTGGTCTACCAACTGGGCGTTTTCCCTCTGGCTTTCCTACAAGAAGCTTCCATGCAAGTCTTTCATTCCCCATACGTGCAACATGGCCTGCCCATCGCAGTCTACGAGACTTAACTGTTCTTATTATTACAATGACTATTTAACTCATGCCCCAAATGGGAGTCAATGACCAATCACATTTCAATGTTTTTTATTTACAACCAATCACAGTTGTGTTTTGCTTGAATTTATCAACTAAAGTTTATCATATTAAAGAAAGCACCTCCTTTTTAACATTCTGAATAGATCATAGCATTATTTTGCAGTGATTGACTCTCTAAGAAATATGGCTACCAGATTGTACATATAGTACATGAATGTCAGCATGCTGGAGATAATATAAAAACATTTGTAGCAATTGATTATACCACCAGCTTTTAGGTTGGTATTTCACAGGTTAGAGTTCTTAAATTGCATTAGGTTAGCTTTTAGGTTCGTTAAATATCATTGTGATAAATAGATAGGCTAAGAACTAGAGATTTTATTTAGTTAATTCATATTAAAACAGATTTTTATTTAGTTTCATATTAAAATAAATGTTGAAATATGGAGAGACATGAAATATGAATAATGATATTTCCAGGCAAGTTATATAGGGTATCTAACAGTATATTTCTAATATAGGGTATCTAACAGTATATTTCTAATATAGATATAGGCCTATACATGTAGCTTGGTGATATACAGAGGCAGGGTGAGAGAGAAAGCTGGACTATGGACTGCATAAAAATACGAGAGACTTAGGACTCTGGGTCTTTTTCCACTCTGAAGTTTCATTTTTCTTAATAAGTTTTATGTTTTAATAATGAGTTAAATAGTTCAATCTTCAAAAATGTATTAATACTTTAAAATTATGGATTAGAACTAAGTTATTTGAGAATAATGATATACTTAAGGATAGGTCGTAATGGGCTTGGTTCCCACCAAAGTCCTCCAACTATGTCTCTCTCTCATTCTGCCCGTAGAAATACCATAGTTTAGTTAAGGTTAATTTAATTATCAACGTACATAAGAGAAAAATTTGCGTCTAGATTGTAACTCGCCTCGGTAGCTCAGTTGGTAGAGCACTTGGCCCGGAAAGCCAAGGGTCCCGGGTTCGAGTCCCGGTCTAGGCGAAAATTTTTCTCTTCAAATATAATTTATCCTTCTATGAGAAGTGTTAAATTAATAATAAAATCGGCAATAGAAGCCCTACTGGCTATAAAGTAGTGTTAAATTCCCAATAAATGTCTTCTTAACTAAGAAGCCGCCATTTGCAAAGATAGAAGCTATGGTTTCAAGCATTTGGCGCGAGGGAATTATCAACGTACATAAGAGAAAAATTTGCGTCTAGATCGTAACTCGCCTCGGTAGCTCAGTTGGTAGAGCACTTGGCCCGGAAAGCTAAGGGTCCCGGGTTCGAGTCCCGGTCTAGGCAAAAATTTTTCTCTTCAAATATAAGGTTAATTTAATTATTTATAAATTGTTAAACTTGTTGTTCCGATTGAGGGTCTTTCCACTTTTCAGCGGTTGCCCTTTTACCAGCCGGCTGCTGGCCCTTCACATCCACATGTGTCAATCACAGAGGCAGATGATCAACAGCCAGTGTAGGGGTGACATGTGGTTAGCATGTCGAGTCCCCCAGCCGTTATAGCTGGTTCCTCAACCTGGAGCCGCTACTTATTGTACCTACCCAATTGCCTCCCGATGCTGGGTGGGCACCGGTCCCATACTGGCCGAAATACCATGAGAAAATTTCTTCCCCCATGGAGACTGGAACCAGCGCAAGTCCCGTAGCTCTGCACCAAGGCTTCCTACCTTAACCGCTCGGCTACGGCGCAGGACTAAAACTTGTTGTTTATATATATTTAAATTAGTATTGGGAAGTAAACATTATGAGGTTATATCATTAATAGTGAGTGGAGAACATATTTTAATTGACTCACCTCATACCATGGACGCCATGACTGAAGAAGGACATGATATTGTCTGAAACCGTCGGTATCAAAGAAGTTTGAAAATGTATGAGGTGAGTCGATTAAAATATGTTCTCCAATCACTATTAATAATTGTTGTTTATAGTTTAAATACAGAGTGTTAATTTATTCAATTATTTATTTTATGAATCTCAACTATCATCCAATAGTAAATCTTCAATCTTTTCTGCTCGGCAAATCCATATTACATAAGCAAACATCACGCTACCTAACTGACCCAAGTATCCCTGTTTCAAAGTCCTTTAAGCCCTTTGAAAAGCCTTCAGTTTACAATAATTGTGTATATGTTGGCTGCATCCCATGATTCCATAGTGTTTGTTGGCACATGTGCCTGGTGTATGATTGTAACTTAGAAACATTTTTCACGTCACATGTTGCAAAGAATCCCCAAATATTTAACTGTGACAAATATAATATTATTTTATCACATGAACAGGCTAATGAGAATGGACATGGAGCACTTTGCTGCAACAGAGCCATCATGATTGTTGCAGAGAAGATGACTAACACATATGATGACATATTCAGATCATATAATGATCAGGAAAGCAGCATGAGAGTCAGGGTGTACACATATCATGTTAGTGATGAACAGGCTCAAGAATCACATGAAATGAAGTTTATATCATGCATGAATCAAGGTAAGAAATTCAAAATAACTCCGGAATTAAAAAAAAAAACCCGAGAACTTTAGTCCTTCTGTACTTTGCATCAGGGTTTTAAAGCTACCAGTAAACATCTAACCTTTTAAAAATTCCTAAAACTGTCTTGAAGAGAAATTGTTCTGCAGGCTTTTTTAACAAATTACGTAGCTATTAAGTTTGTTCCTATCAAAAGAATTTGAAAAAATTTACAATCATTGATCCTATTTACTAGGAACCAAAAATAATGATGGCAAAAATATATTAAAAAAATGATAAATATAAAGGCAGCAGCTGTAGTCAGGAATAAGATTAATGGCCGCATGCAAATACATTAGTCTCTAATTAAATTAATGTTTTTATTACCTCACCTCATATCCTTTTTCTTCTATACTGCAGTTTCGGAGCTTATCTCCATCGTCAGTAGCCTCTGGTCGACCGGTGTTATGTCATTTCTTGGCGGTTTCCTTCTTACTTTTGAATACACAAAAACATCTATGGATGCAACTTTCTCAGCAGAGTACAAGCTAAGAACGACTTTTATGGTCTAATGCGTTCATAGATACGATATACAGAAGTAAGAAGGAAACCGCCAAGAAACGACATAACACCGGTCGACCAGAGGCTACTGACGATGGAGATAAGCTCCGAAACTGCAGTATAGAAGAAAAAGGATATGAGGTGAGGTAATAAAAACATTAATTTAATTATTAAATTAAACCTCATAGTGTTCTTTCCCTGTGAAAGTTAAATACATTAGTCTCTACTCAAATTACTTCCAATCACTGGTGAGCTGACTTTCCGAGATCAATTGCAAAGATCGAATTAGCTACCCACTAACTGGTCATGCATGAAAGTCGTTTTCGTAATATTGGCAAGAAATTACCCATAATTCTCAGCGATAAAACCACTTCCGTTATTTTCATCTGCTAGAGGAATGCATTTACGCTTGCATCCCGCAAATAATACCGTATACGATGATGTCTGCATCGTGCAATATTATGCCGATTCTCCTGTTCTTCCAGTTGAATTCTTTGGTAGACTCTATTAAATTCCTCTTCTCCGCACCAACCAAAAAAATTATCGAAGTCTTCAAGGACCGACATCTTGGATAAAGCAGCAAGGTATGCGGCAAGGTTTCAAACTACATCGGTTACCATCGGTTCCCATCGGGTCGCTCACGATTCGTTTCTCTGCAAAGTCACCTCGCCAGGTAGCTTAGGAATTTAGACAATTATTATCGCATGAACAGATTTTTGATTACACAAAAACATCTATGGATGCAACTTTCTCAGCAGAGTACAAGCTAAGAACAACTTTTATGGTCTAATGCGTTCATAGATACGACCCTAAAACACCTACAGATCAAGTATGTAAAAATTTTAATGAATCATAATATATCCCATGATCAGTTGTCACTGATGATGGAGTTTCTTAGCTAATATTTTTAAACAATAAATTATTAATTCATTAACTCCAAGAAATTCAAGATTATGCTTTATAAAAAATATGTATATCAATTAAAAAATAAAGTAAAATAATCCAAAAATATTTAAATACCAGTATCTTAACGAAACCATCTCTAAAATTATAATGTTTACACAAAATTTCCAAATCAACTTTATTCATTAATTTGTAAAAGAAAATATCTGAATCAGGATTTGAACCTGAACTTCTAGCTTTGTATGCAAGCATGCTATCTATTACACTAATCCAGGCTTCTTCCGGTGCAAGCATCAATATTCCTTTCCTCATATACCATTCTCTACGTCTGAAGCAGATGGCCATTGCTAGCAGGACCTTTGGCTTTCTAGGCCAATGCTCTACCACTGAGCTATCTGGGCACTCCAATCTAAATGCAAATTTTTCTTTTATACATTGTTAATTCCTGATTGCTATGAGCCTTTGCTTCGATTATGCAAAAATAATAAAATAAAATAATAGGAGAAAAATTTATGTTTAAATTGGAGTACCCAGATATCTCAGCGGTAGAGCATTGGCGTAGAAAGCAAATATGTGATGGGTATTATTGATTCACCCAAATACTATAAATGTTAATCATACAAGTAGGGCTAATGATAAAGTTATTGTTATGTGTCTGGCAGCCAAAGGTACTGAGTTCAAACCCCAGTCTGAGCATATAATTTTTCTCTTCAAGTATGATTTGTCCTTCAGTGAGAAGTATTAAATTAATAATTAAAACATGTACAAAACTGTTTTTCTCAAAAGCTTGTATTGTAAGAAGCAATAACCATTCTACATTTTACAGAAGCATGGCAATAAGGAGTGAAAATTATTTGTTTTGATTCCAACAGGTGGCTATGAACAAATAAGTTCTACTGATGAAATAACAGAGAAGATCTCTCACTATGTGGCAGGCATGTCAAGACCTCTTGTCAATCCATTGGAAGGCCATGCTATGAGTTTAAGAAAATCTCAGTTTGTTTCAGAAGAAGAAAACACATTCAACATTGCTCCTGTTTTTCCAGATGCAATGGTAAATTATATTTTAATAAACATATGATCATGGAAAATATAAAAGTGACAAATATTCAAAGCTTGATTAGCCTAATTTCTTTTCAAAGATGCATTTTAAAAAAGGAAAATATATTTTATATTATACCCATTATAATGTTGAGTGATTCCGGGTTATGTGGCCGTGGTCCATAGTTGGTGTTGATACCAGACGTTTCGCCCTCAACTGCGGAGGGCATCTTCAGTGGCGAGTGCTTCTAGGCGTGTTTCCTGGTCGGAAGATCTACTGAGAGTGAGCGCTGTGGACGTAGAGGACGTGCACCCTCCACTAATACAACGTCCTCTACGTCCACAGTGCTCACTCTCAGTAGATCTTCCGACCAGGAAACACGCCTAGAAGCACTCGCCACTGAAGATGCCCTCCGCAGTTGAGGGCGAAACGTCTGGTATCAACACCAACTATGGACCACGGCCACATAACCCGGAATCACTCAACATTATGATTACCGGCCGTGAAAGCCTGCATTCAACTATACCCATTATATTCAATGTGGTCTCCTCTATTCTATAACTCTTTGATGCAACAGTTCTAGAAGGCCCTTGGCCTACTAGCTAGCCTCACATGCAAATGTATTAATTAGTTAATTACAGAGTTAGATGATCAACAACCAGTACAGGAGTGACATGTGATCAGCATGTAGAGTTCCCACCAATTACAGGTGATTTTCTCAACCTAGAGCAGCTGCTTATTTTAGCAACCTAAAGTGCTTCATGATGCTGGAAGGGCACTGCTCCTGTACTGGCCAAAATTCCATGAGAAAATTTCTTCCCCATGGGGAATCAAGCCATCATAAGTCCCATAACTCTGCACCAAGGCATGATGTCTTAAATTGCATGGCTAAGGTGCAGAAACATCTACATTTTGTATTGATTAATTCCAAGAGGTCTTTGTGTACAATTTCTTATGCTAGTAAATGAAGTGATTTACTTTGTAAATTCTAATAGGTATTTAGAATACATCCCATGGCATAGCTGAAGAGTTTAAGGCATCATACTATAATGCATTGTTGATCTGTTGCTCAAATTACTGCCTTTGAATTTCGCGGGTGGCAGCAGGACTCCTTATAAGCCAATAGGAGTTAGATTTTGATTGTGCGCAGCCAGCAAATGACCTCTTCAAAAGTACTTTCTGGAGAAAGCATTTTCCAGATACATCAATTCTAGAAGAATCTGACTATTTGACTCTCGAGGCTTCCACTTGAGAAAAATCTTGACTGGATTCTGGAATGTTCCTACCTTTCCTGCATATATCAGAAGATATGAGGGTTGGACCAGCCAGTTGTTTCCGTATGGCAGATTAGTGAAGTGAATTGAAGAGTAAAGACAAGAAGATGTTCTAAGTGAAACTGTTAGTGAGTATAAAGAACAGGACGATCAAATAAATTGTCAAGGAAGATACTTATTAGCACAAATTATTTATGAAGAATCAGTGAAAATTGTGAAATAAATAATTTGAATTTTGAAATTTTGTGTTAACATCTGTGAAATTAATTTAAAGAAGAAATTTCATCTGAATCCTACAAGACCACAAGGCAGTCCAGTACCTTGGTGTAGAATTACAAGTCTGTGTTGGTTTGAGTCCCCATGGGGAGAGACATTTTCTCATGGAATTTCAGCCATTGTGGGACAGTGCCACCTAGCATCATGAGGAAAATCAGCTACAACAGCTGGGGGACCAAAATGTTGAGCAACATGTCACCACTATAAGGGTAGGATGATTGTCTGCCTGTATCATAAACACATGGATGCAAGGCCAGCAGATGGCTGGCTTTACAGGCTGTTCTGCCATAACTGGTGGGAGACCTCCAAGTTACTAAAGCTAATTTTGTAACATGTATAATACAATATTTTATTCATGTTTTGTCATTGTTAAAGCCTATTTCAATTTATACATAACCAAGGAGTCATTTTTTTAGCAACAAGATATGATTTTTTTTTTAAATGTTTTGACAATGGTGGCCGGGTTTGTTTTCACATAGTTTCAGCATAAATGAACACACAAATTTCATGTAATATAATTAAAACATTTTGTCTGTTCATTCTTACCTCTTAGAGTTGTTTTTGTCAAACATATGTTTCAGAGCTTCTTAGCTCCATCGTCAGCGATTACAGACTGAATTTTCTCATGTTGTCGGCCCTGATTCTTGATTCCTGCTCTCTTTGCCTCTGGTCCAATGAATTTACTAATGAGGTTCCTTTCTGTGGGAATTTCAAAGTTGAACCTCATTAGTAAATTCATTGGACCAGAGGCAAAGAGAGCAGGAATCAAGAATCAGGGCCGACAACATGAGAAAATTCAGTCTGTAATCGCTGATGATGGGGCTAAGAAGCTCTGAAACATATGTTCGACAAAAACGACTCTAAGAGGGAAGAATGAACAGACAAAATGTTCTAATTATTAAACAAACCTCTTAATATTTAATTTAAGGAAGTGATATTTTGAGGTTATTTTAATTATATTATATTTAGTCTGATCATCTTACCTCAATATTAATGTTGATTTGTTCTTGAACATGTTTCAAAACAATTCTGTTTTATCGTCAGCTTGTCCAGACTGGTTTTATTTATGTTGTATTATGTTGCACAACCTGGATGTCAGCTCCATCGGTATATCAAAATTCATAACTCTGTTTTTGTTCTTCTGAATATAAATTTCTTTTCCCAAATAGTTAGCTATTTTGTATTTTCTAACTGTTTTAATAATTTAGTGTTTGAATTTATATTATGTTTTTCAGACCAAACATGAGCAGCAACTGCAGATTGTTCTATTTCCCCATTTTTAATATTTCTTATGTGTTCTTTGGTTCTAATTTTTAGGTTTCTTTTTGTTAACAATTTTCTCATGTTGTCGGCCCTGATTCTTGATTCCTGCTCTCTTTGCCTCTGGTCCAATGAATTTACTAATGAGGTTGCTTTCTGTGGGAATTTCTTCTTTGAACTATCAGTTAAACTATCTACCACAGTAGATCACTCACAATATGTGCTAACAATTAATTTTGATTCAATGTTTATCTCAGTCACATTTATTTCACAGTCACATGTGTTCACGTGCTACAATTTGTCTTACAGTTCACTGTATCACTGCTGATTTACAACTAACTGACCTCCTACCTTCGCCTCAAATATATAGGCAGCGAGGAACTTTCTAGGCTTACGGTTCGAGACACTTCAAACCATAAAGTCTCTGGCCATGGATGTTTCCCAAAAGAGGAGAGAGATGTTGGTAGAATTATCTGGACTGACAGTCCAGAAATATTGGTGGTTGGTGCAGGTCTTTTGACTTGCAAATCTATTCCAATCAATGTGAGATCACCATTCTCATCTTGCCCGCAAAATTTAAACATTGTTATTATGATATGCCACAATATTGTGACATAGCTGGTTCCTTCCCATTGCTATGAATGGAATTAGCTATGTCATAATGTTTCAAATAAATATAAAGGTTCTTTCTTGTTATTGTAAATAATTAACTAATTGTCCAGTTTCATAACGATGGCAGAGAATTATATTTACACTATCTTTGCAAATTCACTTGTAACTTGTGTTTTTGCTGGCAAATTGAAGAATTTTATTTCTAATTAATTAATTTATTTGATAAAAGGCTCAAGAAGCTCCTTTCAACCCACAAGGATATCGCCTGATGACTTCTGTTTCAATGCCAGTTCTGGACATCGGAGAAAATGAGGTAATTAAATAAAAATAAAAAAAAGGAATAATTCAATTTAAACATAAAAGGAGTTAATTTTTTATCTTAGATATTAAATTTATCACTTATCACTTAAAGACAAATTTTATTTGAAGAGAAAAATATGCACCTGAATTGGGATTTGAACCTGATGTCTCAGTGGTCAGAGCACTGATATACACAACTAGACACATCGGGTTCAAATCCCAATTCAGATGTATATTTTTCTCTTCAAATAAAATAAAGAGAGTTACTTTTTTTAAATTTATTTTTAACAATTCTGTTTTCGCCTCATTCTTGGCCTACCTACTATGTATTTTCCCTCTGGTTTTCCCATGCCTCTCTTTTATTCCCAAATCGTGCCATATATCTTGCCCATTGCAGTTCTTATTATATCTGGTTTCCCACAAATATCATGTAGCTCACTGTTATGCCATCACCATTATCAATGGCCCGACAGTCCCATGTGGGCCTTGACCGCCTTCAGAAGCTAATGCCAGACTTCCCTGTCCTGAGCTTCATTCTTCCAGTTTTCTATCTTTAAAATCTTAATGTCTTGAATTATACTATCCTCCCATCTTAATTTAGGTCTTCCAACTTTTCTGGCCAATAGAGGTTGCTCATTGTAAATTCTTTTTGAAATCCTTTTGCTGTCCATATGCATAATGGTCCAGTCCAGGCCAATCTATTAATTTTAACAAAATTCAGAATATCTGGCTGATTGTACAGTTTATACAATTCATTGTATCTCTCACTGTTATGTAGTCTTCTTCATTTGTCTGGCTGTCCATCTCTCTTTGGTCCAAAAATTTTCCCAAAAACTTTATTCTCAAATACTCACAATCTTTTGTCCTATCTAAGAGTCCTTGTTTCACATCCACATATATAACTGGGAAAAATAACAGTTTTATGCATTTTCAGTTTACTGTTTTTTTGAGAGTAGTTCGAATGACAAGAATCCCAGTAGCATTAGAACATAGTAGACCAAATACTTTTCTTCAAATGTTTCTCTCAAATCATCTCACTTTCCTTTTGTAACTGGTTCATATTTCACTTCTATATGTAAGAATGCTGCAAATTAATATCTTGTAGATCTAATAATTTCAATTCCTTCTGGCTTTTTTCGTGTTGAGACTTGAAAGTAGTTTTGAAGTTCCTTAGGACAGGTTACTGGCCCGACGCTAAGTAGTCCAGTGGTAGGGTTGCTAGCTTTTAGTCTCTGGACAGACATTAGGATACCGCATTTACTCAGTACCTGATGGAATGGTTATACCGCCGTGACTCGGTCCTCAGAGCCTCGTTTGTGAAAACAGGTTGTACCACGAGAAGGTGAGGATGAGAATTGGGTAGGAGAGGTTATACACACGTCACTACCCCTTACAACCCTTTTATAATTTTACATATCTAGGATGCAATATCTCATATGAAGAAGAAAAGGATGTAAATGCAAAAATATCTAAGTTTTTAAGAATTTTAGGGTTAATAAATTCTATCTTCAAGCCACAGTTAGTACAAAAGCATTCAAGACTGAAAGTGTCACTGGCTCTTTCAACTCTTTTGTATGGTAGCGAAGTATGGACGTCGAAACAGAAGGATATACAGAGACTTAGATCTGCTGAAATGAGATATCTTCGGAGGACTGCAGGATACACACTACTAGATCACAAAAAAAATGAAGACATCTTAGAAGAATTACACATGGAATCTTTAGAAAACAAAATTTCTGATTATAAGTCAAGATGGATACAACATGTTCATCGAATGGAAGATCACAGAATACCCAAACTAATGTTAAGATGTTTTTATTATTAATTTAACATTTCTCAATGAAAGATAAATTAAATTTGAAGAGAAAAATTTAATGTTAAGATATCAACCTGCAGGAAGAAGAAGACCAGGATGTCCACTCAAAAGACTTCTGGATGGTGTTTCTCTTGAGGCCGAAACAGGTCAACAAATGGCCTAAATTCGTGAATGTACTATGATGATGATGATAGATCTAATAAAGAGAAGTGTGATCATTCTAATACTAGCAATGGTTATAGAAATGTGATTACACGTAAGATCTAAATTAAAATGTTTTATACCTCACCTCATATCTAGTTTTTTAATTATACCGGTATCAAAGCAGGCAGCTTCATCTCCAGTAATTTCTTG